>CM053038.1:58433961-58458869 GCA_028564925.1 Lithobates sylvaticus
AACCAGGGTTCCTCCAGGGAGGTTGCTAGGGGTTTCTTGAGCAATTTCTGCCTCTCAGATAAAAGTTTGATGGTGTCAGTGTGAACTTAAGTTATCTGTAAGGGGGAAAAGTCTTCCCAATGACCACAAGTGTAAGGAGCATTCTTCCCACCGACCAATCACACTAATCTATCATGAGTTGTAGACAGTCATTTTTAGCAGGGGTCTCCTGAGAGCGATTTCAAGGGTTCTGTGTTGAAAAGGTTGAGAAAGGCCGAGTTAAAAAGTGTCAATTCACCTTTTCAGAAGAAAATGGGGAGGTAAACACACTCTACCCACACCCCTCAGTCCTCACCTCTGTGGGTGAGAAGCGGTCAGTGCCCACATAGCTGGTGTAGCAGTTCGGGGGATTCAAAACCCATGCTGTTCTTCCTCTTACTGTGGGGTTTCTGGGACAGATTACAGCAATTCTTATTGGTCAGCACTGGCATACAGCATCACTCTGATCTGTCCCAGAAGTGCGGCAGAGAGTAGAGGGGGATTTCAAATCCCAGGACTACAGTAACGGCTGCATGGGCACTGACAGCTCATCGCCCACAGAGGTAAGTACAGTGGGGACCGGGGTATATGGGTTAATTCACCTTTTCATTTAAAAAAAAATAAAAATTTATTACAAAGAAGGTGAATAGTTTGTAGCGGAACTGAACCTATAATTTTACTCATTGCCCAAACCAATGATACCCCAAGGCAGGCTTGTGCTCTCAACTGAACTCAAATGTCCGGTGTCATAACAGATCATGTGTGGAGGTCAATGGCAACTGCAGATAAAACAGAGGCTAAGATGGCAGCTACCTTGGCGGATAGGAGAGGGTAAGTTCCACTTCAAAGCTTTAAAAATAAGATAAAAGCAGATTGGATGCCACCAACCAGGAGAGCACCCCAAATGGGGGGGGGGGGGGGGCTTAGGAGGGCTAGTCACAATAATTCAATTTAAAAAGCAATTACAAAGGAATAATAAAAAGTCCATTTCAGTCAGCCAAGTTTGAATTTTCGGGTTCAGTCCAGAATTTTCATGTCGGTGCACCACTAATTGTCATGGTGAACCAACTGCTTCAGGTCACTGAGACAGAACAGAATATGCAGATTAGGAAGGCTTGCTTGTCTCAGAGGCAAAGAAAGTATTTCAGCATCTGACTCATGAAAGCCAGGACAATTAGTATTTTCAGGTCAGCAATTGCACCTTAAAAAGCTTGTTTGGCTGTGGATCACAGGAGTGCAGTTCATTCCGAACTCCTGTGACCTGTTTTCAGCAGACAGCGGGCTGAAGCCTGCTGTCAGCTGATGTCACAGAGCCGGTCCAGTCTGGGGAAAGATCACTATAATGAATTCAGGATGCGCGCACATGCCTGGACCAGCACCCGGCTCAGGCCCATCAGCGAGCCTGAGCAGGACACTCCGGTCCACCCTCGACAGCCCAGCGCTCCAGTGAGCAAGGTGCCCAAGGAGCCCTGAGAACTGCGCATGAGTGGCGTCTGGGTGCTCGGTTCTCAGACTTAGAGCCGACGGGGGAACAATGCTGCATCTGCCTAGGTAAGTGATTCTGGAAAACTAAAAAAAAAAAAAAAAAAAAAAAAAAAAAAAAAAAGACAAAACCACACTTCTCTTTTAAACGTTCCTTTCAGAATAGGCTCTCTTTTTAGAATTCCTTAAAAACAGTGGTCATCAACCCCGTCCCCAGGGCCCACTAACAGGCCAGGTTTTATGTATTAGGGTCCTTTCACGCGAGGCGGATCAGTGCTGATCCGCCCCATGGATAGCCGCTTACTCAGCGGGGATCGCCGGAGCGATAGCCGCTTGCTCAGCGGGGATCGCCGGAGCGATCTCCGCTGAGCAGGAAGATGACAGGTCCGTCTCTGCACACAGCGCAGGGACGGACCTGTCAGAGCGCCGCTCTCCCCTATGGGAGATCGGGGTGACGACGGACCGTAGAGTCCGTCGTCATCCGATCCGCTCTGCAGACGGATGAAAAAATTGGGTTTTCCTCCGTCTGCAGAAACGGAGCATAGCGGCACGGACGAGAGCGGGTGTCAGCGGATGCTCATCCGCTGACACCCGCTATCCCATAGGGATACATGTATGTCCGTTTTTCATCCTAAAACGGAAGGATGAAAAACAGACAGACATACGGTCCGTCAGTGTGAAAGAGCCCTAACCTTGGGGAGATACAGACTAGAATACTGCAATCACTGAGCAGAAAACAAGATCACCTGTGATCTAGTTCAGTTATCTTGCAAACCTGGCCTGTTAGGCCCCGAGGACAGGGTTGATGACCACTGCCTTAAAGCATCAAAAACTGACCAGTCATAAAACCTACAGGTGCCGATCCGCTGCTTCCGTTTTCTTAACTGCACAAGTGACAGAAAGTTAAAGTGGTGTTGCAAAAAAAAAAAAGAAGAAAAAAAAATGCTAAAAATTCCAAAAAATAAAATAAATTTTTTTTAACTCACCTCTAAATGCCTGTTGCTAGGGGGTCCCTCGTAGTCTGCCTCCTTCGGTGCCCGGGCTGGTGACATCACTTCCCCTTGGCGCAGGAAGTGCTCCCTCCTGTCAGTCATCTGGGACACGTGACAGGTCCCAGATAACTGTGCGGCCAATAACAGCGACCACCAATTGACCCCCCGGATCGCTGGACCCTGGAACAGGCAAGTGTCCGATTATTAAAAGTCAGCTGCAGTATATGTAGCTGCTGACTAAAAATTTTTTTTTTTTTTTTTTATGGATACTCCTCTTTAAAGAGGAAGTAAACTCTCTTAAGTAAAAACGGAAAAAAAAAAAAAACCTGCAAGACAAAAGGCATAATTAGCTAGTATGCATAGCATACTAGCTAATTATGTATCACTTACCTGGGATCGAAGCCCCGGCATCAGTCCTCTTCTCCCGGAGTGACTTCCGGGTATCGCGGCTCCGGCGCTGTGATTTGCCGGAGCCGCGATAACGTCACGCGCATGAGAGCGGCATAGCAACAACTGAAGCATCGGCATATAGCGCCGTTGCTTCAGTTGTCACAAGTGGGCATGTGCCGCATGACGTCGGCACATGCAAATACAGGTATATCTCCTAAACCGTGCAGGTTTAGGAGATATCCTTGTTAGCTACAGGTAAGCCTTAATATAGGCTTACCTGTAAGCTAAAGTTGTAAAAGAGGGTTTACTTCCTCTTTAACGGGTTGCGTGGCTGCATAGAGCCCAGTAAAAGGAATCCAGGTGACTGTTCTGAATGGCTCTCATGTGATCACTGTGTCACAGCGGTGCAGGAACAACAGCTCCTGCTCTAAGCGATAATTATTGCATAGATAAGCATTGCAAAAAATCATTCTGCAGTCATTATGATTTTTTGCAGACAAGGGAGAACAAATCCTTTGTCTCCTGTGTGCAGCATTCACTCACTAGGCAAGCTCTTTTTAAGACCTTTGCAACTCAATAGATACAACAACCCCATATTTTCTACACAGAGCAATCACTGATCACAGCATAAAACCATAAAGAAGCATTTTTTGCTCAACGCTGAGAAATGTAAAAGCACATTTGCCGAGATGCAGTGTAAGAAATCCCCCCCAGAGATATTTACAATAAATAAAAGAAGTGTACATATAGGTAGCAGTATAGCGTTAGCTTTACACAAACAAGGAATCAAAACAGGAAATCTAAAAATAGCTCAGTTCAATAACTGGGAAAAAAAAAAAATCAATTCCTTCCCAGGTTGTCAATACCAGGGAGAGATGCTTCATAGAAATCCGAGCCGTCAACCAGGATTGAGGTCTCAGATTCGGAGTTTGTACGGTGGTCAGCTTACGTAATGCCGTCTACTCCAGGGGGTCTTAAACTGGTGGCCCTCCAGCTGTTGCAAAACTACAAGTCCCATGAGGCATTGCAAGGCTGACAGTTACAAGCATGACTCCCACAGCCAGAGGCATGATGGGACTTGAAGTTTTGCAACAGCTGGAGAGCCACCACTTTTAGAACTCTGTTAAAAGCGGTCTTTGTAACAGGCCAAAATGTAATTAGCCCATGCACTAAGAAAACTAAGGGAATAAGGGAGCTTGTCTGTCAGTTATGTGAGATGGGAAATCAGGTCATATAGGGTGCCATTTATAATGGAGATTGATATCCATTCTTCACAAGACATTGCAGAAAACTCTACATCTGTGCCAGCATGTCCTCAGATCACAGAACCGAACGGAGAGCGTGGTGTGGAACCTGCGGTGTCGTCCTGCATGTTCTGTACATAAAACTATCAGGATCGGAGGAAAGCCCCTGTCACATGGCCTGTCAAAGTCATGGGACGGGTTTCCTCCTCCTATGGCAGTTTATATGTAATTTGCATTTAGCCACTTGCTTAGATTTCAGCTTGACCAGCCACACCGGCCCCCTCATTTTACTTACCTGAGCCCTGGAATTTCCCACGCCGGAGACATGCTCTTCCTATGCCCAGGGGGTTCTCAGCTCTTGATTGGATAGATTGATGGCAGAGCAGTCATCGGCTCCAGCTGCTGTCAATCAAATCCAATGACGCGGGGGCGAATGATGACTCGGGGGCGTGCCCCCAAGGTAACCCCCTGGGAGATGGTTTCTCCTAGGGGGTTATCTGATGAGGAGCCGCCGGGGGATCCCAGAAGTCAAACTCTGTGCAAAACGAACTGTACAGTGAAGGTAAGCATGACTTATTTTATTATCAAAGCTTTACCATCATCACTAAGATTGAAAATGACCAGGACTCTGGGGGAGATCCGCGATTGTAAACACTGCTCTGTCCTGAGAGCGGCGTTGTGCCGGCACATTTCTTAGCCCCTTCATGCCTAACTAAGCCTTCTTCTGCCACTTGTTGCTTACAAGTTAAAAATCAGTATTGTTTGCTAGAATATTACTCAGAACCCCCAAAACATTTTTTAGCAGAGACCCTAGAGAATACAATGGCGGTTGTTGCAATATTTTATGGTCACACAATTTGCGCAGCGGCCTTTCAAATGTGTTTCTTCCAAAAAAATTGCATTTGAAAGGCCGCTGCGCAAATAGTGTGACATAAAATATTGCAACAACCACCCATCATGCCCAGGACGGTAACGCCATAAGGGGCGGGGCATCTGGATGACGTTACACGCCAATATAAGTAGTGGCACACCGTGCACTCAGCATTAGCGGGAGAAAGCATTGAGTCAACAACGGAAGAACAGAGGGAGAAGACAGCGAAGAAGCAAAAGGAGCGAGAAGATAGGGGAGAAGACAGCGGACAGAGGGAGAAGAACTGGAGAGGAGAGAAGAGATCGGAAGAGATGACGGAGCCGTTCAAATAAATTACTTTAAAACCTGTGTACTGTGTTGACAATTTTTTTAATTTTTATTTTTTATTTATTTTTAGGTGAATGGGTAGGGGTACAGTGTACCCCATTACTCATTCACACAGGGTGGTGGGCTGGGATCTGGGGGCCCCCTTGTTAAAGGTGGCTTCCAGATTCTGATAAGCCCCCTGTCCACAGACCCCGACAACCAATGGCCAGGGTTGTCGGAAGAGACCCTTGTCCTCAACATGGGGACAAGGTGCTTTGGGGGGGGGCGTCGCCCGCTCATCCCCACCTTTTTTTCTGACCTACCAGGCTGTGTGCTCGGATAAGGGTTTGGTACGGATTTTGGGAGGACCCTTAAAATCCATACCAGACCAAAAGGGCCTGGCATGCTCTTGGAGGGGGAACCCATGCCGGTTTCTTTTTAAAATTTAGCGTGGAGTTCCCTTTCAAGATCAGAGGACAAGTCGCATGCCAAAGTCGGATTAGTCAATACAGTGATCAGACTTCCGTGATACGCAAAGGGTTGAAGTAGGATCAAAAGTAGTGCAGGGAGCATTTTCAAAGTTGGACCGACGTGTGTCAGACTAGTTAAGACGGCTCCCATAGGGAAACATTGATTGCGACATGAGCTCCCAATGTTGCAGCGTTTGTCATACCAGTGTGAACCCGGCCTTAGCCCGATAACATGCACACAAGTTGACACACAGAGGTTAGAATGGCTATTAAAAAGGTAACCATCCTCACCTGTGATCTGTTTGCTTGTAATTAGTGAGTGTATAAAAGGTCAATGAGTTTCTGGACTCCTGACAGACCCTTGCAGCTTTCATCCAGTGCTGCACTGATGTTTCTGGATTCCGAGTCATGGGGGAAGCAAAAGAATTGTCAAAGGACCTGCGGGAAAAGGTAGTTGAACTGTATAAAACAGAAAAAGGGATATAAAAAGATATCCAAGGAATTGAGAACTCAAATCAGCAGTGTTCAAACTAATCAAGTGGAAAATGAGGGGTTCTGTTGAAACCAAATCACGGTCAGGTAGACCGACTAAAATTTCAGCCAAAACTGCCAGGAAAAAAAAATGGTTGGGGATGCAAAGAAAAACCCACAAATGACTTCAGATGACATACAGGACTCTCTGAAAACATGTGGTGTGGCTGTTTCAAGATGCACAATAAGGAGGCACTTGAAGAAAGATGGGCTGCATGGTCGAGTTGCCAGAAGAAAGTCATTACTACGCAAATTCCACAAAGTATCCCACTTACAATACGCCAAACAGCACAGAGACAAGACTCAAACCTTCTGGCATTAAGTCATTTGGAGTGATGAGACCAAAATTTAGCTTTTTGGCCACAACCATAAACACTACATTTGGAGAGAAGTCAACAAGGCCTATGATGAAAGGTCCACCATTCCTACTGTGAAACACGGAGGCGGATCGCTGATGTTTTGGGGGGATGTGTGCGCTACAAAAGGCACAGGAAATTTAATGAAAATTGGATGGCAAGATGAATGCAGTATGTTAGCAAAAAATACTGGAGGAACATTTGCATTCATCAGCCAGGAAGCTGCGCATGGGACGTACTTGGACATTCCAACATGACAATGATCCAAAACACAAGGCCAAGTCAACCTGTCATTGGCTACAGCAGAAAGAAGTGAAGGTTCTGAAGTGACCATCTCAGTCTCCTGACCTCAATATCATTGAGACACTCTGGGGAGCTCTCTCAATATGTGTATGTGTTTGTAAGCGTGTCGGGACCCTACGGGGTAAAAAAAAAGGACCTCTCTATACTGCAGATTGATACCGGCGGCAAAAGCACCCTGCGGCGATTCAGTTCACATAGGTAGCGCTATACAAGTTACTCATTCATTCACATGTGCAGTTCATGCAAGACAGCCCAATAATTTACAGGAACTGGAGGCGTTTTGCCAAGAGGAATGGGCAGCTTTACCATCTGAGAAGATAAAGAGCCTCATCCAAAAATGCCACAAAACACTAAGCGGTCATTGATCTTAAAGGGGGCAATACACGGTATTAAGAACTGGGGTATGTAAACTTTTGATCAGGGTCATTTGGGTAGTTTCCGTTGTCATTGTGATAGAAAGAGTAAACAGTTGATTGATAATAAATGGCCAAAACACTAACCATGAGTGAAAGGAAAGTTTGTGTTATTCATATTCTCTATAAAGTGGCCAAGAAATTCTGCCATGGTATGTAAACTTATGAGCACACACACACACACACACACACACATATATATATACACGTACATATATACACACACACATGCAAAAAATGCCATTTGAATTATCTTTATTGAATTACCAGCACAAGGAAGCTAAAAATAATTATTTCAAAGAACTTCCAGAGCACAGCAAGCATGCAATTGTATTTCTAAGAACTGGTATTATCAGCATATTTGTGGGTGTTGAAAGCATTTTCCTTCGGGAACACATTACAATGCAGAGTTCAGCTATCTCGCTGGCAATGCTGCTGCAAATCTGTGGACCGTTGGTGATTTTGAAATAATTTTTTTTTTTTTTGTGAAGGAAATGATGTGTTTCAGTTCTCGTCAAAGATGCCCCGACAGCCGTAAAGGGCTGCATTGACAGAGCACATGGTGTCAGAGGAAGAGGCCCGGTAAAATAAAAATATATGAAAGCATCATCAATTAAAAAGGAGAAAAAAAAAAAAAAAGTACTAAGCAAGCAGCCTGTGTGTATAGAAATCTGAGAAAATGCAATGTCATAAAATCCCTTCTACAATAGCAAGGACAATCTGGAAAAAGACATCTGTTAAAATAGGCCATCCTAACAATAACGCAAGGTTTTCAACAGAAGTCAGGAAGGATATCAATGATTCTCAGACAGAAAGGAGAGAAAAAATAAAATAAAAAATTAGAATGACGCAGGATTCGGAGATTGCACACATTTTCATTGTAACACTCGGCTGGGGCCCTGTGAAAGCCATACGATGGTTTTAGGCAGCACTGATCGTCAGTGACAAAATACAAGGCAATGATTATACCAGAATCATTACAGGGTCAATGCATTAGTGTCACCCATGTGTTCAAATGAGCAGTAAATAAAAAGGTCAGCCCGACGCCTCACAAACGGCTCTTTGTGACATGAGCAATAAATGCTTATAAACAGCCTCAATCCACGGGTACTGGCAAATCGGACATACTGTACATGGATCGAAATTCGGATGGTTTAACAAGGACCAGGGTGGATAAAAGATTTTTATTTTATTTTTTTTTTAAATAAAAAAAAGAAACTAAGGCTTTCTTAAAAATTAAAAAATCTGAATTTTTGGATTTTTATCAAATTTTATTAAAATGCTTTTAGAGTAAAAAGATAGTTTACTATTTAAGATACATTAATAATTTTGTTTAATTCAGCATGAAATTGAGCTTAGTTATGTAGCATGAGGCTGTATATTTTGCAATATTTACATTTTTGGTAAACTAATTTAACCACTTCAATACCGGGCCTATTCTGGCACTTCTCTCCTACATTTTCATGAAAAAAACAACCAAAAAAAAAAAAACAGTAAAGTTAGCCCAATTTTTTTGTATAATGTGAAAGATAATGTTACGCCGAGTAAATAGATACCCAACATGTCATGCTTAAAAACAAGCGGCTATCCACGGGGCGGATCTGCACTGATCCGCCCCGTGTGAAAGAGCCCTAAGGTGAAAAACCTTCAAGGGTTTACAACCCCTTTAAGCATGGAAGCGTGAAACGCGTTTGCTGATCCTTCATGGGTGGTGTGCGTTAGGCATGTCTATACTGTTAATGGATGGTCTACAATGAAGCAGCCGTGTAACCAGGGCTAAAATATGCGCTTGCTGAAATGTATTTACCCTTAAAAAACTGCCCCTCCACCTCTCTATTCGGGTTATATACACATGCAATGGTCACTCATGCCCCAGGCACTGCATTGTGCGATAGGTACAAAGGTGCATTCCTAGTCTCCACTACCAGGAAGTGGAGACACAGCGGGGCGGGTTCTCAGACAGCGCTGGAGGATCTTACACTGTCAGCTATCTAGAACTGTAAGTACTTTCAAAATTTCCCCTGCAGAGATATTGTCAGCAGTCATTACCTGCATACAAAACCAGAGAGGCAATTCTCCAAAAGCTTGCGACTTTCACTATAGTGCAACATTTAATTAAAATCATTTAACTGCAGACAATGCACACAACTAGGATGATATTTTACTCTTAAGTCCTAAAAATAGATTATAAATGTTGGCCATAGAGAAGAGGATTTCACACCCAAGAAAAAGCCAGCAGCTCCAAGATACGCCACAGCTTGCCCAACGGACAGAAGCGACACGAGCAACACTTAACATTTTCCTTCCCTCCTCTCTCTCAGGCCAACTGGCTCTGTCACTGAGAGATTCTCCAAGCAGCAAATCTCAGAGCGCAAAAGAAATTCTTGCAGCAGAAAAATGGCACGATCCTCTCCCGATCGTCACACCGGGCTGCTGAATTGGGGACAGACCCGGCTCGTTTACCACTATCCATCCTAGGGCTCACGTCAGTCGGGGAATTTTAGCAACACATCTAGGTGGAGGCAACAACATTAAAAAAAAAAAAATAAAAAAAACACTTGCTTAGAGGCTGCATCTTTTCTAGTGTAAAATCTGCCAGTATACTCATTCCATACTGGTGGCTTGCACCAACAAATCAGAGAAAAGCTGAGAGCAAACCCAGATTTGATGCAAAATCCACATGGCAGACATGTGCCTTAAAATTAGTTACTGTATATACCTGAGTATAAGCCGACCCGAATACAAGCCGAGGCACCTAATTTTACCACCAAAAAAAATGGTAAAACATATTGATTCGAGTATAAGCCTAGGGTGAGAAATGTGCAGCTACTGCAAGTGAAAAAGAGGGTCAACAATGCCCATTTGCAGCCATAGGTCCCCCGAACTTCAAACTCAGTAGTTAAGGGTTCCTAGATGCCCCCCTAGCTGCAGCCGAGGGGAGCACTTTCAGCGCAACAGAATGTGCTGAAAAACTCGGCTTATACGGTAATCTGTTTATTGACTTCTGAAACACAATATCATTGATTTATACATATAAAACAAGACACTGAATGGCAGAGAAAACCAGCACTTGGGGGGGGGGGGGGGGGGATGAGGTTGGGGGTGTAGTACAAAAAAAAAAAAAAAAATACAAAAAATAAAAGTAGTCTCATGTGTTACTTAAAGTACATGAATGGAATTAGCATGTAAAAGAGAACCTGAACAATATGCCTGCCAAAGTCTGACACAAAGCTACTTTCGAAAACATGAGATTCATAAATAAAGACAAATTCTCTACGAACAGACTGATAGAGAGAGGGAAAAAAAACATGGACACACACTAGAGGTCGACCGAATATCAGAGAGGCCAATATATTGGCACCTGTTATCAGCCTGAAAATGCAATCGCTCGACCCTTAATAAATGAGGGGAAAAAAAAAAAAAAATGTAATATATATATATATACACATATACATACATATACACACATATACACACACTTTTGTAAATATTTTATTCTATCTTTTCATGTGACATCACTGAAGAAATGACACTTTGCTACAATGTAATGTAGTGAGTGTACAGCTTGTATAACAGTGTAAATGTGCTGTCCCCTCAAAATAACTCAACACACAGCCATTAATGTCTAAACCGCTGGCAACAAAAGTGAGTACACCCCTAAGTGAAAATGTCCAAATTGGGCCCAAAGTGTCAATATTTTGTGTGACCACCATTATTTTTCCAGCACTGCCTTAATCCTCTTGGGCATGGAGATCACCAGAGCTTCACAGGTTTCCACTGGAGTCCTCTTCCCCTCCTCCATGATGACATCACAGAGCTGGTGGATGTTAGAGACCTTGCTCTCCTCCACCTCCCCTTTGAGGATGTCCCACAGATGCTCAATAGGGTTTAGGTCTGGAGACATGCTTGGCCAGTCCATCACCTTTACCCTCAGCTTCTTTAGCAAGGCAGTGGTCATCTTGGAGGTGTGTTTGGGGTTATGTTGGAATACTGCCCTGCAGCCCAGTCTCTGAAGGGAGGGGATCATGCTCTGCTTCAGTATGTCACAGTACATGTTGGCATTCATGGTTCCCTTAATGAACTGTAGCTCCCCAGTGCCGGTGTTGTGTCGAATACTGTCCCCTGTCGGATAGTGTCCGCCCTGTACTGCGCTTGCACAGTACGGAGGACAATGAGACGCTGAAAGTCTCCGAAGATGAACGGCGCCTGCACACTGGAGTCCAGGTTCAAGCCCAAGCCCCACCATCCAAGTGGACATAGAGTTAGAATAAAAATTTGCAGAGAGAAGCAAGGCCGTGCCTGAAGCGTGGCGAGCGTAGCGAGCCCGCGAGGGGCCCTGTTACTAAGTGCCGTTTTACATCATCTACCGTATGTCCACTTGCATGGTGGGGCTTGAACCTGGCCTTAGAGCAGAAGGTACTATTAAGTGTGCAGGCGCCGTTCATCTTCGGAGACTTTTCGGCGTCTCCTTGTCCTCCGTACTGCTCAAGCGCTGCGCCTGCGCAGTACAGGGCAGACCCCATCTGATGGGGGGACACTTCTCGGTAGAACACCGGCAGCACTCATGCAGCCCCAGACCATGACACTTCCACCACCATGCTTGACTAGAGTTGCCACCTCATCCCTTTAAACCCGAACACATTAATTACACAGGTTCTGTGGCAGATTAAAGTGGTAATTAAACTCACTTGGTGCCTTATCTGCATTAAAATTAGCCACAGAAGGTGTGCAATTCATATGTGTTCAGGTTTAAAGGGATGAGGTGGGAACCCTACGCTTGACTGTAGGCAAGACACACTTGTCTTTGTACTCCTCACCTGGTTGCCCCCCCCACACACGCCTGACACCATCTGAACCAAATAAGTTTATCTTGGTCTCATCAGACCACAGGCCATGGTTCCAGTAATCCATGTCCTTAGTCTGCTTGTCTTCAGCAAACGGTTTGCAGGCTTTCTTGTGCATCATCATTGTAAGAGGCTTCCTTCTGGGACGACAGCCATGCAGACCAAATTTGATGCAGTGTGCGGCGTATGGTCTGAGCACTGACAGGCTGACCGGGGGGGGGGGGGGGGCGGGGGCCCCCCCCCCCCCCCACCCCTTCAACCTCTGCAGCAATGCTGGCAGCACTCATACGTCTATTTCCCAAAGACAACCTCTGGATATGACGCTGAGCACGTGCACTCAACTTCTTTGGTCGACCATGGCGAGGCCTGTTCCGAGTCGAACCTGTCCTGTTAAACCGCTGTATGGTCTTGTCCACCGTGCTGCAGCTCAGTCTCAGGGTCTTGGCAATCTTCTTATAGCCTAGGCCATCTTTATGTAAAGCAACAATTCTTTTTTCAGATCCTCAGAGAGTTCTTTGCCATGAGGTGCCATGTGGAAATTCCAGTGACCAGTATGAGAGAGTGAGAGCGATAACACCAAATTTAACACACCTGCTCCCCATTCACACCTGAGACCTTGCAACACTAACGAGTCACATGACACCGGGGAGGGAAAATGGCTAATTGGGCCCAATTTTGACATTTTTACTTAGGGGTGTACTCACACTGTACACTCAAGAAATTACACTTTGCTACAATGTAAAGTAGTCAGTGTTGTCACATGAATAGATTTAAAACATTTACAAAAATGTGATGGGTGTACTCACTTTTCAGAGATCTCCATCTCCCCCCCCCCCCCCCCAACATAATTGTGTTAACAGTGATTTCTTCTCATATTACAGGAAGCACATATCCTTTATATTTTACATTAGAATTAGTGTAAACTCAGGACTGATAGTATTATTTGTAAATATAACAAAAAATTAAAAAAATAAAAAAAAAGTACAAAAAGTAATCCAAGGCTACATAATGCCCCCCCCCCCCCCCCTGTGGAGCTCACACTCATCATATAATGTGGTGGGCGGGAGGTTAGTTTCACAGAAGACACAATGCTGGAGGAGTTCTGCAGAAAAAAAAAAAAAAAAGTGACTCTTGGCACCAAGCTTCTACCATTTGCATAGCTGAGGAGTCACTGTGCAGATGGACTGCCATTGTGTGCTGATCACCTCATAGAACAAAAATGTATTCAGTTAGATTTACTTGTAGAGAACAGATCTAAGAAAAGTGATGAAAGGGTTAGCAAGGTATCCGATGGAAAAAACATTTGGGAAATGGAGGGGACCAACAGAAGTCAGACATTTTTTTTTTTTTATGTCCACACCAACCAATTTATTTTACAGATACAACTCTAGCTTGCAAGGTGAACTCTGACTAAATGCCTAACACCTAGCACATCATAAGTGTAAGTAAACCCCCCCCCCCCCCCATCGTTTTCAGCCAAGGAAACTGCCATCTATGCCTCTGTTTAATCTACAACTGCCATGAAGCTGCACATGTGATCAGTTATGACACCAGCCATTGGATGGTCTGACAGTTTGGTTGAGAGCACAACCAATGTGTGTGATACATTTCCAGAACCGTTTTATGGATGGGCTTACTTCCACTTTAAAGTGGTTGTAAACATTTACCTTAATGCATTCCCTGAATTAAAATGTTTAGGTGTCAGCATCCCCCCCTCACCTCTACTTACCTGAGCCCTCATTCGATCCAGCGCTGCACACGTCTGCAGATCTTTTCTCCCCTCATTTCCAGGTCTCGCTGGCTTTGCTGGGGCACTGGTAGCCATTGGCTCTCAGTGCTGTCAAAGCAAGTGACGAGAGCGGGGGGGGGGAGGGCTTAGGGAGCTGGGCTGTCAGTGGATGTAGCAGTGCCCCCATTGGAAGCCGCCTCCCATGTGGGCACTGGAAAGAGGAGGAGGGGCCAGGAGTGCTGGCGGGGGACCCGAAAAGAAAAAAAGAAGAAGGTTTGCGGCCGGTCTGTAGAGCAGGCAAGTATAGGGTTGTTTTTTTTTTTTGTTTTTTTTTTAAAGTACCTTTACAATGACTTTAAGCCAACCATAGGTGGAGCAATTTTCTTTCCTGCAATCACAGGTTGCAGAAAATAAATAAAAAAAAAATCACTCAATTGGTTCCTCCCTTCTGACGAGTGCCCCCATTAACACAGTCATCGCCCCCATGGCAAGCTGTTTGCTATGGGGGCACTCGTCAGAAGGGAGGAACCAAGAACGTGGCAGGGGACCTGAGAAGAGGATGCGGGCAGCTCTGTGCAGAGACACTACACAGAGCACGCAAGTATGACTTTTTAAATATTTTTTTATAAAGGTTGCTGCTCTTATTGTTTAGGCAATTTGTTTTGTAATGAAGCATATTGTCCCTCTACTGCACTTTTTCACCATTGGGGCAACATGGTATTGATTAGTTGCAACACCTAGTTAGACTTACCGGTGACGGTATTTCTAAGAGCCTTTCAGGACAACCCTGGAGAGAGCGCAGCTCCGCCCACGTTTTGAGGAAACACTTGCACTTTTTCTTTAAAGCTCCTCCTCTTCCACCATGGCCTCAGTTATTGTTACCTCCGGCATACTGGAAGATAAAGCACAGAGAACACAAACAAACCATGACAGATACTTGTATCATCTTTAAACATAGAACACAAGGGAGGGAACTAGGCGTTGTCCTGAAAGGCTCTTAGAAATACCGTCACCGGTAAGTCTAACTAGGTATTTTCTCCAGTCGCCTTTCAGGACAACCCTGGAGAGGATAAACGAGAAGCTTACCCTAGGGTGGGACCACTGCCTGCAGTACCTTCCTGCCGAAGGCTTGATCCGCAGCTGACAGCAAGTCCAGTCTGTAGTGCCGAAGGAAAGTTGAGTAACTTGACCACGTGGCCGCCTTGCAGATTTGATCAGGCGTAGCACCGGCCCTCTCGGCCCAAGACACTGCTGTTGCCCTAGTGGAATGGGCAGCAATTCCGGAGGGAGGGGATTCCCCTCTAGCTTTGTATGCCTCCGAAATTGCCTCTCTAAGCCACCTACCTAGAGTACTCTTGGAGGCTTTTTCCCCTTTTCTAGTACCTGAAAAGATTACAAACAGAGCATTCGTCTTCCTGAATTCCCTAGTAACTGCTAGGAAATGGAGAAGACACCTCCTTACATCTAAGGTATGAAAGGCCTCCTCCCCTGTGTTGGTAGGGTTGGAGGAAAAGGTAGGCAACACTATTTGTTGGGTACGATGGAACTCTGAAGATACCTTGGGAAGAAAGGCTGGGTCTATCTGCAGCACTATCCTATCGGGAAAAATCTTTAGGAAAGGCTCTGTAACTGCCAGAGCCTGTAATTCGCTCACTCGTCTAGCCGACGTAATGGCTACTAGGAAAATTGTTTTTAAAACTAAATTTTTTAAACAAGAGTCCTTAAGAGGTTCAAACGGAGCTCCCGTTAAACCCTGAAGGACTATGGATAAATCCCAACTGGGAAAATTCCTGAGGGGAACTGGCCTATTCCGTGCCATTGCCCTGAAAAACCTGGAAATTAAAGCTTCCCTGGAAAGGGTTTTTTCTAAATAAACAGAAAGGGCCGCCACCTGAGTTTTCAGGGTGCTGGCTGCCAAACCTTTCTCCATTCCTTCATGGAGAAATTCCAGTATTGAACTGGTATTTTTCACCTGGAACCCTCTAAGAGTACAATACGAGTTGTACTTCTTCCAGACTTTCAGGTAGATGGCCCTAGTCACTTCTTTCCTGCTTGAGAGTAAAGTCCTTACTAGTCCCTCGGACAAACCCTTAGCTCTTAAGAGATCTTCTTCAGAAACCAGGCGGTTAACTGCAGCCTGCCTGCCTCTGGATGGACCACTGACCCTTGTGTCAGAAGGTCCTGCCTGACTGGTAGCCTCCACGGGGGTTCTGTGGCTAGCTTTAGAAGAGCCGAGAACCAGGGTCTTTTTGGCCAGAAGGGCGTGATGAGAATCATGCTGGTCCTCTCTTCCCTGAACTTCCTCAGGACCACCGGTATCAGAGGAAAGGGGGGAAAGGCATAGCACAGACGGTAATGCCAAGGATGGGCTAATGCATCTAGACCTATGGCCTGATCTTCTCGGTGAAGAGAAAAGTATTTTTGGACCTTGTGGTTTTGCTGATTTGCAAACAGGTCCACCTGGGGGAAGCCCCAAGTACTGGCGATCATCAAGAAGACTTCCTGATTTAGGCTCCATTCTGCTTCCACCAGTCTCTTCCTGCTGAGAAGATCTGCCCAGAGATTCAGAGAGCCCTTTAGATGGACTGCTGAGAGGGAGGCCACGCTTTTTTCTGCCCATGCGAATAGATGCCTGGCTAATTCCATGAGACCCCTGCTCCTGGTCCCCCCTTGTTTTAGGACATATGCTACCGTTGTCATATTGTCCGACAAGATCTGTACATGCTGTCCCTCTACTACGTGCTGAAAAGCCCGAAGGGCCAGCGACACAGCCTTGAGTTCTCTCCAATTCGAGGATCTCCGAGACTCTGCCTTGGACCAAGTCCCTTGGACCGTCAGCCCGTCTAGGTGGGCTCCCCAACCCCAGGCACTCGCGTCCGTCGTCAGGCGCTTGTCTAGCGGCCAGAACCAGGGAAGGCCCTTTGTGAGATTGGCTGTGTCTCGCCACCACCACAGAGCCCGTTTTACTTTTGAGGTGAGGCTGAACTTCTTTTCTAGTGGAACCCGGTGAGACCAGACCTGCAGGATTTCTGCCTGAAGAGGTCTGGAATGAAACCGGGCCCACTGGACAGCTGGGATAGAGGCTGTAAGGAGACCTAACACCCTCATGGCTGATCGGACTGAAACCACCTGGTTCGTCTGAATTTGTTTTACTGCCGTCAGGATCTTTTCCACCTTTTCTTGCGGAAGAAAAACTTTTTGCAGGGTAGAATTGATGGTGTACCCTAGAAAAACTACTTCCTGGCTTGGAACCAGGTTTGACTTCTCCAGATTGAGAAGCCACCCTAAGTCCCCCAGGTGAGCCTGTGCTATCTGAAGATTCGACAGCACCTGTTCCCTGGAGTCCGCAAAAAACAGGAGATCGTCCAGATATGGGACCACTGAGATTCCCCTCAATCTCAGTGGTTCCAGGGCTTCCGCCATGACCTTGGTGAAGATCCTGGGGGAGGACGACAGCCCGAACGGCAAGGCCCTGAATTGTAGGTGCCAGACTGACGACCCTAGATTCACTGCCAACCTGAGGAACTTCTGGGAGGATTGGGCGATCGGGACATGTAGATAGGCGTCCCTCAGATCCAGGGAGGCCATGAAGCAATTTTTGGATAACAACCTTGTTATTGTATGGATTGTATCCATGCGGAAGTGCTTGTATCGTATCGATTGATTCAGAATTTTTAGATTCAGTATCAATCGATATTTGCCCGAAGGTTTTCTCACTAGGAAGATGTGAGAATAAAACCCATGGCCTTCCTGTTCCTTTGGAACCTGAATGATCACCTCTTGTTGAATCAGATCCTCCAAAAGGCTCCTCATGGCAGAGGCTTTGTCCTGATCCCTCGGAAGGGTTGTGACATAAAATCTGTTTGGGGGAATGTTGGAAAATTCCAGGCTGTATCCCTGTGCCACAATGTTCCTCACGAATTGACTTGAGGAACACTGGCTCCATTGCGGAAGGAAGGCGGACAACCTTCCTCCCACTGGAGCAGAGCAGTCACTTATCCTTAGGGGGTTGACTGGAGGGAGTTTTGAACAAAATTCCTCCTTTACCTCTACCCTTCTGGGGGTTCCAGCGACTTTTGCTGTCTTCCCCACCCTTACGGGACTGTTGAACAGGACGAAAATTCCTCTTTCCTGCCTGTTTTTTCTTTGCAGGAAAGGCCTTCTTTTTGTCTGCCGTTCTGTCCAGCACTGTTTCCAGCTCTGGCCCAAACAGCAGATCCCCTGAAAAGGGCAGACCACACAACCTAACCTTGGAGGCTGTGTCACCTGACCACGTTTTAAGCCAGACAGCTCTCCTGGCGGAATTCACCAGGGCCGCAGATCTGGCTGCCATTTTGATGGACTCCGCAGAGGCATCAGCCATGTATTTCACCGCTCTAAGGATTAGTGGAAAGGATTCCATCAAGTCCTTACGTGGTGTGCCTGCTTCCACGTGGCTCTGCAATTTATCTATCCAACACTCTAAATTCCTAGCCACCACCGTGGATGCCATAGCTGGTTTGAGGCTGGCAGATGCTGAATCCCATGCCCTCTTTAAAAGAGTATCTGCTCTTTTATCCATGGCATCTTTGAGTACCCCCATGTCCTCAAAGGCCAAGTCTGTCCTACGCGATACCTGTGAAAAGGCTGCGTCCACACGTGGTTTTTTGTTCCACACCTCTGACTCTTTTTCATCAAAGGGAAAGCGTCTTTTCTGGCTCTTAGAAAGGAAAGGACCCCTCTCTGGGTCCTTCCATTCTTTTCTAACCGTGTCTGACAAAACTTTATGAACAGGGAAAACTCTGGATTTAACCTCATCCAGCCCCTGATACATCCTGTCATGTACAGACAACTGGACCTTTTCCTCCTGGATGTCCAGGGTCGTATAGATAGCCCTCAAGAGGTCATCTACCTCTTCTAAAGACAGCTTGTACCTGGAACCACGGCTGTCATCCTCCTCTTCTACCTCCTCCTCTGAATCTCTGAGGGAAGGGAGAGTACTTGCCCCTTCGTCCTCTGAATCTAACACCTCCCTCTGCCTGGAGGTAGATGCTCTAGGACTTGATGGTGGTGGTTGCTGGCTACCGCCCTGACTTGCTGGGCTCTGAACCAACAGAGTCTTGACGGAGCTTAGTGAGCTTGCTATTTCTCGCACAGATGAATACAGTTCACCATATTGCTGAGAGGACTCCTCCTCCACTATCTCCTTAATACAGGACCTACATAACGCCTTCTGCCAGGATTCCCGTAAGGGGTTCTTACACACAGGGCATCTCCTTCCTGGCGGGTTTGCTTTCTTTACTTTCCCTGACACAGTTTCCTAGGGAAAAAAACAAAAGCTTGTCTTACTACCAGAGTCTGGACTAAACATACCACCACCAGAATAAAACAGACCACCTGAGTGCAGCAACCACCAAACTACAGGTCCAAGGACAGTAACCTTTGACTCTGTAGTGACAGGACCCCCCACAGGGAGGAATAAACAAGTGACACAGAAAAAAAAAACAGCCCATAAGGTGAAGAATAAAGAGTACCTTTGTACCCCTCTTACCTGGGCCTGACCGGTGCTTGGGGTGCCTGCCTCCACCGTTGCTGCAGATCTCTCCTCCATGTTGCAGAGAGCGCAGCGGGGCTAAAACAAACAGCCGTTTTTAAATCTTCCCGGGCACGGCGTCACTACGCACGCCGGAAGCGGAAGTACCGGTCTGTGGACCCGCCCCCTGACCCTTGCGTTCCGGGCGGCTGGAACCAACGCCGCCCCGCCCGAACAGGAAGCCGCGTCACTGGCCGCCGCGTCATCCGCCCGCCATGTGACACCTCCCAGGAGCCTCACCGCGCGGCGCGCGAAATTCAAACCCGGCGGCTCCCGGGGGCATGGACGCCTCGACATTCCTGCCGGCCACTGCTCCTGTGAGCTGGAGAAGGTCCGGGACTCCGGAACCCCCCCCGTTCGTACTAGGGGGGGGCTGGGATGGTCTCTGCAGCGGCTCCTGCAAAAAGGTAGGACTACCTCCCCTCCCCCTGGAGAGAACGCAGCCCTGGTTCCCACAAGTGCTTCCATCCATGGCGGAGGAAACACAATAACTGAGGCCATGGTGGAAGAGGAGGAGCTTTAAAGAAAAATGCAAGTGTTTCCTCAAAGTGGGCGGAGCTGCGCTCTCTCCAGGGTTGTCCTGAAAGGCGACTGGAGAAAACTCCTCTACAAACTCTTCTAAAGCTCTACAAGCTTTAACCAGACACTGATAGAAGTCACAAGACTGCTATATACTGCACATGCATAAATGTCTATCAGAAGAATTTGGGCACACTTGCTGCTGTCCACAGCTGAAAGTAATGCAAATCTCAGCAATGGCACAGAGGTATAGTAACCAAACAGCTTCTAGCCTCAGTTTGTGCTTTGAAACTGAAAGCTAGAAGCTGATTGGTTACCATGCACAGGGTTTCCATTAACCCATGGCAACTGCGGAGCTTAGCAGTAAAAAAAAAAAGCAAACAAAAAAAGAAAAGGAGCGGGGGGGGGGGGGTTCGCCAGTTCGAATCCCAACCACACTACCTGCCTGGAGTTTGCATGTTCTCCCTGTGCCTGCGTGGGTTTCCCCCGGGTACTCCGGTTTCCTCCCACACTCCAAAGACATGCGGGTAGGTTAATTGGCTTCCATCTAAATTGGCCCCAGTATATGAATGTGAGTTTAGGGACCTTGGATTGTAAGCTCCTTGAGGGTAGGGGCCAATGTGAATGTATATGTAAAGCGCAGCGTAGTGACGATGCTACACAAGTAACAACAACTGCAGAGCTGAGCTGCCATTGTCTACTGTATCTAATTACAACTGACTTTACTTGGGATGGCTTTGTAATAAAAAGCAAAGCTCTTCCCCTCTAAGAACCCCCCCCCCCTCTCAAATATAATGCCAATCTTGATATACAATGCAATACACAGACAGGAGAATATTTTGCTGAGAAAACCATCATGTGCTCCAGCAGTCCAGGGAGCACGTTTGCAGAACACGTTTTGCTAGGCTGCAATACTTTATATGAACACTAGGTGAACAGAGAAAAGTTGATTCCTTTTTTCTCTCTCCTTTTCCATCCCTATTAATATCCAGCATAACCTTGCATTCAAGCAGCCAACCCAGAACTGAACGGCCCCGGACTGGCTCCCTGCTAGACTACAAGCTTGTCCAGCTTCTCCTCCAGCATCCTGTCTGTGGATAGACTGTGTGGCCTGTTTATAATGTTCACATAAAGGGAGATCCTGAAAAGCCCATGAAATAATAAAATGCATGTTTAGGTGAACTGGATGTGCAATTCATGTCCTCTCACCATTAATACAGTTAGAACGCTGCATAAAATATAAAAAATAAAAACACACAAACACGTAGAGGGAAAACAAAGTACACATATAAACTGATCCTTTAGGCCTCAGTACAGCTTTTGTTGTTTTACTGATCTAAAATACAGCCCATTGTTTACAATGTGCCTGTACACAGGTGAGTAAACTGGTATTCTAATAAAAAAAAAATATGTTTTTTATAATAATAATAAATTAAAATATATTAATTAATATAATAATTAAAATATTAAATAATAATAATAAAAAAAAAATAATAAAATATTAAATAATAAAATAAATTAAATATTAATTAATTAATATATTAAATAATAAAATAAAATATAAATCATAAAATATTAAATAATCATAAAATATTAAATAATCATAAAATATTAAATACGGGTGAGTAAACTGGTATTCTAAGAGAAAAAAAATGTTTTTATATAATAAATTTATTTATATAAAATATTAATATATTAATAATATATTTAATTAATATAATATATTAATGAATAATAGTAAATAATAAAATAATAATAAATTAAATATTTAATATATTAATAAATTAAATAAAGATATTAAAATTATAATAATAATAACTATATAGTATTTTGCACCGGTGCGCGCATGGTTGGGCACCAGAGATTTAGACGCTTTGGGTTAGCACCCGAGTTATCTTGCTGAATCCACGTATGTGTGAGAATTAGACATCAAAAGGTTTTCCCATCCTTTTTAAGCCTCTGCCTCTAGCCACAGGGTTGGAATGAAAGGGTCACTTATACTATATTGTCAAAAGTATTGGGATGCCCACCTTTACACACACACGAACTTTTATGGCATCCCAGTCTTATGCCCCGGTACACACGATGAGATTATTGGACGAATTATCTTTTATTTGGCTTGCTAATCTCAGATCGAATCTGAAGAGTTTACTGAAGTCACGAACAAAATTCTCGAAGACAATAAAAATTGGGAAGTGATGTCATGTGTTATAATGCATTTGTATTGCATTTTTTTCTAACGACAGCTGTACTGATTAAATGAAAATCGTACAGAAAAAAAAAAAAAAAAAAAAAAAAAAAAAACGTGTGCATGTCCGATAGAATAATAAAAATCGGATGAACTGTCATGATGGGCTCTAGAAAGCGCTTTACTACCGATCCGATTATCGTACGATCGATTCAAAAGTGGTATTTTTCGTAGGATTTTCTGATGCTCTGTACGAGGCTTTAGTCCGTAGGGTTCAATACCGAGTTGGCTCTCCCTTGCAGCTATAAGAGCTTCAACTCTTGAGCAGACAGGTTCTCGGTATTGAAACATAAGACGGGGGTAATGTGGCAGATATCAATACAACCCCCCACCTTTCAATTCTCAGTCTGATTCATACAAAACATTTTTTTGGTGGATTTCCTAACGAAATGAGCCGTCACTTCAGATCCTCCAGACGGCTCATCGAGGCTTTTAGCTGAGTTTTCAGCCGTGTCCATCATCTGGTGAAGGTTTACCACATACCATTGTGAGGCCATATATCAGGGATATGCAATTAGCGGACCTCCAGCTGTTTGCAGAACTACAAGTCCCACGAGGCATAGCAACAGTCTGACAGCCACAAGCAGGACACCCAGAGGCATGATGGGACTTGTAGTTTTGCAACAACTGGAGGTCCGCTAATTGCATCCCTGCCATATATGAATATCATTTGAAAGCACCCAATGTGTACAGTGCAAAGACTGCCCCCTGTTGGGGAGGGTACTGGAAACCCTGGTTGAGGAACGTTGAGGCCGATGGTGACCCCTTACCTTTGATAGTACTGTTTTTTTTTGTTTTTTTTGCTTGAAGCCGGGTTCATACACGAAATGACCAAAAGTATTGGGACGCCTGCCTTTACATGAACTCCAATGGCATCTTAGTCCGTAGGGTTCAATATCGAGTTCTCCCACCCTTTGCAGCAATAACAGCTTCAACTCTTCTGGAAAGGCTGTCCACAAGGTTTAGGAGTGTGTCTATGGGAATGTTTGTCCATTCTTCCAGAAGCTTATTTGTGAGGTCAGGCACTGATGTTGGATGAGAAGGCCTGACTCACAGTCTCCGCTCTAATTCATCCCAAAAGTGTTCTATCGGGTTGAGGTCAGGACTCTGTGCAGGCCAGCCAAGTTCCTCAACCCCCCAAAACTCGCTCATCCATGTCTTTATGGACTTTCCTGTCCCAAAAGAAGAGACTCCTAACCCCCTTCCTGCCCCAGGTGGTGGAAATGCCCCCCCTCCCCACCAGAACGCACCAATCAGCACTCTGCTATTGGCTGAGATCGCTGATCGGGAGTCAGTCAGCTGCTGGTTTTCCAGCATGCATGTCATACAGACCGACATACACACAGGTAGAATGTTGGCCAGTATTTTTTGTACCGGAAAAAGTATCCCGGCATTCTGCCCGTGTGTACAGGGCTTTAAACAGCAATAACAGCAGTGTCCCCGGTGGAAGATTTACTCTCTCAACAACGGTTTCAGTGAGAACCCTAAAATTCTACATTTCACATGACTGACAGCAGACAACACTAACCATAACCACTACCTAGTGGGGACACAAAAAGCAAAAAAACAAACGGTTGACAGGGGTTCTTTATACTAGCCAATGCCAAAAGAAGTTTTTACTTTACATGCACTTCAGAGGCTGTAGGTGCAGCAGATTATCAGGATATTTCCATTAATAATGTTAATCTTCAGGAGGATGTGTGTGCAGCCAATAACCACATTACTACTATAGGAGCAGTCAGCGTGATACACAAAGTGTGGATGATCATAATTACATTATTATTATTATTATTATTAAATAAAGGTAACAGTCGTTGTCAGGCAGCAGGTGCACTCTGCGATTATTACAACATTATCAGTAATCATATCTGCAAAGGCGGCAGGAATGGACAATTACAAGCAATACTAATATTGGGAGGCAGCAGGGAAGGAGAATTACAATAGTATAAATCAGTAATATTACAAATAGAGAAAAAAAAAAATGTATTTGTATATATCTCTATCCACACACTCCTATCACGTGACAATGGGGGGGCGCACAGCGGTGTGAAGTGAGGCTCCTCTGGCACGACAATGTTGGGGGGGGGGTTGGGCACAGCGGTGTGAAGTGAGGCTCCTATGACACAACAATGGGGGGGGGGGGGGCACAGCAGTGTGGGTGAGGCTCCTATGACACAACAATGGGGGGGGGGGGGCACAGCAGTGTGGAGTGAGGCTCCTATGACACAACAATGGGGGGGGGGGGGGCACACAGCAGTGTGACATACAACAGGAGGGGGGGGGGGGCTCAGCTATTGAGACTCCTGACACAACAATGGGGGGGGGGTGGGGGGCACACAGTGTGGATGAGGCTCCTATGACAATGGGGGGGGGGGGGGGGCACAGCAGTGTGAAGTGAGGCTCCTCTGGCACGACAATCGTTTGGGGGGGGCGCGGGGAGTTGGGCACTAGCAGTCTGTGAAGTGGAGGCTCCTAGATGACACAAACAATGCGGTGGCGGGCACACAGCAGTGTGGAAGTGCAGGCTCCGATGACACGACCAATGTTGGGGAGGGTGGGGGGTCCACAGCAGTGTCGCGCGAAGTGAGGGCTCCTATGACAAACAATTGGGGGGGCACAG
>CM053038.1:58459345-58772970 GCA_028564925.1 Lithobates sylvaticus
CTGTATGTAGCTTCGGCTACATACAGTGTAACGCGTTGAGCCAATCACGGCGAGTGATGTATTCTACTAATGAATATAAATCTTGCTCTGCTTGGCTTGAAGAGTCAGAAAGGTGTGGGCTGAGGATGTTCCAACCTCTGCCAATCACGGCGAGCAATGTATTCTACTAATGAATACAAAGCCCGCTCGGATTGTCAGAGATTGTAATATCATCTGCCCGTGCCTCTCTGACTCTCAAAGCCAATCTGAGCAAGCTTTATATTCATTAATAGAAAACATTGCTCGCTGTGATTGGCTCAGCGAGGTATACTGTATGTATACAGTATGTTACCGAATGCGCTGATCGGAACCATCTCGTTTGGACAAAATCATGCCTGTTCTGGCTTCCCCTTGCGTCCGCTTCCTTCCATGGCCATCTCTCCATCCACCACCGGAGCTTTGGTTTGAAGCACCTGACCCTCCATCTGGCACTGCACACATTGGTTCTCCCCTACAGTGGATTTTGCCGGGCACATGAGGTATTTACCACCCTAGCATTGCTTCACAAAGCTAGTGATCAAGTTGCAGTATGTTACCGAAGCTACTAGACAGACTAGTCGGAAGGGGGTCATCTTATACGGCGAGTATATCTCAAAACCAATGTTTTTTTAGCTGTAAAATTAGGGGGTCATCTTATATGCCCAGCCGTCTTATACGCCGGCAAATACAGTAATCACAGTGGTAGAATTTATTGTGCATGTAAAAGTGTTTTTTTTAAAGCAAACATTTTTTTTTCTTTCTTTTTTTAGCTTTAGATAGAGTAGAAATGCTAAGGCCCCTCAAAATTTCTTATTACCATATTTATCGGCGTATAACACGCACATTCATTTTAAGAGGGAGGTTTCAGGGAAAAAAAACTTACATTTTAAATAAGGAACTTTGAAGCAAAATAAGGGTCAGTGCCCATCTGCAGCCTCACCATTGCCATCAATGCAGCCTGATCAAGGCCCATCTGCAGCCTCACAAGTGCCATCAATGCAGCCTCATCAGTCCACATCAATGCAGCCTCACCATTGCCATCAATGCAGCAGCCTCACCATTGCCATCAATGCAGCAGCCTTACCATTGCCTTCAATGCAGCAGCCTCACCATTGCCATCAGTGCAGCCTGATCAATGCCCATCTTCAGCCTCACAAGTGCCATCAATGCAGCCTCATCAGTCCACTTCAATGCAGCCTCACCATTGCCATCAATGCAGCAGCCTCACCATTGTCATCAATGCAGCAGCCTCACCATTGCCATCAATGCAGCAGCCTCACCATTGCCATCAATGAAGCAGCCTCACCATTACCATCAGTGCAGCCTGATCGATGCACATCTGCAGACTAGAGACAGGGAGGGGGGTGGGACGAGCACTGACAGATTGCATACAGTGAGAATCTCCTATGATAGCCAGAACAGTGGTCCAATGGTGGCCCAGGAGACGGGACTTCCTATTACAGAGACCTCCAAGTAAACAGGAGATTTTCACTGTATGTAATCTGACGGCGCTCGTTCCGCCCCCCTCCCTGTCCCCTCTGAGGCAGCTAAAATTTAAGTATTGGCATATAACACGCACACGCTATTTGCACCCGATATTCATGGTGAAAAGGTGAGTGTTATGCGCCAATTGCTTCCTAGCTGGGAGATTTACTCTCTCAATTTTCCTGGTGACCACTGCCACCAGTAAAGACAGTAGTAGGAAATGCATAATCCTACAGTTATCACTGGAACAGCAACAGAGAGGAAATATTCATTTGTGGATGCCTGTTTAAATGATAAATGTTTATCTCTTCAATACCAGACACTTTCACCCCCTTCCTGACCAGACCAATTTTCAGCTTTCAGCGCTGTTACACTTTGAATGACAATTGCACGGTCATGCAACGCTGTACCCAAACAAAATTTATAGATGGCACTTATGGGCATTGATGGGCACTAATAGGCGCCACTGATGGCAATAAAACTGATGGAGGCTATAACACTCTCTTACTATCTTCCAAAATAAAAATAAAATAAAAAAATGGCTTTAGTTCAACTTTAAAGTGATTGTAAAGTCTAGTTTAAAAAAAATAAAAAAATAACAAATGTTATACTTACCTCCTCTGTGCAGTTGGTTTTGCACAGAGCAGCCTGGATCCTCCTCTTCTTGGGTCCCTCTTCTCTGCTCCTGCCCCCCCTCCTTTCGAGTTCCGCTACATCAAGCAGCTTACTATGGGGGCACCCGAGCCAAGTCACAGCTACATGTGTTAATACAGACGAGTAGCCCCAACCCGGCCCTGCCCCCTCTCTCCCCTGATTAGCTATCTGACTTTGATTGACAGCTGCGGGAGCCAATGGCGCCGCTGCTATGGCGCCGCTGCTGTCTCAGCCAATTAGGAGGAGAGTCCCAGATAGCTAAGACACAAATTAGGGGGTAATGGGGAGACTGCTACACACAGAATGTTGCATAGAATGCATTAAGATAAAAAAAAAAACTTTCTGCCTTTACAACTCCTTTAAAGTGGAAGTAAACCCCCCTATCGTTTTCAGCCAAGGAAGCTGCCATCTTTGCCTCTGTTTAATCTTAAACTGCCACAGTGCTGCACATGTGATCCGTTATGACACCAGCCATTGGATGGTTTGACTGTTTGGTTGAGAGCACAGCCAATGTGCAGTTAGCATTCACGGCATGCCTTTTTTTTTTAGACTGTTAAATCGATGGGTTTACTTCCGCTTTAATGTAACCTTTCTTCCTTTTCAGAGAGTTGGTGCATCAACCTCAATCTATATGTGATTTTCATTGTCTCACAGGGAGTCTGGGGTATATACAGATTCACACAGGTGTGCTGAAAAACAACGTGTATGTATATAGAAGAAAAACACATATACCACTTACACTGTCCCCTGAAGTCTCTTACAAAATATTAGTATAAGCATATATTTAAATGTATTTATATTAATTTATTGCAAAGAGTATGAGAGTTGAGTCTATTTTTTATAGAATGCAGACAGGGGAATAATACTTTGCAAAAAAAATACTGCAGCCCATCATTTCAGATAACAGTTTGCAATTCTATTTTATCCATTATGATTAGCTATCGTTCCCTCTCTCTTTTTATTACCCTTTGTGCATTTCTTCACAAATTATTATATCAATGAGCCAAATGTCAAACCTCTCTGCAGATTTGAAAAGTTTTCTTTCATTTGAGTTGGCGCCCAATACGTAATTTATTTATAGCCATCACCAGACTGTTCATTTTACAGGAATAGAACAATGAGATGGTGTTCTGTTAAGTTAACATCACTGTCTACTGTCAGACATAAGTTATTTTTCATATTTCAGAATTACAGAACTAATAGAGTTCACAAATATATTTGGTAATGTGGAAGAAAAATCACCAATATACTCCATCAATGTGACCAAGTGTATAACTAAAGCGACTAAAATATTCATGTATCTGGCAGTAATTTTTTAGAAGGGCACCTTCATTTATTTATTTGCTGAGTTTCAGTAACATAGTGTGCTTTCTACAAATCAGTCATCCTGTCACATTCTCATAAATGAAAAAAACAAATATATGAAATGATGTTTTGTGTTCAGCATATAATAGCTATGTATGATTACACTAAACCACTAGAGCAACAACTACCATATACTGTAAATATTCTTGGTAAAAACAAAATGCCAGGTGCAATAATAAAGTACAAACTAAAACACTTATGACCTTATTTTACAAGGTAAAGTGCACTGAAAAAGATGTATCACCATTTTCAATTTTTAGCAAATACGTACAGTATCTCACAAAAGTGAGTACACCCCTCACATTTTCGTAAATATTTTATTATATATTTTCATGTGACAACACTGAAGAAATTACACTTTGCTACAATGTAAAGTAGTGAGTGCACAGCTTGTATAACAGTGTAAATTGGCTGTCCTCTCAAAATAACTAAACACGCAGCCATTAATGTCTAAACCGCTGGCAACAAAAGTGAGTACACCCCTGTGAAAAATGTCCAAATTGGGCCCAAAATGTCAATATTTTGTGTGGCCACCATTTATTTCCAGCACTCCCTTAACCCTCTTGTGCATGGAGTTCACCAGAGCTTCACAGGTTGCCACTGGAGTCCTCTTCCACTCTTTTAGGTTTAGGTCTGGAGACATGCTTGGCCAGTCCATCACCTTTACCCTCAGCTTCTTTAGCAAGGCAGTGGTCGTCTTGGAGGTGTGTTTCGGGTCGTTAACATGTTGGAATACTGCCCTGCAGCAGAGTCTCCAAGGGGAGGGGATCATTCTCTGCTTCAGTATGTCACAGTACATGTTGGCATTAAGGCTCTATCAATGAACTGTAGCTCCCCAGTGCCAGCAGCACTCATGCAGCCCCAGCCATGACACTCCCACTACCATACTTGACTGTAGGCAAGACACACTTGTCTTTGTACTCCTCATCTGGTTGCCGTGACACACGCTTGACACCGTCTGAACCAAATAAGTTTATCTTGGTCTCATCAGACCACAGAACATGGTTCCTGTATTACATGTCCTTAGTCTTTTTGTCTTCAGCAAACTATTTGCAGGCTTTCTTATGCATCATCTTTAGAAGAGGCTTCCTTCTGGGATGACAGCCATGCAGACCAATTTGATGCAGTGTGCGGCATATGGTCTGAGCACTGACATGCTGACCCCCCATCCCTTCAACCTCTGCAGCAATGCTGGTAGAACTCATATGTCTATTTCCCACAGACAAACTCTGGATTGAATGCTGAGCATGTGCACTCAACTTCTTTGGTCGACCATGGCGAGGCTTGTTCTGAGTGGAACCTGTCCTGTTAAACCACTGTATGGTCTTGTCCACCATGCTGCAGCTCAGTTTCAGGGTCTTGGCAATCTTCTTATAGCCTAGGCCATCTTTATGTAGAGTAACAATTCTTTTTTTCAAATCCTCAGAGAGTTTAGTCATTGAGGTGTCATGTTGAACTTCCAGTGACCAGTATGAGAGAGTGAGAGCCATAACACCAAATTTAACACACCTGCTCCCCATTCACACCTGAGACCTTTTAACACCAACAAGTCACATGAAGGAAAATGGCTAATTGGGCCCAACTTGGACATTTTCACTTAGGGGTGTACTCACTTTTGTTGCCAGCGGTTTAGACATTAATGGCTGTGTGTGAGTTATTTTGAGGGGACAGCAAATTTACACTGTAAAGCTGGCCATACACCTATAGATTAGCTGCAGATTTTCTATGGTTAAATGGAAAAAGTGCAACAGATTTCTTCATGTTTGCTAAACTTTGTGGATGGAGGAATCTCCCACTTTTTCCATCTCATCATAGAAAATCTGCAGATAATTTATAGGTGTATGGCCAGCTTTATACAAGCTGTACATTCACTACTTTACATTGTAGCAAAGTGTAATTTCCTAAGTGTTGTCACAAGATAAAATATGCACATCAGGAGTTCTTATTTCACTCCAGTTTCTTTAAACTGCCTGCTTGATCCAGATCAGTGATCACAGTATTGAAGCCACGTGGTCAGCATGGCATCTAGGCACCTAGCACTTTCAAAAACAAGTCAGATATGGCTGCTTCCATATCTCTTTTAATGTATTTTTTTTAAGTAACAACTTGATGCTAAGCTGGTATGCATCAGATCACCCATGTTAGAGAACTGCATACTATTACAGCCTTTCTCAACCCTTTTACCCTGGAGAAACCCTTTGAAATAAGTTTCAGTTCTCAGAGAACCCTTTCTAAAGATTATAATATCTACAGTTTGAGGAACTTGAATGTTATCAGTAAATTGTAGATTCAAGAGTTAATGAAAGAATAAATCATTTTGCATAACATGATTTCATTTGATGTTAGCTGTAAGCAAGAAATACATACAGGAAAGATAAAAACGCTCAACTTCAAGAGAGCAAATTTTCCAAGGATGAGGGCTACTCTCCAGGACTTGGACTGGGAGGGAATATTGGCATCAATGAGCACAGAACAGAAATGGGAATTCTTCAAAAAGACTGTCTGGGACCTCACTGCAAAGTATATTCCCATGGGCAATACGTTTAAAAGGCTTAAAATAAAACCTATGTGGCTCACGGTCAAAGTTAAAAAAGCTATGAACAATAAGAAAAGAGCTTTTAAAAAATATAAAAGTGAAGGAACACTGTTTTTGTTTAAATGTTACAAAGAATTTAACAGAATATGTAAAAAGGAAATCAAGGATACAAAAATTCAAAACGAACGACAGATTGCAAAAGATAGTAGGACAAACCCCAAAAAATTCTTCAAATATATTAATAGTAAAAAGGTCAGGTCTGAGCATGTAGGCCCTTTACAAAATAATCTAGAGTGGGTGACAGGGGACAAAGAGAAGGCTAATTTATTAAATACTTTCTTCAGCTCTGTGTATACAAAGGAGCATGGGGGAGCTCATGTCCATAATGGGGGTGGTATTTACACAGCCCTGAATGATCCACAATGGCTCAAAAGTGATATGGTCCAGAAATATTTAGACAGAATAAAGGTGGATAAAGCACCTGGACCAGATGGCATCCACCCACAGATCTTAAAAGAATTGAGCTCTGCAATTTCAAAGCCATTGTATTTAATTTTTAGGGACTCATTAATGACGGGAATAGTACCACTGGATTGGCGCAGGGCGAACGTGGTGCCTATATTTAAAAAGGGAACAAAGTCTTTACCAAGTAACTATAGACCTGTTAGTTTAACTTCTATAGTTGGGAAGATACTGGAGAGATTATTAAAAGACCACATAGACGAGTTCTTGCTGGAAAAAAATACATTTTAAGCAATAGAAAGCATGGGTTCATGAAAGACAGAAGTTGTCAGACAAACCTGATTTCTTTTTATGAAGAGGTAAGTAAAACCTTGGACAGAGGCGTGGCTGTGGATGTGGTATACTTGGATTTTGCAAAAGCGTTCGATACAGTTCCCCACACACGGCTCATGTGTAAGGTAAGGTCTACAGGCTTTGAAATATCGGTTTGTAAATGGATAGAAAACTGGCTAAAAGACAGAATTCAGAGAGTCGTGGTTAATGATTCTTACTTTGAATGGTCTAAGGTTATCAGTGGTGTACCCCAAGGTTCAGTGCTGGGACCCTTACTTTTTAATATCTTTATAAATGATATTGGGTCTGGGATCAAAAGTAACATTTCTGTCTTTGCAGATGACACCAAGCTATGCAGTGGAATAACGTCCTTACAGGATGTCTCCAATTTACAAGCCGACCTCAATGCTCTGTCTAATTGGGCGACTATGTGGCAGATGAGGTTTAATGTTGATAAATGTAAAGTTATGCACTTGGGGGCTAAGAACATGCATGCATCATACATGCTAGGGGTAGTACAACTGGGGGAATCCGTAGTGGAGAAGGATCTGGGGGTTTTGGTAGATCATAAGCTCAATAATAACATGCAATGTCAAGTTGCGGTTTCCAAAGCAAGCAAAGTTCTTTCTTGTATTAGGAGAGGTATGGACTCCAGAGAGAGAGATATCATTTTGCCCCTGTTCAAATCATTAGTAAGACCTCATCTGGAATATGCAGTTCAGTTTTGGGCACCAGTTCTCAAAAAGGATATCAGGGAACTGGAGAAAGTGCAGAGAAGGGCAACCAAACTGATAAGAGGCATGGAGGAGCTCAGCTATGAGGAAAGATTACAGGAACTGAATTTATTCACTCTTGAGAAGAGGAGAATAAGGGGGGATATGATCAACATGTACAAATATATAAGGGGTCCATATAGTGAACTTGGTGTTGAGTTATTCACTTTACGGTCAACACAGAGGACAAGGGGGCACTCCTTACGTCTAGAGGAAAAGAGATTTCATCTCCAAATACGGAAAGGTTTCTTCACAGTAAGAGCTGTGAAAATATGGAATAGACTCCCTCCAGAGGTGGTTCTGGCTAACTCAGTAGATTGGTATGTGCTGTTGGTAAATGATGTATAGCTGTGGAAGACCGCCCTCTGTATCATCTACCCCCACCGCGCCGCAGGTGTGTAGGCTATAGAATTAGTGAAGGATTAAAAGTGCAAGTGTAAAAAGTATATATATATCAAACAGCAGCTACTTAAAACATATAAACATGTGGAATCTGCAATTCAACTTAAAAATGCAACATAGATAAGGTGAATCAGTAGCGCTAATATAAACAATGAAAAATATAATATAAAATGCTGAGTAAATACTATGCAAATAAATACTGTGCAAATATATAAACAGTGCTATATAAATATCAAAGTACAAAAATAGTAGTGTATAATTGACTCAACGTATAACTTAATAGCAGCGGTGTGTCTATTTCTCTTAGTGACAAGTGAAAAAGTTCATAAATATATAAAGTCCAGATTGTGAATAAATAAATAGGTAAGTGATTTTCCAAGTGTCTTCAGTCACAGTTTCAAAGTGGAGTCTTCTGACTGCTTCGAATCTACCACCACACCACGTGATCACACTCCCTCTGAAAGGCCCACTCACCAGCTCACTAGGCCTCACACTCTCGTGTTTGGCAGATGCGTGTTTTACCCACTCCAGGGGTTAATGAAGGATGGCTTGTTTGATCCGTTTAACTCTCAATGCGATTCCATATGTAAAACAATGAGTAAAACACTCCACATAGTGTAAAAACGTATGATAAAATTTATTCACGTAAAAACACTCCAATGGTCAAACTCACATTTCAAAGGTTAAAATCAAGCCTCAAATCCAAAACCACGGCAAGCCAAACAACGCTGATGTATAAAAATATAAAGTATATATATATACTGCGGTCTCGGCGGACCAAGAGGAAGACCCTGGTGGTGGTATAGTTATAGTCCACAGTGGCGTAATATATAAATAAATAAATACAATCTTTACTTTTTGCTCTGTAGCCTCATTCCCGACATGTTTCGTCGCTTGGACTTATTCATGGGTATGGCTACACAGCCCATCTCAAACTAATTTATAGTGATAGGGGAGCTAGTCACATGGGTGGTGACCCAATCATGTGACAAATCATGTGACATGTTGTGTGCAATCAGATGTGGGCTGATACACATGACCGTATACATTCCCCTATCCCGGCTTGCGAGAAAGATCATTGGTGGTGTGACTGGCAATAGTGTCATAATATGAAAATAATAATAATACTGACAACTTCATGCTATATTTGTACGGGTAGTTTTTTCCTAAAATCCATCTCAAATGCCTACTCTAATATGCACACTGGTGTTCCTTGATGTGCAGAGAGTGTATGTGTAGATATTAGGGATGATTGTCACTATATTACCTTAAAGATGTCAGGGTGGATGTTTACTGGGAGTCCTGGCTTCACAACGGTATAGTGCTATGGAGACTCGCTATTATGCTGTATATGTGTTCCATTTCGATCGCTGCCTATATATATCTTAAAATATTAAAACTATTCTCATTAAAAGCTGCATGCATGCACATGCGTTTTTCAATGAAAAAATGGGTGAGTGATATTTATTATGGAAAATTGTCCGTGTTCAGCACATTGTGTCGCTGTGCATCCATTGGCTCTGTATTGGCTGATTTATTGTGTGCGCGCGCCTGTCATCACAAACAGTGCGCGCGCATCACACAACAGCTGTGGATGAGTATCTCTTCTTATGGCTGTGAGGGCCGCTGCATCTGCGCTTGCGCAGTAGTTATAGCTCAGTGAGGGATGGACATTAGTGTACTGTATGTGCGCGCGCGTAATGTCCTGGTCACTGCGCGCGCACTGGGCTTCTCCAGCCGTGGATATTCATCCATCAGCTGAGAATGCAGACCGCCGCGCGCGTGCGCACTGGCTCCGTGCGCGTGCGCGTTGTATCAGGAGGTGCGCGCGCATCCAACAGCACACTACCCAGGCGAGCCTTCACCCTATGATGAGATGCGGCCCGCACCTGCGCAATAGGGTTAGAGCGGCGGTTCAGCGGCGCGCTCTAGGTGTCCCCTCAGCCTATATAGAAGTACCGGAAATGGGTCCCTGCGGTTGAGATGGGATGACACATTACATAGAAGGCACATCTTTGGCAAAGCTGTAACATTAGTGCATATTAAAAAAGGTGTGTGATCTTGACTCCATGACTACACAAAAATATAAATGTATTAAACCATCGCAATTTGAGCACTAATTCCCTAAGTTTAGAGGTGCAGAGAGCTGTATCATGAGTGAATGACAGGCACTGCATCCAACGGGAATTGGTGAGAAAATTGCACAAAAGAATCTGAGAAATTTGATATTTGATCACACTATTAAAATAAAATAAGTAGTGTTCAGCATATTATAAGAATATTTAAAATATCTTTAAAAACAAACCTATATATGTGTATAAATATACATGTAAGAATAATGAAAATCTTAAAATGTTAAAACTATTCTCATTAAAAGCTGCATGCATGCACATGCGTTTTTCAATGAAAAAGTGGGTGAGTGATATTTATTATGGAAAATTGTCCGTGTTCAACACATTGTGTGGTTGTCACAAACCCCTTTAAGCTATCGGGTGTGTGTATTACCTGAGAGGTGTTTTCTAAACACTTTTTTATATAATCCAAAATAATTAAGATTGGAGTTCGGAGAAGGCTGACTATTCAATACAGATTTAGTTGATGAGTGTTTTCATCACTCTGCGGTTTCTACTGTAGTGCATGGATTAAAAATTAAAAATTATTAATGAAGCAGTTTAGGTCCAATTCTACGTTCAGTCCCCGTGGCGTTAAACTTTTTAATAAAAAGTTTAACGCCACGGGGACTGAACGTAGAATTGGACCTAAACTGCTTCATTAATAATTTTTAATTTTTAATCCATGCACTACAGTAGAAACCGCAGAGTGATGAAAACACTCATCAACTAAATCTGTATTGAATAGTCAGCCTTCTCCGAACTCCAATCTTAATTATTTTGGATTATATAAAAAAGTGTTTAGAAAACACCTCTCAGGTAATACACACACCCGATAGCTTAAAGGGGTTTGTGACAACCACACAATGTGTTGAACACGGACAATTTTCCATAATAAATATCACTCACCCACTTTTTCATTGAAAAACGCATGTGCATGCATGCAGCTTTTAATGAGAATAGTTTTAACATTTTAAGATTTTCATTATTCTTACATGTATATTTATACACATATATATAGGTTTGTTTTTAAAGATATTTTAAATATTCTTATAATATGCTGAACACTACTTATTTTATTTTAATAGTGTGATCAAATATCAAATTTCTCAGATTCTTTTGTGCAATTTTCTCACCAATTCCCGTTGGATGCAGTGCCTGTCATTCACTCATGATACAGCTCTCTGCACCTCTAAACTTAGGGAATTAGTGCTCAAATTGCGATGGTTTAATACATTTATATTTTTGTGTAGTCATGGAGTCAAGATCACACACCTTTTTTAATATGCACTAATGTTACAGCTTTGCCAAAGATGTGCCTTCTATGTAATGTGTCATCCCATCTCAACCGCAGGGACCCATTTCCGGTACTTCTATATAGGCTGAGGGGACACCTAGAGCGCGCCGCTGAACCGCCGCTCTAACCCTATTGCGCAGGTGCGGGCCGCATCTCATCATAGGGTGAAGGCTCGCCTGGGTAGTGTGCTGTTGGATGCGCGCGCACCTCCTGATACAACGCGCACGCGCACGGAGCCAGTGCGCACGCGCGCGGCGGTCTGCATTCTCAGCTGATGGATGAATATCCACGGCTGGAGAAGCCCAGTGCGCGCGCAGTGACCAGGACATTACGCGCGCGCACATACAGTACACTAATGTCCATCCCTCACTGAGCTATAACTACTGCGCAAGCGCAGATGCAGCGGCCCTCACAGCCATAAGAAGAGATACTCATCCACAGCTGTTGTGTGATGCGCGCGCACTGTTTGTGATGACAGGCGCGCGCACACAATAAATCAGCCAATACAGAGCCAATGGATGCACAGCGACACAATGTGCTGAACACGGACAATTTTCCATAATAAATATCACTCACCCATTTTTTCATTGAAAAACGCATGTGCATGCATGCAGCTTTTAATGAGAATAGTTTTAATATTTTAAGATATATATAGGCAGCGATCGAAATGGAACACATATACAGCATAATAGCGAGTCTCCATAGCACTATACCGTTGTGAAGCCAGGACTCCCAGTAAACATCCACCCTGACATCTTTAAGGTAATATAGTGACAATCATCCCTAATATCTACACATACACTCTCTGCACATCAAGGAACACCAGTGTGCATATTAGAGTAGGCATTTGAGATGGATTTTAGGAAAAAACTACCCGTACAAATATAGCATGAAGTTGTCAGTATTATTATTATTTTCATATTATGACACTATTGCCAGTCACACCACCAATGATCTTTCTCGCAAGCCGGGATAGGGGAATGTATACGGTCATGTGTATCAGCCTACATCTGATTGCACACAACATGTCACATGATTTGTCACATGATTGGGTCACCACCCATGTGACTAGCTCCCCTATCACTATAAATTAGTTTGAGATGGGCTGTGTAGCCATACCCATGAATAAGTCCAAGCGACGAAACATGTCGGGAATGAGGCTACAGAGCAAAAAGTAAAGATTGTATTTATTTATTTATATATTACGCCACTGTGGACTATAACTATACCACCACCAGGGTCTTCCTCTTGGTCCGCCGAGACCGCAGTATATATATATACTTTATATTTTTATACATCAGCGTTGTTTGGCTTGCCGTGGTTTTGGATTTGAGGCTTGATTTTAACCTTTGAAATGTGAGTTTGACCATTGGAGTGTTTTTACGTGAATAAATTTTATCATACGTTTTTACACTATGTGGAGTGTTTTACTCATTGTTTTACATATGGAATCGCATTGAGAGTTAAACGGATCAAACAAGCCATCCTTCATTAACCCCTGGAGTGGGTAAAACACGCATCTGCCAAACAGGAGAGTGTGAGGCCTAGTGAGCTGGTGAGTGGGCCTTTCAGAGGGAGTGTGATCACGTGGTGTGGTGGTAGATTCAAGTCAGTCAGAAGACTCCACTTTGAAACTGTGACTGAAGACACTTGGAAAATCACTTACCTATTTATTTATTCACAATCTGGACTTTATATATTTATGAACTTTTTCACTTGTCACTAAGAGAAATAGACACACCGCTGCTATTAAGTTATACGTTGAGTCAATTATACACTACTATTTTTGTACTTTGATATTTATATAGCACTGTTTATATATTTGCACAGTATTTATTTGCATAGTATTTACTCAGCATTTTATATTATATTTTTCATTGTTTATATTAGCGCTACTGATTCACCCTAACTCAGTAGATTGCTTTAAGAAAGGCCTGGATACTTTCCTAAATGTACATAATATAACTGGGTACTGACATTTATAGGTAAAGTGGATCCAGGGAAAATCCGATTGCCTCTAGGGGGATCAGGAAGGATTTTTTTCCCCCTGCTGTAGCAGATTGGAGCATGCTCTTTTGGGGTTTTTTTTTTGCCTTCCTCTGGATCAACTGTGGGTATAGAATGGGGTTTATTGGATTGGATGATATATTTTATTTTTATTTATTATTTCTTTTTTTTTATGGTTGAACTGGATGGAATGGTGTCTTTTTTCGGCCTAGCTAACTATGTAACTATGTAACTATATGTGTGTAGTCAGGTGCTTAGCTAAGAATAGAGAATAAGACAAACACTAGATGCAGTTGCTCTTTGTAACAGCTGCCCAGTGGTGCTGAACTGGTTAACAGCTATATCAGAAAGAGGGGGGAGCTGATGAGCAGGAAGAGTTCAATAGACTGAGTCAGGCAGCAGTACACTGTGGGAACTGTAGTCCAGAAGAGAGAGACTATACTGTAATCAAGCATTTTTAAACCACATTTCCCAGAGAGAGATTGCCAGAGAAATTAGAAAAATTGCATTTCTCAGGCTGTACTGCACAAAGCTTCTTCTTGCCATGAGGAAGACCAGAGAGTGCACATTGATGTACAGGATGTACCATCACTGCTGCATATTGCTGGCCTGAGTGGGATCTGGAGCGCTGAGTTGGGGGTCCTGACACCTGGGTGCAGGGAGTGTACTAATTGCTGTGTGTGACCAGATAGTGAGCTGCAATATCACTGGGACTGGTAAGCTGCTGTTGTGGAGATTTACTAGAGAGACTGAACCCTTTAGGAACTGACCATACAGCCATCTAGTAGCGTTATTGCTACCGGCAGGCTTGACTGGGACTGTAAAATAAATTGCAATGTGTGGTGCTGTGCTGTTAGAGGTAAATGATGAATGTGAAGGAGTAAAATTAATAACAATTGTAAAGTGGATCAATAAAACATATAAAACACTATCCTAATCAGAAAAATATCTCACAAAATAAGTGAAAACTCAAAAACAAAAAGTACAGCAATCCTGAATCACAAAAAAATGAAGAATAATCAATATATGTTCTGATAGTGAACATATAAATGTTAATGTGACTCAATAGAGGTAATAGGGTCCATAAAATATAAAAAAGTCCTAGAATAAATCTAGTATAGATGATGTCAAAAGTGATGAACCTTACACCGTGCTAAAATAAAAAAATAAATAAAATAAGTGACAAGTGTCTCTTCTTTCAGTGCAGTGACACCTCTGAGCCATCAGCTGGGCTAACCATAGGAAAATCATTTGAAGCTATTGGAACCTTACCAGATCATCCATTTATGCTGTGTGTTACCTTACAGCAGTAAGGTGAGAGGCCAATCAGCATATTTTTACCAGTGTTGGTCATCTTACTTTAAAAAAGTAATTAGTTAAGTTACAAATTACTTCTCCCAAAAAGTAATTGCGTTAGTAACTCAGTTACTAAATTGGAAAAGTAATTAGTTACTCAGCAATGTAACTGACTCTGCAAGGGGCGTCTATCGTGTAACTAAGGGGCGGGTCTAGTATTACTGTAAGCAAGGGGCGCATTTATTATTATTGTTATATATCGTGTAACCAAGGGGCTGCTCTATTATTACTCTAACCAAGGGGCAGATCTGTTATAGCGTGTAAGCAAGGGGCGGGTCTATTATTATTATTATATCATGTAAGATTTCTACAGAAGAGGGCGAATGTTAAATTAATAGGCAGAGCTCCATATATAACAATAATAATAAATGCGCCCCTTGGTTACAGTAATACTAGACCCGCCCCTTAGTTACACGATAGACTCCCCTTGCAGAGTAGCACGAGCATCAGAAGCGTGCGGCATTGCCTCGTACAATTACATGTTAACTGCGCCTGCGCGGTGTAGAGTTCACTCAGAGCTGTTTAGGTTCTGCAATTTTCGGAAGCTCCGTAGTCCTTCGTACTGCGCAAGCGCTGCGCCTGCGCAGTAAAGGGGGTCCTTATCCGGCGGGGGAAATTTTTCGGCAGGACACCGGAATTACACTACTGCCATCTAGTGGCAGTAGATGTAATTGGGGTAACTAAGCCAAAGTAATGGGAACTGAGTTACCATGAGGGGAAAAGTAATCAGTTAGATTACTAGTTACCCTCTAAAGTAACTGAGTTACGTAACAGTTTATTTTAACTCAGTTACTTACATCACTGATTTTTACCACGTATATTTACACATCGCAGGTACCTATGTACTGATTAGGATAGTGTTTTATATGTTTTATTGATCCACTTTAGGATTGTTATTAACTTCACTCATTCACATTCATCATTTACCTCTAACAGCGCAGCACCACACAGTGCAATTTATTTTACATTCCATTGGCCATGGATTCAGTCTATCAGTGTTTGCAGCAGCTAGTTTTTTTACTCATTCTTAGTGATATCGCGGGAGTATTACTTTAGAATACTTGACTTTCTTGACTGGGACTATTCTCACATGCACCAACAGTACAACTGGGCCCAACACCAGCCAGCTGAAGAGTTAGGACTAAAGATTGTCCCTTCATAGCTGCTACCTAAAGACGTTGTCAGGAACGGTGTCATTACTTGGTTCACCTGCTGGTGGCACTATTGCAATCAGCCCCAAAGGGTGTAGTTCTGGTGGCCACCAGTGGGTGTCTCCCAGCCGAGATACTAACTGACACTTAAGCCACACCTGATGTGGGACTGCTGGAGTATATAAGCCCACCCTTCACTAAGGCTCAGTGCTTCAGAATTCCCCCTGCAAGCCTGATTCCTGCCTGAGCCTGACATGTACCTGACTTCTGTCCTGGACCCTGTATGCCGAATCCAGACCCTAAGACCTGCCCCCGGTACTTGTTTCCAGTCTCCCTTTATCTGTAATCCCTGTTTGTTCCTTGCATTTGTGTTTACTTAGATAGCTAGTTAGTTAGGTGTGTTTAGGGTTTCCGTGTTCTTGTGCTTTTTCACTTATTTGTTGATGGTTTATTGGTGTTGGTTGTTTAGTGTGTCTTTATCCTTAATAAATACTTTTATTACACTTATCCATCTGTTTCCTGATTCCTTTGTAGTGCAGCCTACCCATCTGATCACCTGTGCTGGATGCCTGTATATGGCATCCCTGACAGAATTATGAAGCCATACAATCAGATCGGCTGCACCTGGGAATTAGGTCTGAGTGTCAGAAACCATGAATCAGACTGAGACAGAAGTACAGTTAAATCACATTTGTTTAATAATAATAAAAAAGGTAAACAGAGTAAACGTATTCAAAACATAGCCAGAGTTCAGGAACCGGAACGAATAGTCAGACAAGCCAAAACGTCAGGGAGCCAGAGATGAGCATAGTTAAACAGCAAGCAGGATCTGGAGCTAGAAGAAATGTCAGCCAAGCAAGTCTTTAACAGGACCACAGGAGAGCGTCTCTAGAGATGTGACCAGGGTGAAGGCAGAGATCATCTGGACTGGATAGCTTAAGTAGGCAGGACTGGCAAGCAGGATATCATCAACAGGTTAGTCACTGTGGAGAGATAGGAGCTGGCAATTAGCCCACAGCTGAGTGGCCAGCTTTGGGAAGGAAGGGCTGAGCCCAGCCCTGACAGTACACCCTCCTCAATGACCCCTCCCCCTCAGAGGACCACCAGGCTTGAGGGGAAAACGTCTATAGAAATCACAGAGGAGGACAGGGGCAAGTACATCCAAGGATGAGACCCAAGAGTGTTCCTCCGGACCATACCCTTTCCAATGCACTAGGTACTGTATGCGCCCATGGAACCTACGGGAATGAACAATGGACTGTACTTTATACTCCTCATGGTTCTCAACCTGTACAGGATGAGGACGAGACACCGAGGTGGTAAAGTGGTTGCAGACCAAAGGTTTTAATAAGGAGACATGAAATAAATTTGAAATACGCATATTAGAAGCAATGTCTAAAACGTAAGCCACTGATTTGGAGCACGCTGTCCACTCTGATGTTTCCCGACACCCGCTATCCAGTCTGATCCGGTGCCCACTGTCCAGTCTGATGTTCCAGTGCCCGCTGTCCAGTCTGATGTTCCGGAGCTCGCTGTCCAGCCTGCTGTTCCAGTGCCTGCTATCCAGTCTGATGATTTGGTGCCCCTAAACTCTCCTCTATGTTACAGCATCTGCTGCCCAGTCTGATATTCCAGAGCCCACTGTCCAGCGGCTGTTCCAGTGCCCGATGTCCAGGATGATAATTTGGTGCCTGCTGTCCAGTCTGATGTTCCAGTGCCCGCTGTCCAGTCTGATGTTCCGATGCCCGCTGTCCAGTCTGATGTTCCGGTGCCCGTTGTCCAGTCTGATGTTCCGGTGCCCGTTGTCCAGTCTGATGTTCCGGTGCCCGTTGTCCAGTATGATGTTTCGGTGCCTGCTGTCCAGTCTGATGTTCCAGTGCCCGTCGTCCAGTCTGATGTTCCAGTGCCCGCTGTCCAGTCTGATGTTCCAGTGCCCGCTGTCCAGCCTGCTGACCCAGTGCCGGCTGTCCAGCCTGCTGCTCCAGTGCCCACTGCCCAGTCTGATCTTCCAGTGCCCGCTGTCCAGCCTGATAATTTGATGCCCGCTGTCCAGTCTGATGTTCCAGTACCCGCAGTCCAGTCTGATGTTATGGCGCCTGCTGTCCAGCATGATGATTTGGTGCCTGCTTTCCAGTCTGATGTTCCAGTGCCCGCTGTCCAGTCTGATGTTCTGGTGCCCCCTGTCCAGCCTTCTGTTCCAGTGCCTCTGCACGCTGTCCAGCCTGATGTTCTGGTGCCCGCTGTGCAGTCTGATGTTCCAGCACCCGCTGCCCAGTCTGATGTTCCGGTGCCCATTGTCCAGCCTGCTGTTCCAGTGCCCACTGGCCAGCCTTATGATTTATGATTTTTAGTAACTATACTTTTAAGAAGATGAAAAGGAAGGCAGAATGAGCATAAGGAGATAGAAAGAAAACTGGAATATGCTCCTTTGACTATTAAATGCAGTAAACATTGAACTTTGTGTTCTCCATTTATTTTAGCGCCACCTACGAATGTGAGCTGTTTTTCTCTAACAGCTGGTAAAGTACCTGTACACAAGGTCTGATGTGGGAATAAGTCTGGAGCATGATATCAGGGGAGGAAAAATCCTGATGCATGCTGCTACAAGTATAGGAATTTTTAGGGGTTACTCTGGTTTACAGGATGTTTAACATCGGTTGATATAGGTTATAGCACTCTGACTACCACCATGTGTTTGCATACTACAAACCATCCCATGCAGAAAAGTAATCCTTATGCTTCTAGCCATATACCCTGGGTGTCATTCAACCCTAAACACTGAGGACATTGCGTAGTGGAAAAGAGGCACTGCAGGGGGCATGAGTATTGCAGTGAGAGCTGCTTTTTTGTTTCAACATCAACCCAGAGTCTGGCTTTATGGAAACATGCTACAAATGACTAGCATTAAGGAATTTTTACATACACTTTTATGCACAAAGAGACTAATGCGGCGCACACACGACCGTTTTTTTCCGTCTGAATAAACTCTGACGATTTTTCTGACGGAGTTCCGCTCAAGTGGTCTTGCCTACCCAGGATCACACCAAAGTCCGACCATCTAGAACGTGGTGACATACAAGTATGACGGGACTAGAAAAAGGAATTTCAGTAGCCAGTAGCCAGAGCCGTTTTTGGTCCGTCGGAACAGCATACAGACGAGCGGTTTTCCCGATAGGAATTGATTCCATCAGAAATATTTAAAACATGTTCTATTTCTAGGTCCTTTAGAATTTTCGAAAAAAAAGTCAGACGAGGCCCACACACGATCTAAATATCCGATGAAAAGATTCCGTCTGACTTTTTATGCCAGAAAGTCTGACCGTGTGTACACGGCATTAGAGACGAATGTCACACATGATTAAATGGAACAACATAGTTATCTAAACTGGTGGAGTAACAATAGACAGCAGAAAGCTGATGAAATTCGTGCTTCGATTGAGAAAGAGAACTTTCTAAATGTAAAACTGTGTACTTAGTTTAGGTTTAAAACAGCAGCTCATTCTGATATGGAAAATTACATTCTTTAATACTTTTTCCATGTACATAGAAGCTGCATAGATCTCAGCCAGAGAATGCTTTGTTCATTTCGCAAACTGGATTTAGTCCTGAGCAAAAGGATTTATCAACATAAGTAATAAATACTGGGCTGGCATAGAACGCTTAAACCCCCTCATGTATCAACTTCTATCAAACTAGATTCCAGTAACAATATTGTCTTTGTTCTTCTTCCAAGGCCTTCCTGCATTCATCAGTAGAAGTTAATGTAGATAAAAACAATAACAGCTACACACATAATTTACAATACATTATGATGTTATACTACGTTTATGAAGGCTTCTTTGTTTAAAATAGAGATATATTCAATGTCCTCATTATTATATTTAACCCACATGACTTGAAAGCAGGTCCTTGTCCTAAAGCTGCCAGTCATAGAGTAGCTTCAAACAAAAGAAACCTTAACACCAGATTAAATATTAATATTAAATACCACCTCACTTGTTTAATACTTACTAGGACTGCTTAGTTTGAACTTTGTAGGTATATATTGTCCAAGCTAAAACTGCTTGCATAATATTTTTACAACTTTCTTTGTGTTACAAATATATTTGTCCCTACTCATAACTTTAACATGTTTAAAGACTTACTAAACTGTAATTGATAATTAGCATGCATATTGTAATTTTTAAAAATGTATAAAATGATGGCTTCTTATTGGGAAGATGTCTACCCCACCTACTGCAACAAGGCAAGAAATTAAGAATGTGGTTGTCACTGGGTGAGGAAGACTAATGCCCTGTACACACGGTTGGAAATTCCGACGGAAAATATCCGATCGGACCATGTTGTCAGAAAATACGACCATGTGTGGGCTCCATCTGACTTTTTTTTGGGAAAAAAAATTGAGATCCTACTCAAATATCAAAATTTTCCGACAACAAAATCCGATCTGACTTTTTCTGATCGTGTGTAGAGAATTCCGACAGACAAAGTGCCACACATGCTCAAATCAAATTAGGAGACCAAACCTATTGGCTACTAGCCTCTACGTAGTTCCGTTGTACGCAACGAACGTCACCACGTTCAGAATGATTGGATTTTCCGACAACTTTGTCCGAACGTGTGTATGCAACACGAGTGTCGGACAAAATCCGTCGGAAAAAGTCTGACGGATTTTGTGGTCGGAATTTCCGACCATGTGTACGGGGCAATAGATAGTAATGATAACCTGTTTAAAGGTGGAAACAGAACTGTAAAAAAAAAGACCACACTAAGCACAAGAGAAGCAAAATCACGACTCCAAAACAATAATAAGAATCATCCTTCTCATTGTTTTCTGAGAAGGTACCCGAAGCTCTTATTTTGTATCTGGGTTCTAAGTAATAATAACCCCCCCAAAAAAAAACAAAAAAAATGCTTAGTATGTTTTCTTATCTTGTAATGCCGCGTACACACGAAGCGACTTTGTCCGCCGGACCTAGTCCAGCGGACAAACCGCCGGACTTTCCAGCTGGGCTTCGGCGGACTTGAAAGCGAACGGACTTGACCACACACGATCACGCTAAAAGTCCAGCGGTTCACGCGATGACGTACAGCACGTACGACGGGACTAGAAAAAGAAAAATACTAGAAAAATACTTGCTACTGAGCATGCGTCCTTTTTGGTCCGCCGGACCATACTACAGACGGCCGTATTGTCCGCCGGACTGCCAAGTCCAGCGGATAATTTTAAAATAAAACTTAAAACCTAGTCCGCCGGACTTTTGGGGAAAAAAGTCAGTCGAAGGCCCACACACGAGGAGATTGTCCGGCGGACTCGAGTCCAGCAGACAATCCCACGGGATAGTCCCTTCCTGTGTACGCGGCATAAGTATTACTAAAGTGAAATCTGACTTTTAAACAAAGATATAGCACAATATCACTTTGTTAAATAATGTTTATATGCAATTTAAATAAGTATATTAACCTATGTGAATCAATGCAATTAACAACATTGTACATCCCATTTTTATTCAGAGTAGTTGCCTAAGATTTGACCAGATTTAGTCATCAATTTATTCTCAAAAGATCAATATATTTAAACACAAACCATGATCTCCCATGTCTCCCTGCCACATTTCTGGATGGATTTTGATGCTGTTGTCATGTTCTGCTACATGTCATAAGTAATAAGTCAGCCTGTGGTTTCTCTCAGATCACAAATTGCAATAGATGTTGTTAATCTTCTGAAGCTTAGCGAGCCACACTACAACATGCTGTACCATTTTGTCTACACATGTGCACACCTGAAGCACCTAACCTCTCCAAAATGCCCCCATTATGCCCTCTGGCCACATAGACCATCCATTCAGCAGGAGTGAGGTTGCTGGCCACATTTCCATAATAAAACCATCAGATGTATCATTCCCGATATATTTTAAAGTACAAGGCATGATTAAGCATACACGCACCTGTTTAGGCATACACAAGAAGGAAAATGTAAACAAGGAAATGGGTCAGGTGAAGAACTTTTTAGTGAAAGACCCTAAAATAGGTCATCAAGAGACAGTAGGATATTGGCAACAAACAACTGGTATTCATGAATGCCACTATCATAAAAGAATGCAGTAAGAATGCACTGAGAAAGTGATCTAATTTTCCTACACCGTGGACATCTGAAAATTGAATTGATATAGCGTAGCAATGTGTGGCTCTAAAAAAAACATTGTCCCCAGTTAAGAGAGCCGCTGGTTTGTTTTGGGTCCCTGAGTACAGCTCCACCAACCCCCGGCAATTTGGCTCTACCCGCTCTGGCACAGTTAGTAAAGGGGTACGTCCCTATGCACATAAAACTTAGCTTATACTCTAAGTGTAATTGGTATGAACTCACAAGCAGACTGCTGAAATAAGAATAACTGGCTTTACTTTGGCAGTAAGGAAAAGAAATAACAACATGCATCTGAACATATGTCTTACAATACTTTAGCAGGTCCCTGCAATATGCACTTTAAACATGTACACAGGTATATGAAACTAACAATGGGGAAACGGAGCGCCAAGTGTGGCGACCGTCGGCTATGCACCCCTGAGGTGCAATAAATCTATCTGCGCCTACCTAACGGACCAGGCCTGATCCCTAGTAATAGAGCTCAGTCCTTGTACTAGTACAGTGTTCTTCACCGGCAATAAATCTGTAGAGGTGGTGCACATGTAGCTTTAAATGGTGTCATTGTAATCCACAAAAAGTAACATTGCTGCTCTGAGGTAAATTGCGCCTAGGCAGTTCAGTAGGCATAAAACGTGTGTGTCAATGCAGGATGAGCCTTCAGGCTCTCTCACCAATCCTTGGGGTACCGTCCCCCGATCCGGTCCCTCTAATGGCGGCTCTGGTCTCTTCAATGGCGGCGTCCGGTCTCCTCAGTCACAGCCCTGCACTCCGGTCATCAGCTCCGTCCGACCGACAGTAAGGGGAAGTCTCCGCTCCGCTGCTGTGGACTCTGAGGGGTGAGAGTCTCACTCCATCGGCTGCAAGGCCCAGGCTTCAGGCCTTCAGCTCCGGTCCGCACAGGTGTCTCTGCTGGCTGCAGTCTCCGCGTCACACGCTCTGTCAGCAGAGGCAGGCCAGTCCTGTCAGGCCTCAGAAGAGGAAGTGTCCCAAGAGGAAGAGGCGGTCTCCGCTCTTCCCTTTTATAGTCTCCCCCAGCAGCCTCCCGGGCGGAAGTCAGCAGCCCTGGGGCCTGGGGAATTATGGGAGATGTAGTCTCTACCAGAAAAAGGGGTAGAACCCCGCTACACACTCCCCCCACTTTGAATCTTTGGTCCCCAAAGATAGTGTTCAAACTACAAACTTTCTCGGGAACAACATTTTCACATAATTTGGACAGAGGAGCTTCCCACCAATTGGCATGAGATGGGGAGCTGTCCTGTCTACAGGTCACTTCAGTGTGGGCGACCTGTTTAACTGTGCCAGAGAGTGAGCTGGGGTTGCCCTCCACTAAATGAACAGCGGAAGGGTCAGGGCTTTCAGCACTTCTCCTTGCTGTGGTAACAGAGTCCTCTGAACTTTCTCCCATCTTGGGGTAAGTTAACTTCTTGGGAGGCTTCACAACTCTGCGAGCTCTCTGTTCTCTTGGAACTTCTTCAGGAACACATTCTGGCAACATCTCTTCTTCTGGAACATCTTCTTCTTGTTCTGGGTAGAGACCAGGGATGTCTTCCCAGCACTCAGGCACATCACTGAATGGCACAAACTCTGTGGCTTCTGGGTTCAATGTGTTATCTTCCACATCTTCAGTAGGTGGAAGATCTATGGCAGAATTTCCTGGAGTTGAGGAAGGCCATAGCCATTCAAGTTCTCCTCTTTCTTCTTCAGGTTGGGGGTCCTGTCCACCCCTAACTTGGGATGTCTGAGACCTAGTATTAGGCCTGGGGGTATCCAGAATGGAAACAGATTCAGGCACATCTCTTGCTGGAGGCATTCTGACTGCTTCAGTGAGTGGGAGCAAATGATTCCTATGCCAGGTCTTCAAAGGCCCCACTCTTCCTTCTGGCTTCAACTTGTAGACAGGCAATCCTGGAAGTTTTCTACAGATGATATATGGTTCTGATCTCCATCTATCAGCAATCTTGTGTTTTCCAGGGATCCCTAGATTGCGTAACAGTACACGGTCCCCAGGCTGTAGGTCCTGTACTCTAACTTTCAAATCAAAGTTCCTCTTATTTCGGGCCCCCCTCTGGTTAGAGGCCGCTTGAGCTTTCTCGTAAGCTATCTTCAGACTGCGCCTCAGTCTGTCCACATATCCTTTGTGGGAGGCAGCAGAGGCATGGTCTAAGGAAATGCCGAAGGCCAAATCCACTGGCAATCTTGCTTCTCTCCCAAACATAAGCCGGTAAGGGGAGAAACCTGTCACATCACTTGTGGTGCAGTTGTAGGCATGCACCAGAGCTGATATGTGTTGACTCCAATGTTGCTTCTTCTCTGTTTCCAAAGTTCCCAACATGTTCAATAGGGTCCTGTTGAACCTTTCAGGCTGGGCATCACCTTGAGGGTGATATGGTGTGGTTCTAGTCTTCTCTACTCCCAGAGAATCTAGTAGCTTCCTGATCAGACGACTCTCAAAGTCCCTTCCTTGGTCTGAATGGATTCTCTGTGGCAGTCCATAGTGAACAAAGTACTTCTCCAAAAGTACCTTGGCTACTGTAGAGGCCTTCTGGTCCTTGGTTGGGAAAGCCTGAGCATAACGAGTGAAATGGTCGGTTACCACCAGAACATTTCCCAATCCGCTCAAATCGGGTTCAAGGCAGAGAAAATCAATGCATACCAGATCCATTGGGCCTTCACTCTGTAGGTGGCCCATTGGGGCAGCTTGATGGGGTAAAGTCTTCCTCTGAATGCATCTTGCACAGGAATGGCAATACTCCTCCACTTCGGTCCTCATGCAGGGCCAATAAAACCGGTCTCTGACAAGTTGGAAGGTTCTCTCTGCTCCCAAGTGACCATGCTGGTCATGTAGGGCAATCAGCACAGTCTCTCGATGCTTTTCCGGGAGAAACAACTGCCACTTGTCTTCTGGTCCATCAGAGGGGCCCCTTCGGTAGACTACCCCCTGATGCACCTGTAACTTGTCCAACTCTCTCCTCAGTAGGCGAGCTTCTTTAGAAGGGTGAAGGCGAAGTCCCTCTGGACTCTTGTCTTCCAGGGCTTCCAGGACCAATTTCCCCATGGGATCTTCCAATTGGTCACACCTCAACTCCTTCTTGGACAGCTTCGGTAGGCACTCCTCTGCCAGCTGAGTTACCCCACAGTAACACTTTGGGACTCCCACTGTGGTAACTCCTATCTCTTCAGCTCTGGATCCTCCTCTGGCTTGGAGTTCAGCCCCCTGACAAAGGGCTCGCACTCCATCTGGTGCCACTTGGGTCCAGTCTTCCCAGTCATCGACCATGACATGGGATCTTCGGGACAGGGCATCTGCATCCCTATTTCCAGCCCCTGGTCTGTACTTGAGGCTGAAATTGAATCCAGACAACGCCGCCAACCATCTGTGTCCAGTTGCATCCAGCTTGGCGGTGGTGAATAGATAGGTCAAGGGGTTGTTATCTGTCTTTACAGTAAACTCGGCCCCATACAAGTAGTCTCTCAACTTGTCAACAACTGCCCACTTGAGGGCTAAGAACTCCAACTTGTGGGTGGGATAGTTCTTCTCGGAGGGGGTCAGGCTCCGGCTCACATAAGCCACTGGTCGTAGCTGGTCTTCATACTCCTGATAGAGTACTCCACCTAGGCCCTCATGGCTGGCATCAACATGTAGCTCATAGGGTCTAGTGGGATCAGCGTAGGCCAAAACTGGGGCTGTGGTGAGACTTCTCTTCAAGGTTCTGAAAGCCTCTTCACACCTTGAGTTCCACTGGTCTTGGACTGATCACTGGACCTCCTAGGCCCCATTCCATCCTCCTCTCCTTCTGTCTTCAGCAGCTCGTTGAGGGGTTTGGCAATGCGGGCAAATCCATCCACAAACCTGCGGTAATAGGAGCAGAACCCCAAGAAAGATCGAAGTTCTGTAACTGTTGTGGGCCTTGGCCACGAAGTAACTGCCTCCAACTTCTCAGGGTCTGTGGCCACTCCTTTTTCAGACACTATGTGTCCCAGATAGTTCACAGAAGACTGATAGAACCGACACTTCTCTGGAGAAAGTTTAAGTCCCTCTTCACTGAGCCTCTTCAGTACTTTCTCCAGCCTGGCTTCATGTTCTTCCAAAGTCTTTCCAAAGACAATGACATCGTCCAGGTACACAAGGACTTCTATGAGGTTCATGTCTCCAACTGTCCTTTCCATTAGGCGTTGAAACGTAGCAGGAGCTCCAGATAGGCCCTGAGGCATCCTGTTGAACTCAAAGAATCCCACTGGGGTTATGAAGGCAGTCTTTTCTCTATCTTCTGGATGCATGGGGATCTGGTAATACCCACTCTTGAGGTCCATCACACTGAACCACTTAGCTCCAGATAAACTCTGCAAGGCATCCTCTATCCTTGGCGTGGTGTACTGGTCAGGAATGGTCCTCCTGTTGAGAGTTCTGTAGTCAATGCAGAGCCTCAATGACCCATTCTTCTTTCTGACTACCACAATTGGGGAGGCATAGGGGCTTCTGGACTCCCTAATCACTCCCGTCTTCTTCAGTTCCGCAAGCTGCTCCCTCAGATCCTCCAGATCTGCTAGCGGGACTCGCCTCACTCTCTCTCTGAATGGCTTGTCCTCTTGCATGCGGATTCGATGGGTGGCACTCCTCGCACACCCCACATCAAACTCATCTTTAGAGAAAATCTTCTCCCATCTGGTCAGCTGGGCCTTGGCTCTCTCTTTCCAAGCTCCAGGTAGGTTTGGGTTTTCCATGGAGAGTTTCTTCCAAACATCTTCTCCTTCACCCGTCCCCTTCACTTCTGACCAGCCAACTGGGACAGCAGGACTCACCTGTCCCAGAAGCATCCTGGCAGGGATCTCCACAGGCCGCTCCGTGGGGTTCCTCACACTGACAGGGACTCTTCCTCTAGCCTTCTTCAGGTCCTTCAATGAAATCACTTCTGGTATCACTTCCAGACCTGAGTGACCCTCCATTGGGTCAGGTTCCAACATTACAAAGGGGCCAGGCTGCTCCCAAGTAAGTTTCACCGTGGCTCTCATGCAGGTCACCTCTCCAGGCTGTAACACTGCTCCTTCTTTTCCAAGCCTCCATACCCTTCCTATCCCCTCACTTGGGGTCTTCTGCTCTAGGACCAACCGCTGGTAGGCTGCCTTCAGCATGGGATGGATCTTGGGAGTTGAAAGATTCTCTTTCTTCACCAGGGGGGTCAGAAGCCTTCTGACTAGGTCCGTGTTCGTCCCTATGATCAGGGACGTCTTGCTGGTTCCTGGTGGGCGGGGACACACCACTGCTAAGGTGTCGAACACTTCAGACTTCCCAGCTACGGATGGGTCAAACGTCAGCCGTATGGGTAAGTATCCATCATAGGGGAAACTCTGAGTTCCCAATCCCCTTATCTCCAACTCTTCTATCTTCTGTATAGGCAGATGACTCAGGTATCTGTCATAGAAGTCCCTGTACAACAGGGTCACTTGTGCTCCAGTGTCTAGAAGGGCCTTTGTGTACACTCCTTCCACCTGGATGGGTACAGTAGGGGATGGACCAACTAGCTCTTCTGGGTAGGGCCTAGTTGATGCTGTCCTCTTCTTTGGACTCTTTTCTTTACCAGCACTGGGTTTGCACTTGCTCCTTTCTTGAGCCTGGTATGCATTAATTTTCTCCCTCTTAGTGGGAGTGTGAACCCGTTGAGGGATATTGTTATCTCTCACTTTGAAGAGTTCACGTCTAGGAGTGCTGTGTCTCTCCGGAGGGGTCTTGCCCCCTTTCTCTGGAGTGCACCTTGGTTGAGGATCCCTGGGCCCCTTCTGAGGGGTTTGGTCTCCTCGCTTTCTCTTCTTGTTACGCTTCTTGGAGCTCACTGAAGGTGATGGGCACCCGGTTGACTCCTTCACCGGGGCCCTTTGGCGTTTCCCGCCGGCTGGCGGCTTTCTGCCTTCTTCTTCTTGGGACTGGAACATACAGCTGCAATATGACCAATTCCTCCACAATTAAAGCAAATCATCTCACCGTAGTCAGGTGGGGATGCTGGTGCTGAAACAGCTGGAAACAATTCCTTCCTGCCTGTTTCTTTCTTGGGACTGGGCGTCTCTTTCGCCACTAGAGACGTCAGTATCTCCATCATCTGGGACGTCTGCAACTTCAGGGCATCTACCTCTGTGTCTCTTTCAGGGGTTAAGGCCGACCTGACCGTGGCCACTGGAGGCTTTGTAGACCCCATCACTTGCTTCTCCCTTTTCTCTTCCAACATGGCCTCTTCTTCTCTGACCATTCGGATGAGGTCAGGGTAGTCCAGGCTCTTCCCATCCTGGCGGGTGCGTAGAATTAGTGCGACAGGGTCCAAGGGTTGGGCTCCCCTCATCACCTGCTGGGCACGGGCTTCATCTACCTTCCCTGGATCTATCCCCTTCTTCAGGATAATCCTATGCAGGATCTTGTCTATGCGTCCCATGTACTCTGACAGCTTCTCCCCTGTCTTCTGGTAACAGTGTTCCAGTTGATAGGTAAGTTCTGTGACTTTTTCTGTCCCACCAAACACACCTTCCAGGATGTCTATGTAGTCCTGGGCAGTGCAATCCTTTTTACTCGTCTTCAGATTGCGTATGGCCTCTAAGGCAGGTCCTTTTAGGCTTTCAACAATCCTTTGCTTCTTTCTGCCTTCTGAGACCTCCCATTCTTCTAGGGCCTGCGTGGCACCATCTAGCCACTCTTCAAATCCCTCTTCTCCCGAGGGTACAGGTGTCCTCCCTGAAAACATCCGGAGTTTCCTGTATCCCGACATTGGGTAATCCCCGGGGTCTCTTCTGCACTGGGTTACAATTTCCCCTAGGACAGCACACAGTTCTGCACTAAGAGTAGTGTGTGTGGGTGCGGGACTTTCCGCGCCCTTCTGCTCTTCCTTCTTTGGGGATAGAATGGCTTTCATAGGAGAGTAGTCTCCCTTGCGCGGCAGCGCATGCAGCACTTGGTAGGCCTGGCCATTCGGTGCCTGTATGCTGTGGCTCCTGAACTGCTCTGGAGTCTCTTCCTTCCATTCTATTAAGGCGTATGTGTACCCAGCGTCATTTCTCATGTCCATTATCCATGACTTCTGGCATGGGGATAATGACATTATGAGCTGCTTGACTGCCTCTCTCTGCCATATCCCTGGCAGTTCAATGACTGCTGCTGCGGCTGGGTCAGCGGCCCATGTTGCGGACCACCGTCCCACTTCTATTGGGTCCATGCCGGTACCTTCTGGCGGCTTTTCCCGCTGACTCAGGATCCCGGATTACGAGCCCCCACGTGTAGCGCTACCCCCAGTTAAGAGAGCCGCTGGTTTGTTTTGGGTCCCTGAGTACAGCTCCACCAACCCCCGGCAATTTGGCTCTACCCGCTCTGGCACAGTTAGTAAAGGGGTACGTCCCTATGCACATAAAACTTAGCTTATACTCTAAGTGTAATTGGTATGAACTCACAAGCAGACTGCTGAAATAAGAATAACTGGCTTTACTTTGTCAGTAAGGAAAAAAAATAGCAACATGCATTTAAACATATATCTTACAATACTTTAGCAGGTCCCTGCAATATGCACTTTAAACATGTACACAGGTATATCAAACTAACAATGGGGAAACGGAGCGCCAAGTGTGGCGACCGTCTGCTATGCACCCCTGAGGTGCAATAAATCTATCTGCGCCTACCTAACGGACCAGGCCTGATCCCTAGTAATAGAGCTCAGTCCTTGTACTAGTACAGTGTTCTTCACCGGCAATAAATCTGTAGAGGTGGTGCACATGTAGCTTTAAATGGTGTCATTTGTAATCCACAAAAAGTAACATTGCTGCTCTGAGGTAAATTGCGCCTAGGCAGTTCAGTAGGCATAAAACGTGTGTGTCAATGCAGGATGAGCCTTCAGGCTCTCTCACCAATCCTTGGGGTACCGTCCCCCGATCCGGTCCCTCTAATGGCGGCTCTGGTCTCTTCAATGGCGGCGTCCGGTCTCCTCAGTCACAGCCCTGCACTCCGGTCATCAGCTCCGTCCGACCGACAGTAAGGGGAAGTCTCCGCTCCGCTGCTGTGGACTCTGAGGGGTGAGAGTCTCACTCCATCGGCTGCAAGGCCCAGGCTTCAGGCCTTCAGCTCCGGTCCGCACAGGTGTCTCTGCTGGCTGCAGTCTCCGCGTCACACGCTCTGTCAGCAGAGGCAGGCCAGTCCTGTCAGGCCTCAGAAGAGGAAGTGTCCCAAGAGGAAGAGGCGGTCTCCGCTCTTCCTTTTTATAGCCTCCCCCAGCAGCCTCCCGGGCGGAAGTCAGCAGCCCTGGGGCCTGGGGAATCATGGGAGATGTAGTCTCTACCAGAAAAAGGGGTAGAACCCCGCTACACATAATAAAATGCAAACATGCAAACTGTCATTCAAACGGTCTCTCCTCTTCCCTTTTATCACCTAGCAAAACAAACAGCCTCCCGGAAATTATGGGGACTGTATTTTTCCCCTAAAAGGGGAACGACCCCGCTACAAGAATGACCACAGGGGAATGCACCAACATAGTTTACTATATGCATAAGGGCTATTTTGTTAAAGGTGGGGGCGGAGCAAAGGAAGATCAACACGAGGAGGCAGGTTTTTCCACTGCTCACACACACAGCACTGATTCCAAGATGTTGGACCTCGTGGCAATCTGAGGACGGCGGCAGTAACAAACAGGACAGAAGATCTGCCCCTGAGGACATGGACGGAGGGACCATGGCGCCACGCGGCAGGGTGTCAAGCCACCTGTAAGGTATTCCCCAGGGGCAGTGGCAGGTCCATCCAGGGTTGCAAGGAGCCCCAGGGGGGAGCGGTTTATGGAGGGCGTCGGCCTAACAGCTCCTAGCGCGGGGGGCGGAGCCAAGGGGACTCAGACTTCATTTTGTAGCAAGATCATCTGTTTTTGGGAAGGATGGCCGGGACGGCAGGCGCCTCTGCAGCGACACCCCTTCAGTGCACTGCACGTAAGGATGGACAGCAGGAGAAGTAGCTGTACTTGCATACTTTCCCAGAGAATTAGGGGTGGGCTGACGCCACCAGGCACCAGAGAGGAGTCTGCCCTATCCGGACCGCCTGCACGGAGTCGCATCGCATCCAGGAGCCCCTCTCCGGGGGTGCGTCCGGTTTTGTTCCAACAGGTGGATTTCGGCAGGTCGGAAGGGGAATTATCGGAGGAGGAGGAACCGAGTCGTCCAGTCCCGGCGGTGGAGGTCAGGCCAGCGGCTGTGGGGTCGGCGCCCAGGCAGCCCGGTAAGTCACTTGACAATGCAGTTTTCGTTAATGCTTTATAAACTTGTTGGGTGATGTGGCTCGTGGGGGGAAGGGGGCTACACCTGGGGGCCGGGAGTCAAAAATTTGGGGGGAGTTCAGGTTTTCAGTTGGATAATGTACTTATGTGTTAGGCACACTTAAAATAAAAAAAAAATGATGATGCAAGCAGATGGGTTTGGAATTCTAGCTCGGGTGATAGGTGAAAAAGCTCCTGTGGTCGGCGTTATTTTGTTACATTACCGGGTTTATGGGGGGAATTCCGATTCCCCCGCCGATGAGGTGTCAGTCTCTGAGAGACTGATGGCGTCTCCTGCATTTCACACTACAACGGCCGGAGTAGCCAGGCATCGGGGAATTTAACTTTTTGGGGGATGGTTTTAATTGTAAGTTTAGGCACGAATGCTCCGGGTGTGGGGGTACGCGCGGTTCAAAAAGGGAAAGCGTGCTGGAGAGTTTTGGCACAAGAGGGACGACGCCCGCCTTTTCTAAATAGGAATTTTGGCAGCTGTCAGAAGTGGCTACAGACCGTTATATTTAGCTCTGCTTTTCAGCATCCGGAACCTTTTCCGTGTCCAAAAATTCTGGTTTTGGGCAGATGGCGGGCCCCTTTAGTGCCGTTGGGGAATCAAAAATTGGGGGTGGTCCCGCCTACATTTCGGAACAAAAGCTTTTCATCGACCCCGAAGCTCTTTGATGCCGCGAGAGGGTTACCGAGCTGATGGCAAAATCGCTGGCATTTAGGTTATTACCGGTACACACAGGACATCCAGCTCTGTTCATTCAAAAAAATGGCGGCGGAAACACAGGTTTAGATTCCGCATCTCTTGTGCGTAATGAAACGGTGTGCGATCCTGTTGGCCTGCATTGCAGCACATTGCAGAGAGCTTTGCAATATCCACGGACACCATGGCTATGAGTGCAGGTTGCCAGAAGGAAGCTCAAGGCAGGATGAGATACGCAGGGTGTAGGAAGGTGCTTGAGCTGCGCACATTGCAGTCTTTTGGCTGCGTGCAGTAAGCATGCAAATGACTGGAGGACCTGCAGGTATGGTAAGGAGGTTTCAATGCAATAACTTTGACACTGGGCTATGGGGCAGGGTCAATGGAGTGCGGAACCGTGGCCCCAATCATGGATTGAGGCAAAAAAAACTTGTGCTCCTGAACTGTTTCTGACAAGGCAACATGCAATGCTATATGCTGTGCATATTCCACTCTGGGCTAAATATATATGTAGCGGGGTTCTACCCCTTTTTCTGGTAGAGACTACATCTCCCATGATTCCCCAGGCCCCAGGGCTGCTGACTTCCGCCCGGGAGGCTGCTGGGGGAGACTATAAAAGGGAAGAGCGGAGACCGCCTCTTCCTCTTGGGACACTTCCTCTTCTGAGGCCTGACAGGACTGGCCTGCCTCTGCTGACAGAGCGTGTGACGCGGAGACTGCAGCCAGCAGAGACACCTGTGCGGACCGGAGCTGAAGGCCTGAAGCCTGGGCCTTGCAGCCGATGGAGTGAGACTCTCACCCCTCAGAGTCCACAGCAGCGGAGCGGAGACTTCCCCTTACTGTCGGTCGGACGGAGCTGATGACCGGAGTGCAGGGCTGTGACTGAGGAGACCGGACGCCGCCATTGAAGAGACCAGAGCCGCCATTAGAGGGACCGGATCGGGGGACGGTACCCCAAGGATTGGTGAGAGAGCCGGAAGGCTCATCCTGCATTGACACACACGTTTTATGCCTACTGAACTGCCTAGGCGCAATTTACCTCAGAGCAGCAATGTTACTTTTTGTGGATTACAAATGACACCATTTAAAGCTACATGTGCACCACCTCTACAGATTTATTGCCGGTGAAGAACACTGTACTAGTACAAGGACTGAGCTCTATTACTAGGGATCAGGCCTGGTCCGTTAGGTAGGCGCAGATAGATTTATTGCACCTCAGGGGTGCATAGCAGACGGTCGCCACACTTGGCGCTCCGTTTCCCCATTGTTAGTTTGATATACCTGTGTACATGTTAAAGTGCATATTGCAGGGACCTGCTAAAGTATTGTAAGACATATGTTCAGATGCATGTTGTTATTTCTTTTCCTTACTGCCAAAGTAAAGCCAGTTATTCTTATTTCAGCAGTCTGCTTGTGAGTTCATACCAATTACACTTAGAGTATAAGCTAAGTTTTATGTGCATAGGGACGTACCCCTTTACTAACTGTGCCAGAGCGGGTAGAGCCAAATTGCCGGGGGTTGGTGGAGCTGTACTCAGGGACCCAAAACAAACCAGCGGCTCTCTTAACTGGGGGTAGCGCTACACGTGGGGGCTCGTAATCCGGGATCCTGAGTCAGCGGGAACAGCCGCCAGAAGGTGCCGGCATGGACCCAATAGAAGTGGGACGGTGGTCCGCAACATGGGCCGCTGACCCAGCCGCAGCAGCAGTCATTGAACTGCCAGGGATATGGCAGAGAGAGGCAGTCAAGCAGCTCATAATGTCATTATCCCCATGCCAGAAGTCATGGATAATGGACATGAGAAATGATTCTGGGTATACATACGCCTTAATAGAATGGAAGGAAGAGACTCCAGAGCAGTTCAGGAGCCAAAGCATACAGGCACCGAATGGTCAGGCCTATCAAGTGCTGCATGCGCTGCCGCGCAAGGGAGAAGGTTCTCCTATGAAAGCCATTCTATCCCCAAAGAAGGAAGAGCAGAAGGGCGCGGAAAGTCCCGCACCCGCACACACTACTCTTAGTGCAGAACTGTGTGCTGTCCTAGGGGAAATTGTGACCCAGTGCAGAAGAGACCCCGGGGATTACCCAATGTCGGGATACAGGAAACTCCGGATGTTTTCAGGGAGGACACCTGTACCCTCGGGAGAAGAGGGATTTGAAGAGTGGCTAGATGGTGCCACGCAGGCCCTAGAAGAATGGGAGGTCTCAGAAGGCAGAAAGAAGCAAAGGATTGTTGAAAGCCTAAAAGGACCTGCCTTAGAGGCCATACGCAATCTGAAGACAAGTAAAAAGGATTGCACTGCCCAGGACTACATAGACATCCTGGAAGGTGTGTTTGGTGGGACAGAAAAAGTCACAGAACTTACCTATCAACTGGAACACTGTTACCAGAAGACAGGGGAGAAGCTGTCAGAGTACATGGGACGCATAGACAAGATCCTGCATAGGATTATCCTGAAGAAGGGGATAGATCCAGGGAAGGTAGATGAAGCCCGTGCCCAGCAGGTGATGAGGGGAGCCCAACCCTTGGACCCTGTCGCACTAATTCTACGCACCCGGCAGGATGGGAAGAGCCTGGACTACCCTGACCTCATCCGAATGGTCAGAGAAGAAGAGGCCATGTTGGAAGAGAAAAGGGAGAAGCAAGTGATGGGGTCTACAAAGTCTACAGTGGCCACGGTCAGGTCGGCCTTAACCCCTGAAAGAGACACAGAGGTAGATGCCCTGAAGTTGCAGATGTCCCAGATGATGGAGATACTGACGTCTCTAGTGGCGAAAGAGACGCCCAGTCCCAAGAAGGAAACAACCAGGAGGGAATTGTTCCCAGCTGTTCCAGCACCAGCATCCCCACCTGACCACAGTGAGATGATTTGCTTTAATTGTGGAGGAATTGGTCATATTGCTGCTGTATGTTCCAGTCCCAAGAAGAAGAAGGCAGATAGCCGCCAGCCGGCGGGAAACGCCAAAGGGCCCCGGTGAAGGAGTCAACCGGGTGCCCATCACCTTCAGTGAGCTCCAAGAAGCACAACAAGAAGAGAAAGCGAGGAGACCAAACCCCTCAGAAGGGGCCCAGGGATCCTCAACCAAGGTGCACTCCAGAGAAAGGGGGCAAGACCCCTCCGGAGAGACACAGCACCCCCAAGCGTGAACTCTTCAAAGTGAGAGATAACAATGTCCCTCAACGGGTTCACACTCCCACTAAGAGGGAGAAGATCAATGCATACCAGGCTCAAGAAAGGAGCAAGTGCAAATCAAGTGCTGGTAAAGCGAAGAGTCCAAAGAAGAGGACAGCATCAACTAGGCCCTACCCAGAGGAGCTAGTTGGTCCATCCCCTACTGTACCCATCCAAGTGGAAGGAGTGTACACAAAGGCCCTCTTAGACACTGGAGCACAAGTGACCCTGTTGTACAGGGACTTCTATGACAGATACCTGAGTCATCTGCCAATACAGAAGATAGAAGAGTTGGAGATAAGGGGATTGGGAACTCAGAGTTTCCCCTATGATGGATACTTACCCATAAGATTGACGTTTGACCCATCCGTAGCTGGGAAGTCTGAAGTGTTCGACACCTTAGCAGTGGTGTGTCCCCGCCCACCAGGAACCAGCAAGACGTCCCTGATCATAGGGACGAACACGGACCTAGTCAGAAGGCTTCTGACCCCCCTGGTGAAGAAAGAGAATCTTTCAACTCCCAAGATCCATCCCATGCTGAAGGCAGCCTACCAGCGGTTGGTCCTAGAGCAGAAGACCCCAAGTGAGGGGATAGGAAGGGTATGGAGGCTTGGAAAAGAAGGAGCAGTGTTACAGCCTGGAGAGGTGACCTGCATGAGAGCCACGGTGAAACTTACTTGGGTGCAGCCTGGCCCCTTTGTAATGTTGGAACCTGACCCAATGGAGGGTCACTCAGGTCTGGAAGTGATACCAGAAGTAATTTCATTGAAGGACCTGAAGAAGGCTAGAGGAAGAGTCCCTGTCAGTGTGAGGAACCCCACAGAGCGGCCCGTGGAGATCCCTGCCAGGATGCTTCTGGGACAGGTGAGTCCTGCTGTCCCAGTTGGCTGGTCAGAAGTGAAGGGGACGGGTGAAGGAGAAGATGTTTGGAAGAAACTCTCCATGGAAAACCCAAACCTACCTGGAGCTTGGAAAGAGAGAGCCAAGGCCCAGCTGACCAGATGGGAGAAGATTTTCTCTAAAGATGAGTTTGATGTGGGGTGTGCGAGGAGTGCCACCCATCGAATCCGCATGCAAGAGGACAAGCCATTCAGAGAGAGAGTGAGGCGAGTCCCGCTAGCAGATCTGGAGGATCTGAGGGAGCAGCTTGCGGAACTGAAGAAGACGGGAGTGATTAGGGAGTCCAGAAGCCCCTACGCCTCCCCAATTGTGGTAGTCAGGAAGAAGAATGGGTCATTGAGGCTCTGCATTGACTACAGAACTCTCAACAGGAGGACCATTCCTGACCAGTACACCACGCCAAGGATAGAAGATGCCTTGCAGAGTTTATCTGGAGCTAAGTGGTTCAGTGTGATGGACCTCAAGAGTGGGTATTACCAAATCCCCATGCATCCAGAAGATAGAGAAAAGACTGCCTTCATAACCCCAGTGGGATTCTTTGAGTTCAACAGGATGCCTCAGGGCCTATCTGGAGCTCCTGCTACGTTTCAACGCCTAATGGAAAGGACAGTTGGAGACATGAACCTCATAGAAGTCCTTGTGTACCTGGACGATGTCATTGTCTTTGGAAAGACTTTGGAAGAACATGAAGCCAGATTGGAGAAAGTACTGAAGAGGCTCAGTGAAGAGGGACTTAAACTTTCTCCAGAGAAGTGTCGGTTCTATCAGTCTTCTGTGAACTATCTGGGACACATAGTGTCTGAAAAAGGAGTGGCTACAGACCCTGAGAAGTTGGAGGCAGTTACTTCGTGGCCAAGGCCCACAACAGTTACAGAACTTCGGTCTTTCTTGGGGTTCTGCTCCTACTACCGCAGGTTTGTGGATGGATTTGCCCGCATTGCCAAACCCCTCAACGAGCTGCTGAAGACAGAAGGAGAGGAGGATGGAATGGGGCCTAGGAGGTCCAGTGAGTCGGTCCAAGACCAGTGGAATTCAAGGTGTGAAGAGGCTTTCAGAACCTTGAAGAGAAGTCTCACCACAGCCCCAGTTTTGGCCTACGCTGATCCCACTAGACCCTATGAGCTACATGTTGATGCCAGCCATGAGGGCCTAGGTGGAGTACTCTACCAGGAGTATGAAGACCAGCTACGACCAGTGGCCTATGTGAGCCGGAGCCTGACCCCCTCCGAGAAGAACTATCCCACCCACAAGTTGGAGTTCTTAGCCCTCAAATGGGCAGTTGTTGACAAGTTGAGAGACTACTTGTATGGGGCCGAGTTTACTGTAAAGACAGATAACAACCCCTTGACCTATCTATTCACCACCGCCAAGCTGGATGCAACTGGACACAGATGGTTGGCGGCGTTGTCTGGATTCAATTTCAGTCTCAAGTACAGACCAGGGGCTGGAAATAGGGATGCAGATGCCCTGTCCCGAAGATCCCATGTCATGGTCGATGACTGGGAAGACTGGACCCAAGTGGCACCAGATGGAGTGCGAGCCCTTTGTCAGGGGGCTGAACTCCAAGCCAGAGGAGGATCCAGAGCTGAAGAGATAGGAGTTACCACAGTGGGAGTCCCAAAGTGTTACTGTGGGGTAACTCAACTGGCAGAAGAGTGTCTGCCGAAGCTGTCCAAGAAGGAGCTAAGGTGTGACCAATTGGAAGATCCCATGGGGAGATTGGTCCTGGAAGCCCTGGAAGACAAGAGTCCAGAGGGACTTCGCCTTCACCCTTCTAAAGAAGCTCGCCTACTGAGGAGAGAGTTGGACAAGTTACAGGTGCATCAGGGGGTAGTCTACCGAAGGGGCCCCTCTGATGGACCAGAAGACAAGTGGCAGTTGTTTCTCCCAGAAAAGCATCGAGAGACTGTGCTGATTGCCCTACATGACCAGCATGGTCACTTGGGAGCAGAGAGAACCTTCCAACTTGTCAGAGACCGGTTTTATTGGCCCTGCATGAGGACCGAAGTGGAGGAGTATTGCCATTCCTGTGCAAGATGCATTCAGAGGAAGACTTTACCCCATCAAGCTGCCCCAATGGGCCACCTACAGAGTGAAGGCCCAATGGATCTGGTATGCATTGATTTTCTCTGCCTTGAACCCGATTTGAGCGGATTGGGAAATGTTCTGGTGGTAACCGACCATTTCACTCGTTATGCTCAGGCTTTCCCAACCAAGGACCAGAAGGCCTCTACAGTAGCCAAGGTACTTCTGGAGAAGTACTTTGTTCACTATGGACTGCCACAGAGAATCCATTCAGACCAAGGAAGGGACTTTGAGAGTCGCCTGATCAGGAAGCTACTAGATTCTCTGGGAGTAGAGAAGACTAGGACCACACCATATCACCCTCAAGGTGATGCCCAGCCTGAAAGGTTCAACAGGACCCTATTGAACATGTTGGGAACTTTGGAAACAGAGAAGAAGCAACATTGGAGTCAACACATATCAGCTCTGGTGCATGCCTACAACTGCACCACAAGTGATGTGACAGGTTTTTCCCCTTACCGACTTATGTTTGGGAGAGAAGCAAGATTGCCAGTGGATTTGGCCTTCGGCATTTCCTTAGACCATGCCTCTGCTGCCTCCCACAAAGGATATGTGGACAGACTGAGGCGCAGTCTGAAGATAGCTTATGAGAAAGCTCAAGCGGCCTCTAACCAGAGGGGGGCCCGAAATAAGAGGAACTTTGATTTGAAAGTTAGAGTACAGGACCTACAGCCTGGGGACCGTGTACTGTTACGCAACCTAGGGATCCCTGGGAAACACAAGATTGCTGATAGATGGAGATCAGAACCATATATCATCTGTAGAAAACTCCCAGGATTGCCTGTCTACAAGTTGAAGCCAGAAGGAAGAGTGGGGCCTTTGAAGACCTGGCATAGGAATCATTTGCTCCCACTCACTGAAGCAGTCAGAATGCCTCCAGCAAGAGACGTACCTGAATCTGTTTCCATTCTGGATACCCCCAGGCCTAATACTAGGTCTCAGACATCCCAAGTTAGGGGTGGACAGGACCCCCAACCAGAGGAAGAAAGAGGAGAACTTGAATGGCTATGGCCTTCCTCAACTCCAGGAAATTCTGCCATAGATCTTCCACCTACTGAAGATGTGGAAGATAACACATTGAACCCAGAAGCCACAGAGTTTGTGCCATTCAGTGATGTGCCTGAGTGCTGGGAAGATATCCCTGGTCTCTACCCAGAACAAGAAGAAGATGTTCCAGAACCAGAGATGTTGCCAGAATGTGTTCCTGAAGAAGTTCCAAGAGAACAGAGAGCTCGCAGAGTTGTGAAGCCTCCCAAGAAGTTAACTTACCCCAAGATGGGAGAAAGTTCAGAGGACTCTGTTACCACAGCAAGGAGAAGTGCTGAAAGCCCTGACCCTTCCGCTGTTCATTTAGTGGAGGGCAACCCCAGCTCACTCTCTGGCACAGTTAAACAGGTCGCCCACACTGAAGTGACCTGTAGACAGGACAGCTCCCCATCTCATGCCAATTGGTGGGAAGCTCCTCTGTCCAAATTATGTGAAAATGTTGTTCCCGAGAAAGTTTGTAGTTTGAACACTATCTTTGGGGACCAAAGATTCAAAGTGGGGGGAGTGTGTAGCGGGGTTCTACCCCTTTTTCTGGTAGAGACTACATCTCCCATGATTCCCCAGGCCCCAGGGCTGCTGACTTCCGCCCGGGAGGCTGCTGGGGGAGATTATAAAAAGGAAGAGCGGAGACCGCCTCTTCCTCTTGGGACACTTCCTCTTCTGAGGCCTGACAGGACTGGCCTGCCTCTGCTGACAGAGCGTGTGACGCGGAGACTGCAGCCAGCAGAGACACCTGTGCGGACCGGAGCTGAAGGCCTGAAGCCTGGGCCTTGCAGCCGATGGAGTGAGACTCTCACCCCTCAGAGTCCACAGCAGCGGAGCGGAGACTTCCCCTTACTGTCGGTCGGACGGAGCTGATGACCGGAGTGCAGGGCTGTGACTGAGGAGACCGGACGCCGCCATTGAAGAGACCAGAGCCGCCATTAGAGGGACCGGATCGGGGGACGGTACCCCAAGGATTGGTGAGAGAGCCTGAAGGCTCATCCTGCATTGACACACACGTTTTATGCCTACTGAACTGCCTAGGCGCAATTTACCTCAGAGCAGCAATGTTACTTTTTGTGGATTACAAATGACACCATTTAAAGCTACATGTGCACCACCTCTACAGATTTATTGCCGGTGAAGAACACTGTACTAGTACAAGGACTGAGCTCTATTACTAGGGATCAGGCCTGGTCCGTTAGGTAGGCGCAGATAGATTTATTGCACCTCAGGGGTGCATAGCAGACGGTCGCCACACTTGGCGCTCCGTTTCCCCATTGTTAGATTGATATACCTGTGTACATGTTAAAGTGCATATTGCAGGGACCTGCTAAAGTATTGTAAGACATATGTTCAAATGCATGTTGTTATTCTTTTTTCCTTACTGCCAAAGTAAAGCCAGTTATTCTTATTTCAGCAGTCTGCTTGTGAGTTCATACCAATTACACTTAGAGTATAAGCTAAGTTTTATGTGCATAGGGACGTACCCCTTTACTAACTGTGCCAGAGCGGGTAGAGCCAAATTGCCGGGGGTTGGTGGAGCTGTACTCAGGGACCCAAAACAAACCAGCGGCTCTCTTAACTGGGGGTAGCGCTACATATATATACATATCAATAAAGGATTCATTAATGGAGATGTCCTCCCCCATGTGCTTGTTTGTTATTCTGGGTTCCCTATATTATAATTCTGGAGCAAAATTTGGGATCGTAACCCACAGTTTATGCACCCCGACTATAGTGTTTCATATCAGAAATGGTCAAAACAAAATAAATGGTCAAAAGGGACTCCAACAAATGCAACATTTTGCCTTTTGAAAGAGGTCTTTAGTTCATGGAAATAAACAAATAGAAACATGGTAAAAAATAACAAAATGTCCCATCACTGATGACCTTAAAAATTAAATCATTGCATTTAATATTTAAAAATAAACATGAATTAACTAGAGTGCTTAACAGCGCCCTGGTAGTTTGAACTACAAGCTGACAGCCGCAAACTAGTTCACATTCACAGAACTGTGGGAATGAATGATGGAGCAGGGTGGGAGCAAAGCTTTGCAAAGCTGCAAATTGTGACAGTGAGTGGGGGAGAAGATCCCCTGCTCGCTGCCACAATGGGGGATGGGGGGTCTGCTGCATCTGTAACATAAATATGTGTGTAACATGTAACAGTATTACGAAAGGTGAACTTATGCTTAAGATCTCTATCACACTGAAGTGCTGCTAAATCGCCGGTCGTTTTTGCGGTGCTTTAGCAGCGTATTAGCTGTGCTTTTTGATGTGCTTTTCAGGCGCTAGCAGGGTTTTTTTTTTAAGGTCATGTGACAAAGTGACCTTAAAAAAAATAAGGGGGAAAATACCCGTTTTTCTGCGCTTTCAAATCGCTTTTAAGGCGCTTTGGGTGCGCTGCCCAATTAATTTCAATGGGCAGGGCATTTTGGGAGCACTATTTACAGGGCTCCTAAACCGCCCCAAAGATGCTGCTTGCAGGAATTTTTCTAACGTCCCGCAAACGCACCGCCCGAGTGTGAAAGCACACATTGCAATGAATGGGAGGCAGTTTTCAGCGGCTTTTCAGAGGCTATTTCCAGCGCTAAAACACCTGAAAACTGCCTCAGTGTGCAAGGGGTATTAAGGGAATTTGGTTTTCATTGCACAGAATGCCCAGTACAAGTCCGACATGTCTGAATATTTTGCCATATTTCGAATTTCCTAACTGTTTGCAGATTGAACCAGAAGGATAAATATTATTATTACTAAATATAAAAAGGTGTGTGCTGCTTTTGTTAAAATATGCATTTTTTAAAAGAGGACAGATTTACTCCTAAAAGAACAATAGTCAATACTTTGTTGTCAGTCGTCCATGTGATAATTTGATTTCATAATATAGGGACTGAATCAAACCATGGTACTCACCAAATCTCGGTTCCTTGTTCTCTTTTATTAGAAAACCAGCAAGTACCAACCCTTAGCAGCATGATACCTATACATGGCCCTTAGATCTGACCAATGCCATATCATGCGATAGTATCACTCTTACCCAAGGTGCAAACAGAGAGACCCCAGGAGGCTTCCATGTAGGTCTATTTTTTGTAAAGTTGCATTTTTGAAGCATATTATTTCCTTTGCATCATTGATTTATATGGTAAGAATGGTAAAGAGGTAGTGCTGCGCTGTATAATAAAGCTGTGGAAACTAAGGTATATTAAATAGGTATGCACACAAGTAAGTGCTGATTATGCAGAAGATGGAGGATGGTGTGAATTTTGGTGCATAAATCACATAAAATCGCATAAACGTGACATAGCTTAAAATTGCATAAAATTGCATGAAATCGCATAAAACATCATATTCAAAGGATAAATCCGTGAAAGGTGTGAATTTTTCTGCATAAATCACATAAAGTCGCATAGACGTGATATAGCTTAAAATTGCATAAAATCGCATGAAATCGCATAAAACATCATATTCAAAGAATAAATCCGTGAGAGGTGTGCAGAGGTGTATCAAGTGAGAGTGATGTGGGTAAATCACATAAAATCATATAAAAGTGACATCTCTTAAAATTGCATAGAAACGCATAAAAATCGCATAAGGTTGCATCAAGCGTCACATTAAAATAAGGTGAATCTGTGATGGGCGTGCATAAAGTGCTGCGGTCAAGTACAAGTGGTTAAAAAATATGACACATAAAATAGTCGCAATAAAAATTGCATCGGTGCATAAAACCAACTAGGTGGATAAGGAAAAGGTAAGCATAGCCAAAAGAATTGAATACAATCAATAAATAAGTAATGCAAAAGTGCAAGAACAGTCCGTGGGGGTGAGCCCTTTCCTAGTGTGGGCAAAGTGTGGTTTGCTATGGCGCTGGTGACAAATCCTGGTGGGGTATAACGGTATCGGTGCTGGTGGTTATTGTGACCAGTAGCTGCAGGTGGTTCCTGATCTTCCGTGGAATATAGTAATGGATGTACCCTTACCTTACCGCTGTAAGGTAACAGCGTGTATATGTGTTAGCTGGTTCTCAATGGGGCTTCTGTGTCCTATGGCGGGTGGCTCCCTTTAAATCCAGGTGTTTGGGCGTCTCTTTTACTGGGGTGTACGCTCTAGTTCAGGTGTATGTGTCTCGCAAAAATGGATAAGGAGAGGAAGGGTCTCGATAGTGTAGTACGTTTTTAAAAGGTTTTATTCAATACAAGTAAAGTACAGTAAACTCACATTTATGTTGCTCAAAATTGCATGGGATAAACGAGCATCGAGCTCGTACCTCGCTTCCGGTATCTAGTGTCCCTTTGCGCATTTGTCACTGTCACGTGACTTCTTCAGAGGTGGTCCACCTCTGAAGAAGTCACGTGACAGTGACGAATGCGCAAAGGGACACTAGATACCGGAAGCGAGGTACGAGCTCGATGCTCGTTTATCCCATGCAATTTTGAGCAACATAAATGTGAGTTTACTGTACTTTCCCCAGTAAAAGAGACGCCCAAACACCTGGATTTAAAGGGAGCCGCCCGCCATAGGACACAGAAGCCCCATTGAGAACCAGCTAACACATATACACGCTGTTACCTTACAGCGGTAAGGTAAGGGTACATCCATTACTATATTCCACGGAAGATCAGGAACCACCTGCAGCTACTGGTCACAATAACCACCAGCACCGATACCGTTATACCCCACCAGGATTTGTCACCAGCGCCATAGCAAACCACACTTTGCCCACACTAGGAAAGGGCTCACCCCCACGGACTGTTCTTGCACTTTTGCATTACTTATTTATTGATTGTATTCAATTCTTTTGGCTATGCTTACCTTTTCCTTATCCACCTAGTTGGTTTTATGCACCGATGCAATTTTTATTGCGACTATTTTATGTGTCATATTTTTTAACCACTTGTACTTGACCGCAGCACTTTATGCACGCCCATCACAGATTCACCTTATTTTAATGTGACGCTTGATGCAACCTTATGCGATTTTTATGCGTTTCTATGCAATTTTAAGAGATGTAATTTTTATATGATTTTATGTGATTTACCCACATCACTCTCACTTGATACACCTCTGCACACCTCTCACGGATTTATTCTTTGAATATGATGTTTTATGCGATTTCATGCGATTTTATGCAATTTTAAGCTATATCACGTCTATGCGACTTTATGTGATTTATGCAGAAAAATTCACACCTTTCACGGATTTATCCTTTGAATATGATGTTTTATGCGATTTCATGCAATTTTATGCAATTTTAAGCTATGTCACGTTTATGCGATTTTATGTGATTTATGCACCAAAATTCACACCATCCTCCATCTTCTGCATAATCAGCACTTACTTGTGTGCATACCTATTTAATATACCTTAGTTTCCACAGCTTTATTATACAGCGCAGCACTACCTCTTTACCTTACCTTAATTCCTTGGGATCCGATAGTTCCTATCAGTGCTTTGCCGCAGTATTCCATTAGCCCTATTTATTCACCAGGCAAGCGCAGAGATATATACTATACCATACTATATGATAAGAATATACACAGCTAAAAATTTATAAAATATTTGCAATGAATAAACTAAACAGGCAATTGTTGCTTTATTTATATGAATAGTGTAGCTGTGCATTTTTGAATTTTTACATTAACCATTTACCACTACAGACCTTTTTTTAATTTGTCATGTGCTAAAATGTATCTCCATCAATTACCTCAGTGCTTTAAATTTGCCTGTGCACATGCAATCATTGCAATTTACACTTGACGTGCAATACTGTTTGTCACCTTAAAAGCTGTGCACGTATCAATGACTTATAAATATTCAGCATTCTCGGGAACCAGGTTATGTAAAGATTCACATAAATCAATACATAGAAATGCTGCTTTATGAACTGTATAAACACGCATGTGCCCTAATCCTTTTTAGGTCCTGGAGTGTTTTCTGATGCCGCTTTTATCAGGAGAAAAAAAATGTAAAGAACAACTAATGGAATCAGGAGGAGGCTTTCTGAATGCATAACAGCAAAGTGTCTGTGAAGTGGATTACTACGTAATTGGACTAGAAGAAATAAACATTTTTTTTTTCAATTCCTAGCACTAGGAATGATAAAGAAAGGCTGGACCCAACGTCGACAAATCTTACTCCTGCCAAGAGTGAGCACCAAAATTAATTTGATTTTGGGAAACCCAACTGTTTTATTTTGTCCTTTTGCAATGCCAGATTTACATGACTTATTTTTTTTTCTATTTAGGCAAAATAAATTATTTTCTTTTTCCCTTTGTTGTAACAAGGTGTCCAGCAAAAGTGGCAGTTATAAGAGTTGTGAATAAAACTTTTCCAAAAGAAAACCTGTTGCTGTAACAACTAAAATGTGTTACCTGGAAGAAAGGCTTTAAGAAATTTGATTTATTGCTTATGTGATTGGCTCAGTGCTGTTCATGGCAATTCTTCAGCAATTACAACATTGGGACTGATCATGTGACTTTATCAGGAAGACCTTCCCACACTGGAAGAAGGAAGTGGCTGCAGGAAAAAGCAAGTGAGTGAAATCTACGCATTTCGGTTCAAATAGCAGCAGGTAGGACTGTGCAGTTAAGTTTATTAAAATCATTGCTAGTATATTTAATTGACAATGAGAGGATTGTCACATGAAAGTACCAAAACACATGAGATGATCATTGGCAGTATCAGACATTGAGATGTATATTTATCTACTGTATACTGGCAGATAGTTTGGATAGACCTTTTTTCATGCTTGTTTGGAACACATCAGCTTTGGCCTCCAAAAATGGATGTCTATTCTCTAAGCCCACCCAAGGTCTAATATATTGGTTGGCTGCCTATCTTTTAAGAAATAAGAGACAGGTTTGCCCTCTGTCTCCTGTCCTCTTTGCTATAGCAATAGAAACTCTTACTATTAACATCAAGCAAATGGAGTACTTAAGTGGCATTTCCCTCGGCCAAATAGCTGAACAAATAAGCTTATATGTCGATCATTTAATATTATATACGGTCACTTTCTTATCCTTGGCCATTCATACTATTGAAGAATTTGTTGAATACACAGGTCTTAAAATTAACTGGAAAATGTCCATTTTGATTCCGTTGGCATCTGGAGTCATATCCTTTAAACCACCTCAGTCCCCTCTCACCATTTGGTCCTCCTTTAAAATGGGGATTGTAATTACATTGGATCCCTTCCAGGCCATCTTAGATAACATTGGCCAACTTATGCAAACTAATTAAGGTAAACTGCAGGTGTGATCTAAGCCGCCTCTATTTATTGCAGACAAAATCAACTTAATTAAAATGGCACTTTTACCGAAATGTATCTGATAAATCCCTTATGCCCAAGAATACTTCATACAGCCAATGGTCTCTTTAGTGAGATGTGTCTCTTGGAGACCTATAGTGGCTGGATTAAAGCTACGCAAAACAGCATTAACCATCGCTGTCAGAGAACTCACAGTGCTAATGCCTGTCTCCGTGCAGCAGTGGCTAATTCCCATTCCGCTAATGCCAATGGGCATGCGCGGTGTCCCCGACAGAGGTGAACGGGTTCCGGAACGAACGCGCGCACTTGCGCACCCATACAAACGTGTGTGTGCACCCATGCACCCATATGAACGTGTGCGCGCACTGGCACACCCGTGCGAACGTGTGTGTGCACTCACGCATGCACATTCGCGTCCGCCAATCCTGCATGGCGCCCTATATAAACAGAGTCTCTGCCTGATACCAGTGCTGGATCGTCTTCAGCTTGTTCCTGATTGCTGTTTGACCTGTTACCTTGCTCCTGACAAACCCGGCTTCCTTGACCATTGTTATGGATCACCCCTGCCTGTTATCTACCTCTACTGATTATACAGACCCCGGCTTGGATTCTCTACCAAGGCTCCGCTTCCTGATTCTGTACCTCGCTGTCAGCCTGTTGCCAACCTCTGCCTGTCCTTGACTACAACTTGCCTTCCGTTTATGTATTTCGTTGCCAGCCAGTTGCCAACCTTTGCCTGTTCCTGACGTTGCAGTTGTTCCTGAGTCCATACTTATCTGCCTGGCTCCACTGAATAGTTCTGGTGATCAGTCTTCACACCTTCCTCTTAGAGAATCCTGTATCTCCAAGCTCCAGCCTTCAGCCTGCAGGCACCTGCACCCTTTCGTTGCCCGAGCACTCCCTGTCCCCAATACCAGGGGTGTTGGGACCGGAACCGTGCAAGAGGCCACCCTCAGCATTTCGGACTCCGCTGTAAGGTATGTGACAATCACCCTCTTCAAGGGATCATGTTACCCCCCCAGACATTCCAGGCAACAAGAGGTATGTCACCAAAATGTATCTAAATACACACATATGCCCATTACAGTACCAAAATCTTTCTTGTAGGAACTTAACTCTCTAGTCTCATTCTTTAGATATCCCTTGACCTAAAAGGCCCAAAGAGGAAGCTGGTAGGGCACTGATAGATGTTTGTACATCACTTGACAAGAAAACTGAAACGCCTAATCATGTAGGTCCTCCCTGTAGTTTCCTATAACTCAGTAGGACACATGGCACATGTTTTGTGGAGAAAACAGTTGTTGGTATTCCTGGAGGCCCCTAAGCTATTCACCCACTAATTCCACCTACTCATCCTGAAACCAAATCAGTGTGGATTGAGGCTAAATGCTTTACTTAAAGTGGAGCTCCACTTCCTGCTGATCTCGCCGTGGCAAAGTCAGCACGAAGTTCGGCCCCCCTCCTCCTTCTCCCACCATTGGGTCATTCACAAAGCGCAGTTTTCTCTTCGAGAAGATGGCAGCGGCAGCATTGAAAAAAGGTCTGGGGTGAAGACACCGGTGCATTTGTGGACAGGTAAGTGTCCTAATATTAAAAGTCAGCAGCTACAGTATTTGTAGCTGCTGACTTTTATTTTTTTTCTGAAGGAGCCTGGAGCTCTGCTTTAGTTTCAGGACCTTCCAAATAAGTAATCTTTATGAGACAACCCTATATTGGCACAAACTAGTGTGATTTCAGATACTGCATTACAGAAATCCGGTGGTACTGTAACATTTACCAGGGGGGACACTGTACTCATTCATGCAATTACAGGGAAACAAGATTTACCCTGTAGTTTGTTTTCTATAGATTTCTGTAACTGTGCCATGGCTTGAAGGCACAATTCAAAAGTCGCAAGGCTCCAAAATGTTCATAACCACTTTTCATTACCACTTACTAAAAAATAAACTGGGTAAAACTCCACTGGCTGATTAGATTAAATGACAGAGCCTACTACCTACTATGTCTACAGAGAAATTAGATAATAACTGCTTCGCTCACATGTTAATAACTGCTTCTCTCATAACACACACCAAACACACCTATCTCCTGTTCGAATTCACTAAATAGGATGTATGGCCACTCCTAACTGTATACAATAGAATATATCTGACTTTACTGTCAGTTACTGTGCTCACCACCTTACTGCAACAAACTCTTTATTAGGTATATTGGCCATGTTATATCAGAATATTCATGTAGCCCAATAGAAACCATTGCTTAGATTATCCCTTATGAAACAGTTATACAGTATCTCACAAAAGTGAGTACATCCCTAACATTTTTGTAAATATTTTATTATATATTTTAATGTGACAACACTGAATAAATTACATCATAAATCCCACCAAAAAGACTCAAAAAGTTAGCATAATTACACAGATTCTAAAAAACGTATGAGAAGAAGGGGTTGACAAAAAAGCACACTAATGCCGCATACACAAGATTGGACTTTTCGACGGACTACTTACGGCGGACCGGAATCCGTCGGACAATTCGATCGTATGTGGGCTCCAGCGGACTTTTCTTTCCCAAAAGTCAGACGGACCTAAAAATAAAACATGTTTCAAATCTTTCCGACAGACTTGAGTCCGGACTAAAACTGACGCTAGGGCAGCTATTGGCTACTGGCTATGAACTTCCTTATTCTAGTCTGGTCGTACATCATCACGTTCAAATCCGTCAGACTTTTGGAGTGATCGTGTGTGGGCAAGTTCATTGGTTTGAAAGTCCGCTCGTGTGTACGGCATGACATTACCTGTGTATTGTCGTGTAGGATTTTATACCGAGGATCATGAGTCACTGTAACAATGGGTCCATTGCTAGGAAACATCAATATACAGCGCACGATCTAGATATCGATCAGCGACAGTGCAGGGATCAGTAATTGCACATCACAACAGATGCGCGATGCGGCGGTGGTAACCAGGTAACGGGGACACTGTAGTCCTGGGGGCCTGCTGATGCCATGGCAACGCATGACGTCAGCAAACCCCGTACAGACTCAGATCAGTGCCAGTGTGAGGATGAATGCTTGCAGGTCAGCTCAGACTACAGCAGTCATCGCCAGCCGTGCGTGCGCGATGCGCCGGCGGTAACTAAGTAACAGGGGACGCTGCAGTGCCAAGGCCACTGATGTCATGGAAACAGATGATGCCGGCTGGCCCCACCCATCAAGGCAGATTGCATTCAATCCAGGGAGGTGGGGAGAAGAAGTGAATGTGGGGAATGTGAGTGAGTGGAGAGAAACACAGCCATCAAAGCAGCGGTGAAACAAGGAGAGAAGGACAGGAAGTGAAAAAGAACAAAAGAAAGAGAGAGAAACACGAAAGGAAAAAAAGGGGGATTGGGACCAAGGAATTTGGAAAACAAAGAGATGGTTGAATATAGATGAGAGAGTCAAGTCAAGAAAAGAAAAGGATGCATAGAGCAGAAGAAAAGAGGGGGAAACAATAGTGGTGAAAATAAATAAAAATAAAATTTAAATAAATAAAAAAATTCAAAAATATAAAACTGAAAAATAAATAAAAGGAAAAAATAAATTAAAAAGTGGGGGAGAAAAAGGAAAAAAGGAGAAAAAGACAAAAAGAGAAAAGAAAAAAGAGAAAAGAAAAAGAGAAAGAGAAGGGAAACAAGAAAGACAAGGGAAAAAAGAAAGAAAGAGAAAAGAAAAATAGAGAAAAGAGAAAAAGAAAGTGAAAAAAGGAGTGAAAAGAGAGGAAAAACTAAAAGGACAATAAAGGGGAAAGAGGAGACAGAGAATTGGGGGGGGAGCAAATGGGAGGGGGGGAGGGGTAAAGAAAGGGGAGGGGGTGGAGGAGGGAAAGTGCAAAACCTGGCTGCAAGAGGCCTACTTAACTACGTACAAAAAATGAATCTCAAGGTTCATTATATGCAGGGAAAGATACAAGTGAAATGATCACAGCAGTTCAAAAGTAGTCCCATAATACATTGTCATAGGTTTGTCGTTAGGCCATCGCCCAGACAGGTGAATAAAATTACAAGAAAGGAGGAGAGGAGAAAAGAAAAGGGGGGACAAAGGAAAGGAACTCCAAGGTCAAAGGAAATTAGTTCAATCATTGTTCAAGTCTAGAACACATGTTGTCAGCGATCTCTCATTCAAGAAGCATGCAAATGATAGGTTGGCATTAAGTCCTGCAGGATGGACCATGCCCAGGGTATGGATCCAATAGGCTTCATGTTGTAGCAGTTGATGGTCATGGTTACCGCCTCTAATGGGTTGTTGAATGTGTTCAATGACCATACCCCTTAGTTTGTGTATTTAATGTCTGTGTTTGACAAAATGCACTGCCACTGGTTTGTTAAGATCGATCTGCCTGTCATTCACAGACTTTGAGGGATGTGTAAATTTGGTGTTATCACTCTCACTCTCTCATACTGGTCACTTGAAGTTCAACATGGCACCTCATGGCAAATAACTCTCTAAGGATCGTAAAAAAAGAATTGTTGCTCTACATAAAGATGGCCTAGGCTATAGATGATTGCCAAGACCCTGAAACTGAGCTGCAGCATGGTGGCCAATACCATACAGTGGTTTAACAGGACAGGTTCCACTCAGAACAGGCCTCACCATGGTCGACCAAAAAAGTTGAGTGCACATGCTGAGCATCATGTCCAGAGTTTGTCTGTGGGAAATAGACATATGAGTGCTGCCAGCATTGCTGCAGAGGTTGAAGGGGTGGGGGGGGGGGTCAGCCTATCGGTGCTCAGACCATATGCCGCACACTGCATCAAATTGGTCTGCATGGCTGTGATCCCAGAAGGAAGCCTCTTCTAAAGATGATGCACAAGAAAGCCTGCAAACAGTTTGCTGAAGACAAGAATACTAAGGACATGGATTACTGGAACCATGTCCTGTGGTCTGATGAGACCAAGATAAACTTATTTGGTTCAGATGCTGTCAAGCGTGTGTCGCGGCAACCAGGTGAGGAGTACAAAGACAAGTGTGTCTTGCCTACAGACAAGCATGGTGGTGGGAGTGTCATGGCTGGGGCTGCATGAGTGCTGCCGTCACTGGGGAGCTACAGTTCATTGAGAGAACCTTAATGCCAACATGTACTGTGACATACTGAAGCAGAGCATCATCCCCTACCTTTGGAGACTGTGCTGCAGGGCAGTATTCCAACATGTTAACGACCCCAACCACACCTCCAAGATGACCACTACCTTGCTAAAGAAGCTGAGGGTAAAGGTGATGGACTGGCCAAGCATGTCTCCAGACCTAAACCCTATTGAGCATCTGTATGGCATCCTCAAATGGAAGGTGGAGGAGCCCAAGGTCCCTAACATCCATCAGCTCCGTAATGTCGTCATGGAGGAGTGGAAGAGGACTCCAGTGGCAACCTGTGAAGCTCTGGTGAACTCCATGCACAAGAGGGTTAAGGGAGTGCTGGAAATTATGGGTGGCCACACAAAATATTGACACTTTGGGGCCAATTTGGACATTTTCACAGGGGTGTACTCACTTTTGTTGCCAGTGGTTTAGACATTAATGGCTGTGTGTTGCCAGCGGTTTAGACATTAATGGCTGTATGTTGAGTTATTTTGAGAGGACAGCAAATGTACACTGTTATCTGGAATTCAAGGGGGTTGATGCTGTTTTAAAGGGTAACTTCACTTTTGTGGAAAAAAAATATAGCAAATAAAAGATAATAATAAAGCATATACAATTACTACACAAGCCCATGCTGTATTTCAATGTTATTTAATGTTACCTTTCCTTTTCATTTTCTGTAAAATTATTGCAATATGCAACCCTTATGCCCCCTACACACGGTCGGATATTCCGATGAAAAAAGTCAGATCGAATTATGTTGTCGGAAAATCCGATCGTGTGTGGAGACTAGCAGGATCTCAAATTTTCCGACAACAAAATCTGATCAGACTGATCAGACTCTTTCCGATCGTGTGTAGGGAATTCCGACGGACTAAGTGCCATGCATGCTCAGATCAAATTACGAGACCAAAGCTATTGGCTACTAGCCTCTACGTAGTTCCGTAGTACGCAACGAACGTCACCACATTCAGAACGATCGGATTTTCAACGACCATGTGTATGCAACACCAGTTTCGGACAAAATCCGACGGATTTTGTGGTCGGAATTTCCGACCGTCTGTACTCTGCATCTCAGAAATGTAATTTCCTGCTTGTGTGATTGGCTCATTCATTTTCGCAGAAGTCTACACTAAAGTCAAATTTTAGACATTCTCTGTAATAGGAAATTCCGTTTTGGTGAGATAGTCCCTAAGGGTTAAACACTTCAAAAGCGATGCATATCATGACGCTTTCCTCATTGTAACACAGAAAGTGCATCAGAAAACAAAAAGGTAGTAATCTGCTACAAGGTTTTTTTAAAAAATACCTGCTTTTTACACTGATCACCCTAGAGGTGATTGTTTTTTTTATTTTTTTTTATTTTTTTATTTTTAACAAAAGTTGAGTTACTGTTTAAGGTGCTGGGACTCAATTGGTTAAACAGTAGCATACATATTACAATGGCAGGATGTGAAAAGTTTCAAATACATTTGTGATGATAGTATTTCATTTCATGTGAAAAGGTTCTAAAAACATCTTTCACTGCTGCAGATCATTCATCCTGGAATGTAGCCTAATGCACAGGCAAATGTTTTATGCTGGTGGATTAAAAAATTGATCATCCCCTGTAAATCTATTTATGGAACGTACATTAAAAATGGCAAACATAAAATGCTTCCTAGCACTTTGAATAACAAAAGAAAAAAAAAAATATGGAAAAGCAAAGAGTACAGATCACTGATGCATGAAGAAGCTCTTTTCCATATAAACAAGAAACTGTACTGTTACCAGTGTGGTGCCATTTACTCTCAGGTAATATGAGCTTAATAACAATCTTAAACGCCCAGGTGTCGGGTAAACAAGGGAGTGTTCATTGCTGCCGTAATGAGCTGCATTTATTTTTATGCAGCCAGTATTATTCTACCTACAATCTAAATTATTTGACTATTGCCTTTTTATAAATTATATTCAACTCACTGCACCTATACATTAGACATGTGCGCCGTCAATAAATTTCTTTTGTTTCGTTCCGTTCAGTTTCGTATTAAAATGAATTTGTATTTCGTAATTCGTGTCTGGAATTCAATTTGGATTCGTACGAAATACGAATTTTCCTTAGGTTTGTAAACTTTTTATAACAATTACAAATGTTCGTTATGATGAATTTATAATTATGAGGGGATCACACCATCCCTGTGCTGTGCTGACTTCCTGGGTTTTTAACTTTTAGGTTCGTTAACTTTTCGTAACAATTACAAAAGTTCGTTATGATGAATTTATCATTATGAGGGGATCACACCATCCCTGTGCTGTGCTGACTTCCTGGGTTTTTAACTTTTAGGTTCGTTAACTTTTCGTAACAATTACAAAAGTTTGTTATGATGAATTTATCATTATGAGGGGCTCCCACCGTCCCTGTGCTGTGCTGACTTCCTGGGTTTTTATCTTTTAGGTTCGTTAACTTTTCGTAACAATTACGAAAGTTTGTTGATGATGAATGATGAATGAATGATGAATTTATCATTATGAGGGGATCCCACCATCCCTGTGCTGTGCTCACTTCCTGGGTTTTTAACTTTTAGGTTTGTCAACTTTTCGTAACACAATTAAGAATGTTCGTTATGATGAATTTCAATTTATCACCAGTCACGTTTCCTTTGTAACGGAATTTGGATCCGAAATTAGTAAACGACATTTCGGATTTCGTACAGAATTCGGAAGCAATTCGTATTTCGGATCCTCCCGAATGTACAAATATATGGAAATTTGTACGAATTTTCGATTTGTACGAAACTAATCGCACATGTCTACTATACATACACAAGCTAAATAGAATATTATCCTATACAATACATTCATAAACATAGAGCTATGAATTATAGTACTTCACTAGTCAAAACATTTAGCACATATTTCATAAATAAAAACAACAATCAATAAGTGATTAAATCTTAGATATACTTTAATATATGTTAAGTAATTTCATTTTTTTTTTAAAATGAAGGTTGGCTATATAATGTAGTTCCAAAACATCTGGGGTGCCAAGGTTCGCCATCACTGCACTTATAGGTGCAAGCTGTATGCAAAAACAGATTCCTCCACCCACACTACACAGTGCGGATGGAAGAATCCCCCTGCTGGGTAATTTGGCTTGCATGTATTCTGACAATCACCATTGAAAGGATTCAGGTGCAGCTGCTGTTCTGCCAGCAATCTTCCACCCAACCAGGGGCAGCCCGTCCATTAACCACTAGCTGCCCGCCCACTGTCATATGATGGCGGGACGAGGCAGCTCTCGTTCTGGGCCGCCGTCATATGATGTGATCGCTTCTTGGGCCACTAGAGGGCGCGCCCGCCGCGTCACTATGGTCCCAATGATGTCCGCCGGGCACCTGCAATTGCCCAGTAACTGAGCAGGACCGTGGATCTGTGTGTGTAAACTCACAGATCCACGTGCTGTCAGAGGAGAGGAGACCGATGGTGTGTCCCTTGTACATAGGGACACCGATCGGTCACCTCCCCCAGTCAGTCCCCTCCCCCCACAGTTAGAATCACTCCTTAGGGCATACACTTAACCCCTCCATCACCCCCTAGTGTTTACCCCTTCCCTACCAGTCACATTTATACAGTAATCAATGCATTTTTATAGCACGGATCGCTGTATAAAATGTGAATGGTATGTGAATCCGCCGCAATATCGTAGTCACAATAAAAATCGCAGATCGCCGCAATTACTAGCAAAAAATAAATAAATAATAAAAATGCTATAAATCTATCCCCTATTTTGTAGATGCTATAACTTTTGCGCAAACCAATCAATATATGCTTATTGCGATATATTTTACCAAAAATATGCAGAAGAATACATATCGGCCTAAACTGAGGAAAAAAATTGTTTTAAAAAAAAAATTGGATATTTATTATAGCAAAAAGTAAAAAATATTGTATTTTTTCAAACTTGTCCCTCCTCTTTTGTTTATATCGCAAGAAATAAAAACCGCAGAGGTGATCAAATACCACCAAAAGAAAGCTCTATTTGTGGGGGAAAAATGATAGAAATGTATTTTGGGTTTTTCTGAAGCACCGATTAGAGCCAGAGGCTCTAATAAGCTTCAATATAGGGTGGGTTTGGGGCGCAGAGAGTGCACTCCGAGCCCACCCAGGTGTGTAACAACAGCGAATCAATATTCGCTGTTGTAACACTGATCCTCTTCCCAGCCAATCAGGAAGCAGGTTTTGACACCGGTCACCCGATTGGCTGAAAGGACAGGCGATCCATTTGGATGCCTAGGAGGAGGAGGGAGAAGCCCCACGTCGGAACCCACCGTGATGCAGAGAGGACACAGGAGCTGCCACCCATAGGAGCCCGCAATGGGCCGCCCCTAAGAGCCTTCCCTCCTGCAACCAATGGGGTAATTGCCGGCGTGAGAGGGGGTGCTGCCGACCGACCAATGGGGGGAAGTGGGGGGCGGTTTTGCAAAGAGCCCGTCCCCCCAAAATAAAAAAACACCAGCCGCCACTGCACCCAACTCCTTTGATTTTTCAATTGGAAGATGTCAGGTGGGAGGGATCAACCTTCAAGCTAATTTCAGCCTGTTCATCAGGAACTGACCAAAGCTCCCACTGTGTATGACCAGCCTAATTTCATCTTAAATTCTAGGTAGCAGGTAAATAAAGGATTGTTTATTACTGGTATAATGAGCTGTGGTTATTTTCATGTAGACAGAAATATTGTAGATACAATTTAAACAATATTGGTATCTCCTTTTTTTATTATATTATACAAGATTTATATAGCGCCAACAGTTTACACAGCACTTTACAAAATAAAGACAGACAGTTCAGTTACAATACAATTTAATACAAGGGCCCTGATTTTTTAAGCTTACAGTTGTATTTTTTAAACGATTGGACCTATACATGCATACACTATACTACCAAAAGTATTGGGACACCTGCCTTTACACGCACATGAACTTTAATGGCATCCCAGTCTTAGTCCGTAGGGTTCAATATTGAGTTGGCCCACCCTTTGCAGCTATAACAGCATCAACTCTTCTGGGAGCTTTGTCCAAAAGGTTTAGGAGCCTGTCTATGGGAATGTTTGACCATTCTTCCAGCAGCACATTTGTGAGGTCAGGCACTGATGTTGGATGAGAAGTCCTGGCTCGTAGTCTCCACACTTATTCATCCCAAAGATATTCTATTGGGTTGAGGCCAGGACTTTGTGCAGCCCAGTCAAGTTCCTCCACCCCAAACTCGCTCAACCATGTCTTTATGGACCTTGCTTTTTGCACTGGTCCAAATTATTTAGGATTGTTATAGGAGAGTTCTTTGCCATGAGGTGCCATGTTGAACTTCCAGTGACCAGTATGAGAGAGCGAGAGCGATAGCACCAAATTTAACACACCTGCTCCCCATTCACACCTGAGACCTTGTAACACTAATGAGTCACATGACACCAGGGAGGGAAATGGCTAATTTTGCTCAATTTGGACATTTTCACTTAGGGGTGTATTCACTTTTGTGTTGAGTTGCTGCAGGATCGTGTCAATGGGAAATATGTGTTTTGAGTGCATGTTTAAGTAGTGCAGTTTTATAATTGATAGAACTGTGTATATACAGTATTTCACAAAAGTGAGTACACCCCTCACATTTTTGTAAATATTTTATTATATCTTTTCATGTGACAACACTGAAAAAATGATACTTTGCTACAATGTAAAGTAGTGAGTGTACAGCTTGTATAACAGTGTAAATTTGCTGTCCCCTCAAAATAACTCATCACACAGCCATTAATGTCTAAACCGCTGGCAACCAAAGGGAGTACATCCCTAAGTGAAAATGTCCGAATTGGGCCCTTGTTTGACTCATTAGTGTTACAAGGTCTCAGGTGTGAATGGGGAGCAGGTGTGTTATATTTGGTGTTATCGCTCTCACTCTCTCATACTGGTCACTGGAAGTTCAACATGACACCTTATGGCAAAAAACTCCCTAAGGATCTGAAAAAAAAATTGTTGCTCTACATAAAGATTGCCTAGGCTATAAGAAGATTGCCAAGACCCTGAAACTGAGCTGCAGCATGGTGGCCAAAACAATACAGTGGTTTAACAGGACAGGTTCCAATCAACACCTGGGCACCTCCACATCACCAACAACACTTTGGCATCCCCCTGTGGCCAACAAAACTGGGGCACCTCTTTGTCAACAACACCTGTGCATCTCCATGTCACCAACAACACCTTTGCATCTCTATGTTGCCAATAAAATCTGGGCACCTCCATGTCGCCAACAAAATCTGGGCATCTCCATGTCACCAACAACACCTATGCACCTCCCTGTGGCCAACAACACCTGTGCACCTTCATGTCGCCAACAACACCTGGGCACCTCCATGTGGCCAACACCTGGTCACCTCCATGTCACCAACAACACCTATGCACCTCCATGTCGCCAACAACACCTGGGCACCTCCATGTCGCCAACAACACCTGGGCACCTCCATGTCACCAACACCTGGGCACCTCCATATAACCAATAACACCAGGGCACCTTTATATCACCAACAACACATTGGGACTAGTACCTCACTTATCAGACCTGGAGACACCTATACTTTGTTACTAGAGCAATGGCAGCCTGCACTTAACACAGTACAGAGCAGGCTGTCCTGGGCACGTTCCCTGCCTGTCACCTCTGGGCTCTGCAAGTCTCGTAGCCTCACCTGGTGCAGAGCACTGATGCCAGTATCCTCTGCCTCTAACAGATCTCCCCCAGCACAGACAACCAGGAACCCGGCTCCCTGCTTAAACTGTACAGTGCATCCAGCATCCCCATGCCTGGGCTCCTTGCTCATCCAGGCTCTGTCTCTGCTGCTGCCAGCAGGATTTAGCCACCTCCTGGTTGATGTAGGATCCAGCTCACTGGCAGAGCTGCTCCTTCTGCCTGGCCCTAATCGAGCTCCTGATCTGCTGATATACAGTGCGGCAGAGCAGTTGGAGCTTAGTGTGACCCCCATTCTCAACCAAGATGAAGCAGCACCCCGGATGAGAAAAGCTACGGTAGTAGATGTTTAGAGTATTGTTTAACGTGTCCAGGTCTTAATCGGACTGAGACCCGGACACATGATTAAGGACCTGGACTGTCCGGGTGAATACTGGACAGGTGGCAACCCTACCTAAGGCTTCATGAACAGTAGCAGCTCCTAAACTTGAGTTTAGAAGCTTTTGGCGATTTTTTGACAAAGCTCATAAAATCAACTCCATAAAAGCCTATGTGTCAATGTACGCATAGACTTTTAGCATACTTTAGAAGTATACACAGAAGAATCGCATTTATGATATGCACGTTTTAACCGCCGGCTGAGGGAAAATGAAAACGCTGCAAATCCATGGCAAAATCTCGCCGTGATTTTCCCGTGAGCGCGGTAAATGTAGGCCAGGTATACAGTTCAAGGAATAGAGGGAATATGCCATGCACACAGGGAGAGCAGCTATGGAAGTCTGCAGTGAGAAGATTAAATCAGATAAGATCAGACAAGATAAAGATAAGGTAATACTTAAATGTCATTGTATACAAAATAATCAAATTTAACAGGATACACTTTACAACAATTTAAAAAACATTTCTCAACACAACCACACATACATACTCCTAATACATGTCCACATATCTGTTCTTAAATAAAGCAGAAACATCATATTAATTTATTAAATTATATTAATCACTTAAGGATCGAGCCTCTTTTTTACAATTGTTTACAAGTTAAAATCATTATTTTTGCTAGAATTTTTTTTAGAACCCCCAAAATAAGATTTTTTTCTAACACCCTAGAGAATAAAATGGCGGTTGTTGCAATGCTTTCTGTCACACTGTATTTGCGCAGCGGTCTTACAAGCGTACTTTATTTGGAAAAAATACACTTTTTTTAATTAAAAAATAAGACAACAGTAAAGTTACCCCAATTTTTTTTATATTGTGAAAGATAATGTTACGCCGAGTAAATTGATACCCAACATGTCACACTTAAAAATTGTGCCCGCTCGTGGAATGGCGACAAACTGTTACCCTTAAAAATCTCCATAGGGCGATGTTTAAAAATGTCTATTGGTTACCAGTTTTGAGTTACAGAGGAGGTCTAGGGCTAGAATTATTGCTCTCACTCTAACAATTGCGGAAACACCTCACGTATGTGGTTTGAACACCGTTTTCATATGCGGGCGCGACTCACGTATGCTTTCACTTCTGCGCGCAAGCTCGTCGGGATGGGGCATATATTTTTTTTCTTGTTTATTTTACTTTTCATTTTTTATTTTGATGCTGTCTTTAAAAAAAAAAAAAAAAATGGTCACTTTTATTCCTATTACAAGGGATGTAAACATCCCTTGTAATAGAAAAAAAGCATGACAGGGCCTCTTAAATATGAGATCTGAGGTCAAAAAGACCTCAGATCTCATATTTACACTAAAGTGCAATTAATAAAAAAAAAAAAACTTGAGAAAAAATCTCCTTTAAGAGCTATGGCATTTAAAGTCGCTTCCGCCCTCCAATGCTATGGAACCAAGCGGGGGCCATCTTCCCCTCAGTCGGCAGCCAGGCATCCACGGGAGAGGATGGGATCGACTACGCTGCTACTGGCGGGTCCGGTAACCAGCAGAGATGATGTGCTCCTCTCCAGCCGCAGATAAAAGTGATCTTGCGGCGAATCCGCAGCGGAGACCACTTTTATCCTAAAGAGAAACGCACGCTGTTCCCGAAAATACCGGGGTTACGGCAGCTAGCTGCTGCCGTAACCCCGGTATTTAGCGTCAAAGTACCGACATACAGGTACGGTGATTTGCGTGAAGTGGTTAATAAATATTTTTTTAAAAGTGAAAATTTCACATACAATTCCTGAATCTATTCACCTAGTGGATTTATAGACAAAACAGCCCTGTGGAAAAAGTATACTTTAAATGATTAGTGTGTGTTTTAAATGTCCTATACTGTATTTTCCCTGACGGCAATGGAGCAAATACACTGTAGCCCAGATGGATTGGATCACCACCAATAGCTTTTGGCTGCTTTTTTTTAAGCAGCTGGCATATGCTATGTCTGAATTCAGTAGATCTCTGCCTATGATCCGCTGTGCTGTTTTCACCACACAAGACAGGCATTATTTATCCTCCGGCTTGCAGCTGGCATACCACACTACAGCGCAATGGAGAAGAATACTCTCAATGGCGCAATGATAAAAAAAGTCCAGAAGCCTTGGTAGCATGCCAGCCAGTTTCTATCTCCTAAAAAACTGTCTCTGCTGCTCTTTTCTTTTTTTTTTACTAGAAAACAAGTATCTTGAGACCATGACACCTCCCTCATAGTATGCACACCCAAAATTTTCGATACTGTCCTCCCCTTCCACTTCCTCCTATTCCAGGCACTGGTTGATCTTTCTTCATCTCCTATAATCCACTATTATTTTCTTAGTTTTTGCAGTATTAAAGCGGGATTCCAGCGACCTATCATTTTTTATTTTTTGATCAACTTACATGCTCCAAATATCATACTCACAGTTTACCTTTAGAATTGCCGCATCTGTCATATTTCGTCCGTAAGGATGACTTAGATAATTGTATCCTGGCGGTTATCGTTTTGCTTGTGAGCAATTGAAGCCCACAAGCATTTATTTCCGGGACGCGGTGAATGCTGTGCTCCCAGCATTCACTGCTCGTTCCCGCGCATGCTCATTGCTAACAGTGAGCAGCGCCGTTGGTTGCAAGATCTCTCGAGGTTTGGGCACGACGGTGGTCCGCACTGAATCTTGGGAGGCCGCACAGTAAGCTCCCAGGAGACATTGCGGGACGGGGAAAGGAGAAATACACGCCTACTCCCACGGGAGTCGAGACAGGAAGTGCCCATAGAAATTAAAATATAAAGGTAATTACGAAGACATCATTTTTTTAAAGCGGCTTAATAGCATCTATGCATTTAACTGATTGGGGTAAGATAAAGTTAAACATTTGGGTGAAATCCCGCTTTAAGTATTAAATCATTATCTGTATACCACTCAATCAAACCTTGTATGAGTCCAACTAAGGCGGTGTCATCAGCAAACTTCACTACAGTATTTGATTCTATGCATGAAGGTAAAAAACCTTCATGGAGTAGAAACCCCCCAATACTTACCTATGCCTAAACCCGATCCAGCAATGTGCATGAGAGCCAAGACTGTCCTGAGACTCTCTTTCCTGATTGGCTGAGACACAGCAGCAGGATTGGCTCCCACTGCTGTCAATCACAGCCAGTGAGGAGGGAGTGGGGGGGGGGGCAGAGTCGAGCCACACTCTGTGTGTTCCATAGACACACAGAGGTGGCTCAGGAGTGAGCACACGTGAGTGCCCCCAGAGCAAGCAGCTTGTTCTGGGGGTACTCGGCAAGGGGGAGGGGCCAGAAATGCTGACGGGGGACCCAAGACGAGGAGGAACAGGGATGCTCTGTGCAAAACCACTGTACAGGTAGGTATGATGTGTTTAATATATTAAAGAAGAAAAAAAACAGGGATTTAGAACCACTTTAAGATGTGATAATACAAGCCTCTCAAAACACTTCATAATGATAGGAGTTAGAGCAAATGGACGATCATTAGGCAATCATGTAAGTAAATTATCATTAACTATGTTACTGCTGATTTTTTTAGGTATTGGGACAATAGCAGCAGATTAAAACAAGAAGGTACTGCAGCTTCTCGTAGCGACATATTAAATATATCAGTAAAAACACCTGCTAACTGATCTGCACGTACCCTCAGTATATAGCCTAAAACCCTGTCTGGTCCAGCTGCCTTTCTGATGTCATTCTTCCTCAAACGTGATCTGATCATAGCAATCTGTAGTCCCCACATGGTCACATTAGTAGACCCAGTAAACGTAATTTAGTGCTAGTAGATTAGCAACAGTAAACATATCATTAATAAAAGTAGTTATAGCTGCAGCAATTGTAAATAGAAATAGTATAGCTGTACCTTTTCTTAGGATTATACAAGAATAAATCTTTAAAATGTATAGTCGTTTAACACATTTTTTAAAAATATGTAAATGAAACATGAAAATTATGTAAAATATGTTACTTACTAATACTAATTAACTAATTACTTACTAATTAAAGTATCATTTAAAGAATCCTATCAATTTGTGTTTATATTTCCAAAATACTTGCATAATCGTAATTTCATAGTGCCATGATCAGCCATGTCAAAGTGAAAACAGATCAACATGAAAACTTCCAAAGGGTTGAGTACACAGTATATAAATAGAGAGCCATATTTGCTCCTTACATACACAGGCGCCTCATCCTGTTTTGCAGTATTACACAATGACTAACTGTTTTCCAAAGCAATTACATTCAAGGCATGCCGTGAATGATAACTGTCACAGTTGTGTTCTTAATCAAATAATCAAGCCATCAAATATCTGGTCTCATAATTGATAACACATGCAACACCATGGCAACTGCAGATCAAACAAAGGCCAAGATGGCTGCTTCCTTGGTTTTCAGGGGTAGGAGAGTTTTGTTTTCCTTTACTCTGTGGTCATCTACTGCATCGGATCATCATTTTACAGTATTATTAAATATGTTAAAAAGATAAAGGTTCCCCCTGCTGGCTGCTTATGAAAATACTAATTATGTATGTGCTTTTGTTCATTTTTACTGTACATGACTAAAAAATATATATTTTTTTAAATAATAAAAGAAAATGTATAGAAAGCCACCATATCTCATCATTATTATTATTATTGCATGAAGGTAAATAATATGTTTGCAAATGTCTGAAGCGTATCCCTTTTTCCTTTGTGCACTTCACTTCCCTGAGTAGAGATCATGACAGGCACTGGAAAGAAAATGGAAATTTAAAAGTATGCCCAGACAATTCCAAAAATAAAGTGGTTATGTAAAAATATGCACTTTTCTTTTGAGCGAGCATGTATTTTTCAATTCATCCATGTACAGGTAGCCTTCAAATGCTGCAAATGCTAAGCTCTGCTCATTGGAAACTATCTGACAGGTCCTTCAGCTTATTTTTTTATACAGAAGTGTTCTCTCATAAAAGTTTCAGGATGTAATTGACCTGTATACGGCCAAAATAATTCATGTGCCATTGTCAATATTTTTTACACAGCATAAACATTTTCAAGCTAATTAGTGCAATTTTTCCGACGGAAAATGTCCGATCGGACCATGTTGTCGGAAAATCCGACCGTGTGTGAGCTCCATCTGACTTTTTCCGTCGGAATTTCCGACGTAAAAAAATTGAGATCCTGCTCTCAAATTTTCCGACAACAAAATCCGATCGGAATTTTTCGGATCGTGTGTACAGAATTCCGACAGACAAAGTGCCACGCATGCTCAGATCAAATTACGAGACCAAACCTATTGGCTAATAGCCTCTACGTAGTTCCGTTGTACGCAATGAATGAACGTCACCACGTTCAGAATGATCGGATTTTCCGACAACTTTGTCCGACCGTGTGTATGCAACACCAGTGTCGGACAAAATCCGTCGGAAAAAGTCAGATGGATTTTGTGGTCGGAATTTCTGACCGTGTGTACGGGGCATAAGTCTACCTACAATTCTCCAAACCTTGTCTTAATTCTCAAATCTATCTTGCAATTTTGAAATACAATGATGTCCATAAAGAGGTTCATCAGCAGTTCTTTAAAAAAAATAAAAGTCAGCAGCTATAAATACTGTAGCTGGTGACTTTTAATATTAGGACACTTACCTGTCCAGGGATCCAGCACTGTCCTCCCCTAAGCCCGCTATTCGGCTGACTTTGGATCCAGGTGCCAGCATGTTTAGTTTGGGAAGCTGGCTGTGACTGCTTGCTACACTTTGTGAATAGTCCACAGCTTTCTGGGACCTGTGACATGTCCCAGAAGGCTGCGGAGGAAGGAGGGGGGTGACCACCCGCTAGGATTGTAGCGGCGATCCAACTGGAAGCAGGAGTGGGTACCTGTCAAAACCTGCTCCACCCCAAAAAATAAAAAACAAAGTGGCAAAACTTAAAGAGGAGGAGACAGACAAGTGGAGGTTCCACTTTAAGGATAGCATCAAGAAACATGCATTTATCAAAACAAAATTACATAAAAAAAAAAATAAATAATAATTTTTTTTTTGTGCTGAAATGTGTTGTCTTGGCTTAGCATAAATAAATGGATTGTGTAATTTAAAACATTACATTGCCCAATATTAGCATGAATAACAATAGAAAAGAATTAGGTAACTGCTGCAATAATGACCTCCTTATGTAAAGTTTACATATTTTCTTTTTTACAAGTGATTCTCTATGAAAAAAAAAAGCAAATTACTGGAATGGTATATTATTAGATTTAAAATTAGAAACATGTGCTGCAAGTGATTTATTGTGTCTTCATACGACTGAAGAAAAGCTTTTAGTTCCTAGGGTTAGATGGAACTGTGAATATTCTTACTGGGCAATTTAGCTAATGTATTTATTTATTTATTTAATAGTGCTCCTAAAATGTATAGGTATTGTCACACTGTTTTCATAAAAATCAATAGTAAAGAAGATTAATATTTTAAGAATTTTGAAGCTATAAAACAGAATTCGTAATTAGTATTAAGATAGGCTATAAGATCAGGCTATGTATGTTCAAGAATTTAAATAATCCTAATAAGCATAATGATCATATAAAGTACAAGTAAATGAGCTTTAAATTAAGCCATCACTGACCTCTGAAATTACAGACATTGTAGAGTAATTCATCCGCAAGTCTGGTCTCTGCATTCTTTTCATCCCCCTCTTCTCTGCTCCTGCTCTGTGTTTACAAGATATGGAGTGCAGTGGGGAAAGTTAAGATCACCTATCAGGTTTTACTGCTATCTGGAGCTCTGTATAAGAGATTCCCCTACTTCCTTCCCTAGTAGCATCTTTGTTAACAGATGGGAGATGAGGGAAATTCTGCAACAGGTGAACAAATACTGTTAAAAGGCTGACAGGGTTTCTAGTGTTCCTCTACTTCAATAGAAAATAGTAAAAAATATACTTCTGCCATACTGATCCGTGTGGTTCCTGTCCCCTAAACACACCAGCTGAAGCACTGCACTGCACCTTTTAGCCTGACTCTGGGAATAGCCCTTTGAACGCTTAGGGGGTACCTGATGTTCATAGGACAATTCTGCAGAGGGGGGCATGGAGATGGCGAAGGAGGAGGAGGGGGTAGAGCTCACAGGTCTGGCATCATTACCACCAGCTGTATGAAGACGTGAGGGCACAACAAGCTACAGCACCAAGCCCTTTCCTGCATCCTTTCGAGTTGAAGGCAGTGTTACCCAGTGTGCTGTGAACAAAATATATCTTCCCTGTCCATGCTTGCTGGACCATGTGTCAGCAGTAAGGTGAATTTTAAGGCTGGCTGCCTTGCCCAACAATGCCAGAACATTCCCTTCCACGTGATGGTAGAGAGATGAAATGGCCTTACGTGAAAAGTAGTAGTGACTGGGAACCTGCCATTGTGGTACAGCACATTGTGCAAATTCAAGGGGGCAGAATCCACCAGGCTGAAAGGCCTGAGAAATTTGACGGCTACTGTCTACAGCTGGTGGTGTGCTGCTGGCAGATGTGCTGCTAAGACCTGGAACACCCTGTGCTATACCATCATCCCTGTCAGTGGAGGCTGCTGAGAGGTAATGACTCGGTATAGCAGGGGCCGACTAAAGAGGGTAAAGAGGAGGAGGAGGAGGGAGGAGGGTGCTCTTGCCAACGGCTGAGTGGTTGGATGTTAAATGCCTTGTTAAGCATGTGGTACCCAAATGGTTGGTGTTTTTACCATGTTTGATGTGCCTGGGACACCGTTTGCAGATAGCAACAGTGCGATCTGCTGCAGATGTGCTGAAAAAGGTGCAGACAGCTGAGCTTTGGTGAGTGGGCCGGGAGATAACAGCTGCAGAATGTGATGGAATAGGATGGCTGCTCTCTACTCTTCCTTGATGTAGGCCTCCTTGGGGTTGTTAAAGTATTGGCAAGGAAAAGAAAATGGGGGTGTGCACCTAGTTTCCTGGCAGCACCACCGTATCTTCCCCCGCTGGACAGTGTATGAAAAACTGTAAAAAAGGGGTGAGGGGGGGCAGTCCCTTAGTGTAGTGATGTTTCCCCTGACTCCACAAACCCCAATAAACACTGAACAGTAAGTATAAGTATGTGTGCAATATAAGAAATAAAATAAGAGAAAAACACCAGTGCAGAGCTAGTGCACAGGAGGGGGGGGGGGGGGGGGGGGGGGATGGGATAAAAAGGCTGGCCAGATAGCCTAAATCCTCTGTCCACCCTTTCATACCCGTAAAAGTGGTCACAAATAATAATATGCACCTTATATTAATAAGTTAATACCATAGCCCTATTAAAGGTGTGTATTTATCAATAAAGAAAAATATATAGAACACTCTAATGAGGATGACAACTATTGTGTAAATAATCGGTTTCTGTGGTTGTTTCAGACCAATAAAAATTATATGTGTAGATGACAGTGCAAAAATAATAATAAATAAAAGTCTCGTAAAAAATTAAAAAATCAAAAACAGAAGTCTATATAAATACATAAGGCCCAGAAGGCATCCCCAGGTAAATAATAATAATAAGTCCAATTCCAAAAAAGTAGATATAAATGGCACTGTGTCAAAAAAATCTTGCTGTAATGATTCAAACAGTGACTTTTGTGCTCCAACAGTGATGGTGACTTTGTGCTGCCCCCTTTGGCTCCCTCACTCACCAGATCTATGTACCCCTGCAGGGGTGAACAGCTTTTCAGGTGTCTGTATCAGGTGTTGCTCTGGTCCCACAATGGAAGGTGTCCTGATCGTCCGGAACGATTACTTCTTCCAATAGGTCCGCCCAATCTGCCCTGGTATGGTATTGGGGGACCCCAACAGATGGGGGGGGGGGTTTAGCGTCCAGCGACCCCCAGATGGTATAGGGGATATGCCTCTCCGAGACCAAAAAACGTCTGGTCAAAACACTCAGCTGACTCCTCACTGGCTGATGTTGGGGCTATGGCAGGAATAGAAGTGGACAAGGATGCAGGTTTATCCACTCTGGCAACTGCAGGGGACTGCACACTTGTCTCTGCTTGCGTGACAGAAGATGAGGAGGATGAGGAAGGTTTAGCAAGCCAGTCCATCACCTCCTCTGCATGCTGTGGCTGGATAGCACAGGCAAATTCCCTAAACAGAGGAAATAATGCCTTGCCTGAGGTCTGACCACCACGTCCACCTTTGCCTGTGGACACATTTGTTGCTGGCCCCCTTACAGTACCAAAGGAACATCTGCCTCACCTTGTTGTCCTCCCAGACATTATTGGGAGGGAGGGGGCAAATGTAAAGAAGAAGTTTAAATCTGTACGTAGATGCACTTTAATCAATGTAAAGAGGTGTTTGGTGCACTTTAATTTGAGTATTCACACTACACAGACAAACTCCATGGATACACTATAATATACTGCAATAAAATGCACCAAAAGTACAGTGACACACAGAACTATATGGTGTTAAACTGGCAGTAACGCACACAGAAGTAAATGGCGTTAAACTGGCAGTAACGCACAAAAGTATATAGATTTAAACTGGCAGTAACGCACACAAAACTATATGGCATTAAACTGGCAATGCACACAAAACTATATGGCATTAAACTGGCAGTAACACACGAAAAACAATATGGCGTTAAACTGGCAGTAACGCACAAAAAAACGATATGGCGTTAAACTGGCAATTACGCACACAGAACTATATGGCGTTAAAATGGCAGTAACACATAAAACTATATGGCTTTAAAATGGCAATCCACATTCATACAGCGCTGTGCCCAAGAGCTCCAGCTCTCTCAGCTCTCTCTCTCCTCAGGGGGGGGGGGGGGTGCAGATTGACAGTAGCAGGAGCTTTTAGCTCTCACTGCTGTCAATCTGTCCTGTGATGAGGTAGCAGGGGCAGGGCCAAACCCCGCTGTCTGTGTCCATAGCAGCTCAGGATCGGGCCAGCACCAGTGCCCCCATAGGAAGTGGCTTTCTATGGGGGCACTCACTGAAGAAGAGGAGCAAGGAGCACTGGCAAGGGACACCAGAAGAGGAAGATAAGGGCTGCTCTGTGCAAAACCACTGCACAGAGCAGGTGAGTATAATATGTTTATTATTTTTAAAAAGAAAAAGTTAAGGTTTAGGAATCACTTTTAATTCTATCTTGTCTCTGGTGAACCTTGCACTCCTTGTTCCTCCTAAGGACTCCCTATTTAAAGCGGAGCTCCGTCCTGGGGAAAATTTTTATTTTTTTTTTTAAAAGTCAGCAGCTACAAATATTGCAGCTGCTGACTTTTAAAAATCGGACACTTACCTGTCCCGGGGTCCAGCGATGCGGGGGAACGAGGACCCCCCCCTCGTTCCCCGAGCCGCTCACAGCGCCGACATTCCTAATGTGGGAACCCGGCTGTGGCTTCACAGCCGGGCACCCACTGCGCATGCGCGAGCGGCGCCGTGCGCCGTGATTTGACGCTCAGTCATCTGGGACACGTGACGAGGGGGAAGTGACGTTTTGCCCAGGCAGTGAAGGTGGCAGACTTCGAGGGACCCCCTAGCAACAGGCATTTAGAGGTGAGTAAAATTTTATTTTTTTTCCAATTATTTTTTTTTTTATTTTTTTTTATGATTTTTAAGCCCCTTTTGTTTTTTTGACCGCAACCCCACTTTAAGCCATGTCTTTACACTTCCTGTTTGCCAGATTATTGTGCTCTTCTCCAGCAGATATCTGGCTCCATACGGTCCTGATCCATCCATACAGATAGCTGGCTCCATCTGTATTCTCACTACCACTTGTTATCTCTATACTCTAGCTTGTTTCTCGACTATGCTACTGCTTGATCCCAACCTGCAACCTCTTGTTACTGACCTTTGGTTTGTTTACGCTTCTGCCTGATCCTTACTTGCTATATCCACTACTGGACACTAGCTTGCTCCCCTCCTGCTGGAGTCATCCTAAGGACCGCAACCTGGCACCAACATGCAGAGAAACCCATCTTCACCATAAGGAGTTCTGGTGAAGACTCTACTGCCATAGCTACTGGTCCCCAAACCTGATCCCAGGCTGTGAAAGGCATAAGGATTGCTCTACCAATGGGTTGCTGATGCTAAAGGGCTATGGTTCAGGGACTGTTCAGAATGTGGTAGACGAGGGAATAGTTAGGTCCTGAAAAAGCTTGTGGCAAGCTACAAATTACAGAGTGGTCAGTTCCGGCAGGGGCTGATGCAGACGGCAGACATGAGAGTAATTGGGTCAGTGTGGGTCAGCAATGAACAGGCAACTGACAGGTATAGTGCTTTAGTTCTCAAGTAGCAGGTGATAGGATACAACCCCCACCACTTTGATGGCTGGAGCTTAAATATCTTTGAACATACTCAACATCATTACTGGGGACTCTGGAAGTCCTGGGCGTAGTGGAGGTCCTAGGAGTCCTGGAAATCAGGCAGGGATTCTGAGAGGAATCCTGAGGACCCACCAGGAATTCTGAGAGGAACCCTGGAAGACCTGACAGGGATCAAGCCAGTACCACCCAGGTAACACACAGAACCCTTACACATTTTACTAAAATAAGAATTGTTATTATTTGAAAGATACAACAGATATCAACTCTGTTATCCAAGATAACGATGCATACAGAAACTATTATTAGGTGTAAGTTTTATAGGTATTATTTTTAGCCTCAAAGTTGAAATAGATAGTCAGCTTATCTGCTTGTCTGGTTGGAAACATATGGAAGACAAACTGTTCCTTAGGTCAGAAGCTAAATGGGTGGATCTCTATGTTAAGTAGAACTAAACTCTCATATACTTTAAAGGCTGCCATTTTGGTCTCTATTTGATCTACAGTTGCCATGGTGCTGCACATTAGTTATGACACCAGTAATCTGTAAAGTGGTTGTAAACCTCAGACATGAAATATGTAAAAAGCACATCCTTCGGTACAGTATACTTACCTCTCTCCAAAGCTCTTATTGTCATTTCTCTCTGCTGCCAGGATCACTTGTTATCAGCATGACTCAGTTCTGGTAGCTTCTCATGACACCAAGAGTTAAGGGGGATGTGTCCCTTTCCTCAAATCAGAGCTCAGAGCTGTCTGTGCTGTGTGATACCTGCCCCCTGTTGATAGAACTAAAGAGAAATCCTTTATTCTGTGTGTTTTCAGAACGATCTACAGAAGAAATGGCTACAGATACAACTTATGTAGGAGGATTTGTTTCACCACATGCTAGTCATTTCACTAGGTACATGTGAGGGTATACAACCAATTTTATACAAATGTTTAGTTTGCTTTAAGAAAAAAACAAACTCAATGCAAAGAAGAAGAATAATAAAGTCCCAAGATAAATAAGTTCAATTGGGGAGAATCACTTGTATGATAGCTGCAGCTCTTCCAGGGTGATGGGCGAGCAATGCAGTGATCAAACGATGGGGGGGTAGGGGGGCATGTTGTTTGCATGGCTGGCTGGGGAGGCCATGGGCCGCCCCCCTCAAGAAAATTGAGCACCAGCCGCCCCTGGTATTGGATGATCTCTGTGCACTTCAATAAACAAAAAAGCTCAATTAAAGTGATTGTAAACCCTAATTTTTTTAACAAACATGTCATACTTACCTCCACTGTGCAGAGTGGCCCGGATCATCCTCTTCTGGGGCCCCCGTCGGCTCTTGCAGCTCCTCCCCACACCAGATAACCCCCTAGGAGAAGTGCTTTCCCAAGGGGGTTACCTTGCAGGGTGCACTCCCGATGCCAAGAATTTCAATCCATAGACACGAATGCCGGACTCGGCCCCGCCCCCCGGTGCCAGTGTCATTGTATTTGATTGACAGCAGCGGGAGCCAATGGCTGCGCTGTTATCAATCTATCCAATCAAGAGCCGGGACCCCGTGGAGAGAGGGAGAGCGCGTCTCCACCGAGTGAATGAAGGGACTCAGATAAGTAGAATGGGGGGGGGGGGGCTGGGGGGCCGGTCACTGCCAGGTGCATTCGTTTATTAAAAACAGTACAAAAATTGTAAAATACACTTACAAGAGTAGAGGAAAGACAGGTTCATCATCAGTCTTTAGTCATTAGCAGGGCGCGATGGAAAGCAGCCAAAATGTTGGCATATGGAACCATGAAGAAACTGTGTTGTGCAAGAGACATCCAGGTGAGGAGGGATGCAAGGCTTGAACAGTGTCCAACAGTAAAAAATGTATACACGCTGGAACGCAAGCCAGAGGCGGGGCCGGAAACCGTGGCCGGAGATGTGATGGCCATCAGTAGTATATGGGTGATAACATGTTTTGGAGCTCTACAATGCTTCTTTGTCAAACCATGAAGAGAAACAGGAGAGCTGTTACACTTAGATGGTGACGCCTTCTGCCCTTTTGTTTAGTTTGCTTTAAATAGAGCTACAGTTTCACTTTAGGTACAGTAATTGTTTTCTCTAAAGAAGTCCTGACTGGAGGCTGTGACACCACCATGGTGGGCGGTACACCAGGGAGAGCTTGTAAGGGAGGGAAATGCGAGAAATCGTTGTCATATTTTTTGACGATAAGCCAATACGTGTTTTCTGTCGAGTGAGTGCAACCCTTTATGTGCTGCCAATAAATGTTTACATATTACATTATTGAGGCATGTGCATTTATATCTTTCATGAGCAAATAATACTATGGGGAAGTAGAAGAGAAGATCGAGTGTTTGAGAGGAGGAATCCAGGAGCTGCAGAGATCTGTAAAGCATTCATAAACCTCATACACATTTAGAGTTAAGGGCACACCTAAATAACATTTGATGCATGGAGAGTGTGGAGGACAATGTGGGCAAGTTTAAGTGATCACAGTAAAGTGGAAAAGGTGAACAGTGGTGAAGAACTGGAGTAGTTTTATGAACTTTTCCTTTGGACGTGGGACTTTATGTAAAAAAAAATTCATTATTTTTTTGTTTTATATGAAATTTATTTGTAACGTATTTTTTGTTATTTGGAATTATGTTCACCATTATCACATTTGTATTTTTTTGTGTTATTTGGAACTTTATTTGAAAAATAACTTTACTATATTGATTTATTAAATTGCTTTCTTCAAAAAAAAAAAAACATTATCACATTTTTTTATTAAATTTCACATTTGCATATAGTATGTTAATTGTGTGGTAGTATTAGGATCAGTAACTTTATTTGAAAAATAACTTTACTATATTGATTTATTAAATTGCTTTCTTCAAAAAAAAAAAAACATTTGCCCAATTACGAAGCATGTTAAATACACCACCCTTTAAGATTCCAAATATCACTTCTCTAGAAAGAAACACAACTTGGTAGTGACTAACAAGCTATTTGTTTTTAGTAGATTATTCAATAAAGTGATTCTGACCTGTGTACTTCAAATGAGATTATTCAATAAAGTGATTCTGACCTGATCTAAAAAGTAAAACAACTTGTGGTGCCCACAAATACTTGAGTTTGTTTTTAAACCATTCAATATGTCCCTGAGGCCTCAAACTCTAGTTCCAGGCTTCACACAAGGCTTTGAATTATCTATGAGACTGCTCTCTACCCTTCCTTACAGTAAGCTCCATTCTCCTTATTTCCAATTAAATCACATGTTCTTTTTTATACTGCTAAAATGAATTTGTCTTGGATTTTCTGCTGTGGCATGTGCATTTTTCTGAATGATATAAAAAATAGAATTGCCTCAGTTTCTTAAAAAAAGTTAATTTGACCAAATATGGAAAGCAATGTCTTTGCCACTATGCCTTTGGCTAAACCTTGTTGAAGATCAGTAAGCAGGGCAGGGCTGCCATTATGACCAGCTCATTTGGACAATATCACCTATGACAACTTGGCGTTATTAATCCTAGTATTGTCTGAATCTGTCAAAATTGCAACTGCCAGCTGATAGGCAGATGTTGGGCTGCAGTATATCCGCCGACCTGAAGATGGCACTGTGCCATCTTGACACAGAAGTCCTTGAATAGCGAACTAAGCATCATTCAGTGTGCCAGTCATGTGGGAGGAGGTCAGGGACAAGGCCCCATTGGTTAGGAAAAGAGTAATAGCTTTGACAGCAAGTCCCTGACAAAGAGGGAAAGAGCAGGTTTCCATTTACAGGATGTCTACTCTATATCTCCCACCAGCAGCCAGATAACTGCAAGAACTTTGGGGATCGCAGGGTGACCCAGTAATCTTATACCTCCAAAAAGGGAAGAGCTCCCCAGGCATTCTGCGGTTTGTAAGCTAATTTTATATCACTACATTACCTTCATTGTCTGAAGAACTCCCACAAGAGCGAGAGAGAGAGAGAGCTGTGCTGTGCTGATGTCATAAGCCTAGGCTTTTTACCAGACAAGAAACAGGAAGTGGGCTGTATAAGGTATTTACTGGCAAATTAAAGCAACAAGGGCAGAAGATTTAATAGATGGAAGGTTAAAAAAAGGACTGCTTTAAGTAGGACTCCTCTCAATACTTAGGTACATAGGTTAGGCCCCACCTGCGAGCTCACTGGTATGTACCTTATAGGCAAAAAATTAAAACCATTGATAGCTTCTGGATCATCTCTTTAAATTGTACAATCACTTACTTTAGCAGTATAAAAACATTTTTTTTCCCCCTAAACAGATATACTTCATTCACATGGGGTGTTACAATATTATCTTTTCATTTATGTTAATTAAATATTATTTAAGGGGATAAGGAACCTTTATCAAATTATCCAAAGCACCTCTCTCCACAATCTACAGTGAAGAGGTTAGTAAACTTGTTTCATGCTATTTGCACTGATGTTTGGATTATACTTTGCAATTATACTAGCAATTGGGGCATAGCACTTTCATTTTCAATCTGTTACGTGAATGGGATCACATAAATTATTCTCTCCATACAGTAAGTTCGACTTGAACATCGGGTGTTTGCCCGTTCCCCGAATTTAGAACATTATGGGGCATTCGCGTGAAAAATGGGAGTGACACTGTCAATGCACTGCGAGATCACATGTATTGTCGGATCCCGGCAATATACATAAAAATCATTGAAAAGTCCATTACCAGGCCCTTTGGGTCTGGTATGGATATTAATGGGAACCCCGCTCCTTAATTAAAAAAAATGTCTGAATGCACAATCTGGCAGGCCGCAGGAAAAGGGAGGGACCAGAGAGCGCCCCCCCTCCTCCTGAACCGTAACAGGCCACATGCCCTCAAAATGGGGAGGATGCTTTGGGATCCCGCCAAAACACCTTGTCCCCATGTTGATGGGGGACAAGGCCCTCTTCCCCACAACCCTTGCCCGGTGGTTGTGGGGGTCTGTGGGCGGGGGGGTTATTGGAATCTGGAAGCCCCTTTTAACAAGGGGACCCCCAGATCCCGGCCCCCCTATGTGAATGGGTAATAAGTACATTGTACACATTCACCAAAAAAAGTGTCAAAAAAAGTAAAAATGAGAGGAGACAGTTTGGGACAAGTCCTTTATTTAAAAAAAAGAAAAAAAAGGTGTCCCGCAATGTTCATTCATCTTCGATCACAGCGCAGACAGTACCGAGAAAAAAAACTGAAAAACTCTGCCTCGATGGGAGGCGTCCCATGACTGCAGCCTTTTTGCGATGACAGCTGTAATATAGCTGAGGGCAGGGACATTTTCTTTTTTTTTAATGGAAGACTTGTCCCCAAACTGTCTCCTGTCATTTTTACTTTTTTTTGGTGAATGTGTAGGGGTACAATGTACCCGATACCCATTCACATGGGGGATGGGGTCTGGGGGTTCCCTTGTTAAAGGGGGCTTCCAGATTCCGATAAGCCCCCCACTTGCACAACCACCGGGTAAGGGTTGTGGGGATGAGGCCCTTGTCCCCATCAACATGGGGACAAGGTGTTTTGGGGGGACCCCAAAGCACCCTCCCTATGTGGAGGGCATGTGGCCTGGTACAGTTCAGGAGAGGGGGTGTGCTCTCTCACCCCCCTTTTCCTGCGGTATGCCAGGTTGCGTGCTCGGATAAGGGTCTGGTATGGATTTTGGGGGGACCCCACACATTTTTTTTTTTTTTTGGCGCGGGGTTCCCCTTAAAATCCATACCAGACCTAAAGGGCCTGGTATGGATTTTGGGGGGGACCCCCGCGTTTTTAATTTTTTTTAATTTTGGTGCAGGGTTCCCCTTAATATTCATACCAGACCCAAAAAAAATACATTATAGCCGCAAGCAGTTTTAAATGAATTTTTTTCCTTTAGAAATGTAATTTTGCTGTGGTGCTGTTATAAACACGGGAAAGATGCACTACTTTACAGGCAGACTAAGGAGACCCCACCCCCCCAGGCATGATATTAGCAGGAATATTTAATTTTTGTTGTTTCACTTTAAGCATTAATGAAATCACTGCTCCTGAAAAAACTGCCCTTTTTTAAAACTTTTTTTGCATTGATACATGTCCCCTTGGGGCAGGACCTGGGTCCCCAAACACTTTTTATGGCAATAACATGCATATAAGTCTTTAAAATTAGAACTTTGATTTTTCATGTTCGTGTCCCATAGACTTTAACTGTTTTTGCACAAATTTTTTGCCTGTTCACAAGTTCTGGTGCGAACCGGATCGGGGGGGGGGGGGGGGGTGTTCAGCTCATCCCTAGTTGGCAACACTGATACTCTAACTGGATAAAAGCTACATTATATAAAAATGAAGGATTATCTTAATGTAGATATGCCAGCTGATGGAGTATATTTCATGAAATGTCACAAATGGCTGAAAAGAAACAGTCACATGGCTCATTCCATTCCATCCTTTTGATTCACACTATTATATCTGTAAATGTCAAGACTTTTAAAGATTGTTTTCTCACTTAGACTCTATTCAGTTCTTCCTATGAAAAGCCTCTAGCAAATCTGCTACCTTTTGAGTCAGGCAGAGATAATTTATTCTTTGTTGCATATCAGTGCTGCTGATCTCCAGCAAATCTGTGCAGCCACTTCTTGCCTACATGCATATACTCCAGCAACTGTGGCATGACTTTTCCCAAGGTGGGTTTTCTAATGGTTACAGCAGCTGTCCATGCCTGAGTAAAATGCATTGAAATGGCAATTAGTAGTCCCTGAAGAGAGCTTGTGTAACAGGGTGACAGTGCAGGACAGCTTTTGGGAGACAGGGATAGAGCGATGCCATCCTATAACAGGACAATCAAAGCTACAGATTTAAAATTACTTTTAAAAATGAAATTGTATGACATTTAAATACCGTATGTTAAATGTTTATTTGGCAAACAAAGATAATAAATATATATATAAATATATATATATATATATATATATATATATATATATATATATATTAATATATATACACAAAATAAAAAGGCCAGTATGGTGGCCTGAATCTATCACCTTCCTAGGTGTCACCTTCCTAGGTGCCATGCAGGCTAGCCTGCCTCCCGACAAACTAGCCATACCAGGACAGTTATCCACGACTTCACCCTGTCACAAGGGTGTACCATGAGGCAGTTACAATCCTTACTAGGGATGCTGAGCTGATGAGGATTATTCCTCAAAGACAGTCCTTTATATCACAGCTTTTAGTTTTAGTATCCCATCGTGGCAGCTTCCCAGGTCCATGGACAATCAGGCCACTGCCGACATCAATAAAGGTAGATCCAAGTCACTCCCCATCATGTCCTTCCTGCACAGGCTCGTGCTGTCACTCCGTCACCAGTTTAATATCTTCTGTAGACATATCCCAGGCAAATGCAAAATTGCAACTGATGCGCTGTTCCATTTCAACCTTACTTTGTTTTTTCAGCAGGAACCTGGAGCCGACCCAACAACTACTACTGTCCCACCCTGGTCATTGCTGACGATGGACTGAAGTCTCATCTCGCCAATGCAACCAAGCTCATTAACCACTCCTTGGCACACAACACACTGAAGGCCTATCGCACTGCTTGGAACACTTACTGCAAGTTTTTTGCCTCTTGCCCCGGAGCATCTATAGGCGACGTTAGACACGTTCTAGCCTTTATATCATATTGCCACATGCAGCTGACCCTTCCTCACAATACTATCAGGCTATACCTAGCCGGCATCCAGCATTTCCTGTTCTTACAGGACCCCAGTAAACCGTCAGTATTCTCGGCCCATGCAGTCAAGTCCCTTCTATGGGACATACTGAAGCATTAAGCCGTAGTCAGAGGCAAACGCCTACCTATCAGGAGTGCCCTCTTCAGGGACATGTCTGAAATCCTTCCTCGTACTCCGTTTGGGGCTTTGACCAGCCTAGTCACCCAAGCGGCAATCTACCAGGCCTTCTACGGTTTCCTATGACCTAGTGAATTTTCAGCGGCTCCGGCAGTCAGACACTGCTCCAACGCCACCTGACTCACTTTTCGAACCATTACACCCTTCATCTCACAGTCTGCAAAACGCAACAAACTGGCCCCTGGGTTGACATCAACCTGTTTTAGACTAACAATGCCTGATGCCCAGTGATGGTGCTTGACCGACTACTGTCCCATCTACCCAGTCAATCTGATGATAGCTCGTTGCTACCCTTTCTAACCAGCCCCCTGAGTGGCAACCAGTTTATCAAGCATGTCAGGATCTTCCTACACAACATGGGCTTCAACCCCAGTTAGTTCTCTGGCCATTCCTTCCGGATTGGAGCAGCCTCAGATGCCTCCCAGCATGGAGTACCATACCACGTAATCAAGAAACTAGGCCGATGGAAGTCCGCTTGTTTTGACACATACATCCCAAATCCTCAGGAAGAAATGGCTGTCTCAATAACCACAAGAATCAATAAACAGTTATTCCCTTATCTGAGTCTTTTTTCTTGGCATACCGACCAGACCACCAAGGCACACTTCAGGTCTATTTAATTCTTGTTGCGTGTTTATGTGATCCACATCTCTCTCGGTCATAGGGCCACGACCATAAATAAGAAGGCCAGTATGGTGGCCTGAATTTATGTCCGTTCCAGTGCGCGATACCCTCCTGCTCTTCCCTTTTTCAGGACATCCTTCTTCATAAACTACCCATTACTTACCTTGGGTATGCCCCCTTTTCTTGGCATAACGACCAGACCACCAAGGCACACTTCAGGTCTATTTATGTTGTAAGTCTTTTCACGTGTTTATGTGATCCACACCTCTCTCGGTCATAGGGCCACGACCATAAATATAATATATATATTTATTATAAAACAGTTTCAAACTGTCAAAAAATTAAAAAATAAACTTAGTCCACAGTCTGCAGAGCACCTCAAAAGGCCTGCTCATTTTCTGCAGAGCACTCAGGGACTCTAAAATCTCTAGGACCTTATTGTGTAAGTATCAACCAAAGCTTTGTGGTTAAGTTTTGACCCACCTATTTGTAATCTCAAGCTTTTACTTTGGCCAGTATAGGCTTCTACTGTATTTGGTGACTAACTTGAGGTTGACAGGGGTAAGAGGCAGGCCAGAGCTCTACTATGGAAACTGGGGTTGATTAATGCATAACAAAGTGCTCAGAGCTTTGGGAAACCAGGGTCTCCTTTTTCGAGGATGTCAGATGTTTTCTCCATAGACCTGTGGCCATCGTAGAAGATAAGCATAAAGATTCAGTAAGTTTAAAGGCTAAGTAGACCTTTTTTTCAAAATTCCAGCTAGCCTATGTACCAATTTTCCTTTAATGTACCTCTGTTGCAGAAAAATAAATGTTTTCCGTGCATTTAAGACAAGGCCTTACTTCAGCCCCTAAAATGTTCCATAGCAAAGTTCATAACTTCCTGGTATGCAGATTAGGGCTGGTTCATAGCATGCCTGCACATGAATCCAGACCGCATGCAAAATGCACTCCATTTGTGATCTGAAGCGGTTGTCAGTAGAAACTTAACGACATCCTAAACTTTTGCCTGGTTAATGCAGCCGAAGGGGAACAGGAGAAATGTAGTCTTCAAGGAGTGCATACAGTTCATTTGAATAGAAGAGCAAACTACAGTACCCAGAGATCAAGGGAGAAGAGGATAAAGTTTTCCTGGGCTTTGAGAGAGGAAGTTGAGTCTTCTGTGGGCAGAAGAAGAGTGAGGCAGACTGGCCAGTGCTTCCAACGGAGAAAGCCACATAGGGCTGGTGAGCAGGGAAAGAATCGGGGTGCTGTGTTATAGAGATTTTAAAATGGAAATATCTGTGCCTAATTAAACTGGTATACTGGTAAGTATATTCAAAAAAGATGTTACATGTTAAAGAGGTTCAGGACTGAGCCACTGAGAGCCTCTTGCTGCTGCGGATTGTGAAGTAAAGACCAGCTACTTGAACCTTTGTGCTGGAGACAAGCCACTAAGGATCAGAACCCTGATAGCTGCAGACCAGGAGAAGGTTCACAGTGTACCAGGACTGGTGAGCAGATTCAGCTGTGCATGTGACCCCACTTTTAGTGACCCAAGACTTTTTTGCCCAAAAATAATTCACTACAGGCAGTCTTAAAGAGACATAATAAGTGCACCAATGTACAGTTTGGGTCCCCCCATTAGCTGGCTGGAGAAGCAAGAAACACTATATATACACTGAACAGTTACTTTGCAAGGGCATATATATATATATATATATATATATATATATATATATATATATATATATATATATATATATATATATATATACACACAGTATCTCACAAAAGTGAGTACACCCCTCACATTTTGTAAATATTTTATTATATAATTTCATGTGGCAAACCTGAAAAAATGATACTTTGCTACAATGTAAAGTAGTGAGTGTACAGCTTGTATTACAGTGTAAATTTGCTGTCCCCTAAAATAACTCAACACCCAGCTATTAATGTCTAAACCACTGGCAACAAAAGTGAGTACAACCCTAAGTGTAAAATTTCCAAATTGGGCCCAATTAGCCATTTTCCCTCCCCTGTGTCATGTAACTCGCTAGTGTTACAAGGTCTCAGGTGTGAATGGGGAGCAAGCTTGTTAAATTTGGGTTTATTGCTCTCACTCTCTCATACTGGTCACTGGAAGTTCAACATGACACTTCGTTGGCATAGGCTATAAGAAGATTGCCAAGACCCTGAAACTGAGCTGCAGCACGGTAGCCAAGACCATACAGCGGTTTAACAGAACAGGTTCCACTCTGAACAGGCCTCGCCATGGTCGACCAAAGAAGTTGAGAGCATGTGGTCAGCGTCATATGCAGACGTTGTCTTTGGAAAATATATGTATGAGTGCTGCCAGCATTGCTGCAGAGGTTAAAGGGGTGGGGGGTCAGCCTGTCAGTGCTCAGACCATACGCTGCACACTGCATCAAATTGGTCTATATGGCTGTCGTCCCAGAAGGAAGCCTCTTCTAAAGATGATGCACAAGAAAGCCCACAAACAGTTTGCTGAAGACAAGCAGACTAAGGACATGGATTACTGGAACCATGTCCTGTGGTCTGATGAGACCAAGATAAACTTATTTGGTTCAGATGGTGTCAAGCGTGTGTGGTGGCAACCAGATGAGGAGTACAAAGACAAATGTGTCTTGCCTACAGTCAAGCATGGTGGTGGGAGTGTCATGATCTGGGGCTGCATAAGTGCTGCCGGCACTAGGAAGCTACAGTTCATTGAGGGAACCATGAATGCCAACATGTACTGTGATATACTGAAGCCGAGCATGATCCCCTCCCTTGGGAGACTGGGCCGCAGGGCGGTATTCCAACATGATAACAACCCCAAACACACCTCCAAGACGACCACTGCCTTGCTAAAGCAGCTGAGGGTAAAGGTGATGGACTGGCCAAGCATGTCTCCAGACCTCAACCCTATTGAGCATCTGTGGGACATCCTAAAATGGAAGGTGGAGGAGGTATACAGCGCTCCCAAAACGCCCCTGCCCATTGCAATGAATGGGCAACGCTTCGGAAGCACCTGAAAGCGCTTTGGAAGCCCTGCAATATAAGCGTTTTTAACTCCTTCAGCTGCTAGCGGGGGTTAAAAGTGCCCCGCTAGCCACTGAAAAGAGCTGCTTAAACAGCAGTACAGCGCCACTAAAATGAGCGGTGAAAGGGGTCTTAAACAGGTCAATTCCAAGAGAGTAATTATTATAATATCACAGCAATAGCCTCCGATGTACTACATCAGTTTCCACAATGCTAAGTAATACTCTCATTATAGGTCAGAATTACAAAAGTAACCCAGAGGAAATCATACAGCAAAGACACAACTTTAACAGATCTTAATTGAAATGTAATACATTTAGAATGGAAAATCATATCTTGTAAAACAGGAAGTAAAATACATAAACATAATATAACTAAACAAGCATTGAGTGATAATGATGAGGAAGTGGCTAATGACTTTGTTGTTCCCATGCACATGGCAGTCAAACAGAGCAAATATTTAAACTGCTGTTAGAAAATCTCACAGACCTCTGAAAACTGTATTTCATTAATAAATACCCACAGTAGGTAATCAAGGGCTCTTTTGAGACTTATCATTGGCTGTCTTTTTAAACAATGATATACCTTTTACTAGCTACACTGTATGATTCAGCTCAAGGACAAAATTACATAGTTTGCAAAATAATTAAATACTATATATACTCGAGTATAAGCCGAGTTTTTCAGCACATTTTTTTGGGCTAAAAATGCCCCCCTCAGCTTATACTCGAGTCAAGTACTTTTCTGCAGCAGAAAATTACATTTTCTGGCCCAACTTTGGGGCCCCGTATCTCGGGACCACTTGGTGCTAGGAACCCCAAATTTGGTGTGCAAACACAGTGGAACTAGCACTACATTATATCCATGGGGTTCCTAGCACCAAGTGGCCCTGAGATACGGGGCCCCAAAGTCGGTTCGGAAAAGGTCATTCTCTGCTGCAGAAAAGTGCTTAACATTTGACTTTGGGGCCCCGTATCTCGCGACCACTTAGTGCTAGGAACCCCATCTTTGGATATGTTGTATTGCTGGGGTTCCTAGCACCAAGTGATTCCAAGATACGGGGCCACAAACTCGGTCAACTGTGTCCATCTGCAGCAATGTCATTTTGGGACCTTTGGGTCCAGAGACCCCAAATTTGGCTGCAAATGGGCACAGTGAGGTATGCAAATGGGCACAGTGAGGCTGCAAATGGGCATTGTTGACCCTCTTTTCCACTTACAGTAGCTGCCCATTTCTCACCATAGGATTATACTTGAGTCAATACGTTTTTTGTGGTAAAATTAGGTGCCTTGGGTTATATTCGGGTCGGCTTATACTCGAGTATGTAGGGTAAATGTGCGCATGTTGATTAATAAAAAGGTGAATTAACTTATTTTTTATTTTTCATTGAAGCCTGCAAAGCATTGCAGCCATGACCAGTAGACTGCAGGTGCAATGTTCATGTTCCTTCAGTCTCTTCCTTCATCCTTCATTCATGGGCTGGAGGAAGCACCAATGGCATCACCGCACTTGTGCTCCATTGAGAATTATGAGCACTTGCTGCAGTGGTATCCTGTGAATGAATGACATAACTCTGCCAATGGTGCAACACATAGCCACACTGTATTCCAAAAATGACAGGAGCCAGTGTCACTGACAGGAGGGGGCAGTTGCGGAGTGAGGGACTGAGGATCCCGACCATGTTTCATGGTACACCCTAAATACAGGCGTAACATAAAACATGGTCAGAAAGACAGACCTGTCTTTTAGAGCAAAACTCCAGTAAACACGCTCATGCTACCTACTCGGTTTTAAAAAATATATATATATTTTTTTAATTTAAACTTTATTTGATTTTATATTATGAACAACATTTATACACAGTACATTATTTCAATAGGCACGGTTATAAAAAAAACCTTAACCTCATATAAATGTTATCCAAGTGGCTGAGGAGCTGGTGTAGTAAGGAGGGGTTTGGGTTCCCGGAGGACTGGGCCGACTTCTCAGTCGATAACCAGTACTATAGAAGGGATGGACTGCACCTAAATGAGGAGGGTGCAGATCAGCTGGGAATGAAGATGGACAAAAATTTAGAGGGTTTTTTAAACTAGGCAATGGGGGGAGGGTTCAGAGGTAGAGATAGTCAGCGCGGAACATTTTCCAGAGGGTAGTATTGGGGGCATTAGTGGTAGGTTGACCAAAGCATATAAACCCAAGGTAAGTATAGTAGCAAGTCCTAGTTGCAATCTCGGGACACCCAATAAGAGGATAATATGCAACCTGTCTAAACTACGTGGCATGTTCACAAAGAGCCTGGTGGACAAGATGGATAAGATGGGTGAACTAGAGATACTGTTGTACGAGGAGGATTTGGATTTTGTGGGAATTTCAGAGACCTGGTTCAACAGCTCTTATGATTGGCTGGCAACCATTCAAGGGTATACCCTTTATCGCAAGGATAGAGAGGGTAAAAAAGGAGAGGGGTATGCCTATATATCAAGAATAATGTACAAGTGAATGTGAAAGATGACATCACTAAGGGAGCTAGGGAGGAGGTGGAATCCTTATGGGTAGAGCTCCAAAGGGATGAAGCTAAGGGGAAAATAATACAGGGAGTATGCTATAGGCCCTCTAACCCGAGGGAGGAAGGGGAGACAGATCGCCTATCACAATTTGGATTAGCAGCAAGGATGGGAAGTGTTATCATAATAGGGGGATTTTAATTATCCAGACTAGGCAGAGGGAACCACGCATTCATCTAAGGGTTGCCAGTTCCTAAATGTCTTGCAGGACAATTTTATGGGTCAGATGATAGATGCATGAACTAGAAATAAAGCGTTACTGGATCTACTGATTACTAACAACACAGACCTGATCACGGATGTGGAAATAGGGGGCAATTTAGGTAACAGCGATCACAGGTCAATTGGCTTCAGTATAAATCACACAAATAGGAAACATAAGGGGAATACAAAGACACTGAATTTCAAAAGAGCCAACTTCCCTAAAATACGAACCTTGCTAGAAGGCATAAATTGAGATAAAATCTTAGGAACAAAGAACACGGAGGAGAGATGGGTTTGCTTTAAGGCCATATTAAATAAGGGCATTATCCAATGCATCCCATTGGGTAATAAATTTAAAAGAGCGAACAAAAGTCCTGGATGGCTTAACTCCAAGGTTGAGGGATCATCATCAGCATTCAGACTTTTTTAAAGAATGCAACAATAAATGTAAGTGTGCAATAAGGGCGGCTAAGATAGAACATGAAAGACACATAGCGGAAGAGAGCAAAAAAAAAATCCCAAGAAATTCTTTAACCACTTTCAGACCGGACCAATTTGCAGCCAAAGGACCAGGCCCCTTTTTGCGATTCGGCACTGCGTCGCTTTAACTGACAATTGCGCGGTCGTGCGACGTGGCTCCCAAACAAAATTGACGTCCTTTTTTCCCCACAAATAGAGCTTTCTTTTGGTGGTATTTGATCGCCCCTGCGGTTTTTATTTTTTGCGCTATAAACAAAAAAAAGAGCGACAATTTTGAAAAAAATGCATTATTTTTTTTACTTTTTTGCTATAATAAATATCCCCAAAAAATATATAAAAAAAACATTTTTTTTTTCCTCAGTTTAGGCCGATACGTATTCTTCTACATATTTTTGGTAAAAAAAAATCATAATAAGCGATTATTGATCGCTTTGCGCACAAGTTATAGCATTTACAAGATAGGGGATAGTTTTATAGCATTTTTATTAATAATTTTTTTTTATTATTAAATGGCGGAGATCTGCGATTTTTTTTGTGACTGCGATCGGACTCACGGGGGTCCCGACCGGCGCGGGAGCGCGCCGCTCCCGGCGCGCTCCCGATGGCACGGACAGGCTAAAGGAGGGACGTATATATACGCCCTCCTGGTCGGCAAGTGGTTAAGTATGTTAACAGTAAAAAAGGGAGGACAGACCATATTGAACCCATAAAAAAAGAGGAAGGACATCTGGTTACAAAGGGTGGGGAGATGGTATTGAATTTATTCTTCTCTTCAGTCTTCACGGGCGAATCGGGGGGCTTCAGTAACCAAAACTGCAGTGTTTATCCTCATGACACATCACAGGAAGCACCTCCATGGTTAACAGAGGACAGAATTAAAATTAGACTTGGGAAACTTAACATTAATAAATCACCGGGACCAGATGGCTTGCACCCGTGAGGTGACTCAGGTGACTCAGGTGACTCAGTCAAGTAATTGCCAGACAATTTTTCCTAATTTTTACTGACAGTCTACTGACTGGAATGGTACCAGCTGATTGGAGAAAAGCCAATGCAGCACCAATATTTAAAAAGGGCCCAAAATACATCCCTGGGAATTACAGACCAGTAACATCAATAGTATGTAAGCTCTTGGAGGGGATGATAAGGGACTATATACAAAATTGTAGTAATGAGAACAGTATCATTAGCAGTAATCAGTATGGATTCATGAATAATCGTTCTTGCCAAACCAATCTATTAACCTTCTATGAGGAGGTGAGTTGCCATTTAGATAAAGGAAGGCCCGGAGACGTGGTGTATCTGGATTTTGCAAAAGCATTTGACAAAGTGCCCCATAAACGTTCACTGTACAAAATAAGGTCCGTTGGCATGGACCATAGGGTGAGTACATGGATTGAAAACTGGCTACAAGGGCGAGTTCAGAGGGTGGAGATAAATGGCGAGTACTCGGAATGGTCAGGGGTGGGTAGTGGGGTTCCCCAGGGTTCTGTGCTGGGACCCATCCTGTTTAATTTGTTCATAAACGACATGGAGGATGGGGTAAACAGTTCAATCTCTGTATTTGTGGACGATACTAAGCTAAGCAGGGCAATAACTTCTCTGCAGGATGTGGAAACCTTGCAAAAAGGTCTGAACAAATTAATGTGGTGGGCAACTACATGGCAAATGAAGTTTAATGTAGACAAATGTAAAATAATGCATTTGGGTGGCAAAAATATGAATGCAATTTATACACTGGGGGGAGAACCTCTGGGGGAAATCTAGGATGGAAAAGGACCTGGGGGTCCTAGTGGATGATAGGCTCAGCAATGGCATGCAATGCCAAGCTGCTGCTAACAAAGCAAACAGAATATTGGCATGCATTAAAAAGGGGATTAACTCCAGAGATAAAACGATAATTCTCCCGCTCTACAAGACCCTGGTCCAGCCGCACCTAGAGTATGATGTCCAGTTCTGGGCACCAGTCCTCAGGAAGGATGTACTGGAAATGTCGCGAGTACAAAGAAGGGCAACAAAGCTAATAAAGGGTCTGGAGGATATTAGTTATGAGGAAAGGTTGCGAGCACTGAACTTATTCTCTCTGGAGAAGACACGCTTGAGAGGGGATATGATTTAAATTTACAAATACCATACTAGTGACCCCACAATAGGGATAAAACTTTTTTGCGGAAGGGAGTTTAACAAGACACGTGGCCACTCATTAAAATTAGAAGAAAATAGGGTTCTTAACTATAAACTACATAGAGGGTTCTTTACTGTAAGAGCAGCAAGGATGTGGAATCCCCTTCCACAGGCGGTGGTCTCAGCGGGGGGCATCCATAGTTTCAAAAAACTATTAGATAAGCACCTGAACGACCAGAACATACAAGGATATACAAGTTAATACTGACATATAATCACACACATAGGTTGGTTGGACTTGATGGAGTGGACTTGAGGTCTTTTTTCAACCTCACCTACTTTAAGGCAGGGCAAAAGGTGCAGCTGCCCTGGGTCCTGTCATTGTTGTGGGGCCCAAAGCAGCTGCCTCATACTTGGCCCACTAACCACTTCAGCCCCGGAAGAATTTACCCCCATCCTGACCAGTGCACTTTTTTTCAATTTGGCACTGCGTCGCTTTGACTGACAATTGCGCGGTCTTGCAACGTGGCTCCCAAACAAAATTGACGTCCTTTTTTTTCCCACAAATAGAGCTTTCTTTTGGTGGTATTTGATCACCCCTGTGGTTTTTATTTTTTGCTCTATAAACAAAACAATTTTGAAAAGAAATCATTATTTTTTACATTTTGCTATAATACATATCCCCTAAAAATATATTGCTGCCATTACTAGTAAAAAAAAAAATATATTAATAAAAATGCCATAAATCTATCCCCTATTCAATTTAACAAAAATATGTAGAAGAATACATATCGGCCTAAACTGAGAAAAAAAATATTTTTTTTTTATTTATTTTTTTTATTTGGATATTTAGTATAGCAAAAAGTTAAAAATATTGTGTTTTTGTTCAAACTTGTCCCTCTTCTTTTGTTTATAGCGCAAAAAATAAAAACCGCAGAGGTGACCAAATAGCACCAAAAGAAAGCTCTATTTGAGGGGAAAAAAAAATCAAAAATTATAAAAATGTCATATGGGTACAGTGTTGCATGACTGCGAAATTGTTATTCAGAAAGTTACAGCGCTGAAAACTGAACATTCGCCTGGGCAGGAAGGGGGTGAATATGTCTTGTATTGAAGTAGTTAAAAAACATTTTTTATTTACAGGTCTGAATTCACCTCCATTGTTTTCAATGGAGACATTCACACAGATGTCTAAGATGTAAACATGCACTGCATTCAGACCTGTAATAAAAAATCCAAAATCTTCCATACCACATACCATTGTAAAAAGGAACATGGCAATTTTTAGGCATTAAAAAACATCTATTTACTGTTTATTATGCAGGAACCCTTTGTTCCTTGCCTTAATGATCAGTAAAATGCAATGACTTTGTTACAGCAAGGTGAAAGAATGATCCTGAAGCAAAAAAATAAGCATAGGGCTGGCATGACTAGGTAGCAGGGCTAAGAGTTCTCCGGGCAGTTGGAGGTCATCAGACGAAGAAGGAAATTCCCACCCTCCCGCCCTGTGGAACGGACGGGGTGAAGTAGTGGCCTGGCAGTTGGGATATTTGGAGGCCTTCTAAAATAAAAGTGATATGGCGTAGTGGGGAACCATCTATGATATGAGGTCCTCTGTAAAATTCCAGTTAACAGAGATTTAACTGGGCATTGGGGATATGGAGGTATCTGTGTAGAATGTGGAGAGTTGGATTGTCCCGAGTCGATTTATTGCGGCTGGTGACCTGTACGTGGTCATGCAGATACAAAACAATTTGGGATTCTTCAGTGCCTTCAAAGATCAGAAATCTGGTTTAGTATTTATCATTGAGATTATTATGTTTTTTGTTAAACAAATGTGTTCTACTGGTTATTTGTTAAAAAGTGGCCGCTACAGCCAATTTTACTCCAAAAAGGGTGTTGTCTATTTATTCTCTAAGTGTTGGTAACAATTAAGGGGGGGGGTTGTTGTGGTACAGGAATTTGGATGTTTGCATTTGTCTTAGTCATGAGGCCTTAGGGGTCAACACTAAAGTTACAGGTACACTTACAGGTACTGCACTATAAGGGAAGGCAGAGAGGCTCAGGAAGATGCCTCTCCCTTCCTCTGCTCTGTACTTACTGTCAGACCGAGCTCCCAATTTGCTATGTATAGGTCAGTGCAAGCGCAGAAGCTCAGTCTGCTGTGAATGCCTTTCTCGACCAGGATGCTGAGTAGGGATGAGCCGAACACCCCCGGGTTCGGTTCGCACCAGAACCCGCGAACGGACCTAAAGTTTGTGCGAACATTAGAACCCTATTAACTACAATGGACGTGAACGTTCAAAATCAAAAGTGCTAATTTTAAAGGCTAATATGCATGTTATTGTCATAAAAAAGTGTTTGGGGACCTGGGTCCTGCCCCAGGGGACATGTATCAATGCAAATTTTTTTTTTTTAAACGGCCGTTTTTTTCAGGAGCGGTGATTTTAATAATGCTTAATGTGAAACAATAAAAGTGTAATATTCCTTTAAATTTCGCACCTGGGGGGTGTCTAAAGTATGCCTGTGAAGGGGCGCATGTTTCCCGTGCTTAGAACTGTCCCTGCACAAAGTGTCATTTTTGCAGGAAAAAAAGCTATTTAAAATCACTCGCAGCTAATGGACCCCACGCCATTTTTTTTTTTTTTTTGGCCGGGGTTCCCCTTAATATCCATAGCAGACCTGAAGGGCCTGGTAATTGAATTTGGGAGGACCTCCACGCTTTTTTTTTTTTTTTTATCAATGACTTTTTTTTTATCAATGACTTTCAATGAATGACTGTTCTCTGTGTTACGGGAACCGGCAATTCATTAGCCGCAGATGGCTGCCTTAGATGACACAACAGGCCAAAAGGGTAAAGGTGGTTTCATGTGATACTGCAATGCTGTACTAACAGCACGCACACACTAATCCCCAGAATCACAGCAGAAAATGTCAGCAGTCAGCAGCACTCAGCAGAATAATCACAGCACAGATAATGTCAGACTCAGCAGCACTGCAGAATGGATCACAGCAGATAATGTCACTGACACGCTGGAACACACTACATGAGGCCGCCGGCGCGGTGGCCTTATATAGTGTGGGGCATGTACTAAACCCCCTGAGCTATAATTGGCCACAGGCATCCTGCCTGTGGCCAATTATTGCTCCCCTCACCGCTGGCTCTATGATTGGCCAAGCATGTGGGGTCACAGTGCATGCTTCGCCAATCATCAGCCAGCAATGCACTGCGACTGGCGCAGTGCATTGTGGGCCGTTCGTATCACACGAATTTGATGCGAACGGCCCAAATAGTTCTGGGCTCGACGAGCGGTCGAACCCCGATGTTGGATTCAAACATGGGTTCGAATCGAACACCGGGCCCATCCCTAATGCTGAGGCACACCTGACAACCTCAGGCGGCACCCTGGTTGAGAAAGGCCACTATAGACTCGGTTTATAGCCAACTCTTTGCTGGATGTATCACAAAGATTCATCTCTTAATAACACTAAGGACACTATACAAAGCATTACATTTAGTAATAATTACACAAAGATACAAGTTCTTATAATTATTATCACATGGTCGTTTTTGTTTTTTTAAGCACTGACTGATGGGTATGCACCACAAAATGATAGACCTGCCATTGACACAATTCAGTCCTGCACTGGACATTCCTACATTCTTCACTTTCTGCTAGCTGGAAATTTCTAGACAGCAGCTGAAAACGTAATTGTTGCAGGACTGGATATGTGTGCAGGCCATATACTCTTGGATCTAGGAAAGCAGGATCTGGCCCAGAAGAAATAACATAATTTCATAAGAAATGACATAATTTTGGAAGCACTGGGGATGTCCTCACAATAAATTCAGTCTTGATATTAAACATTTAAAACATGTATTCCAATATAATCCAGTGTTGGTTGTTTCTGGCACAAGAGTCAGACAGCAGAGAAATAGTGCAAATATTGAAACTGCCCAGTGTTTCAATAATAAAGCACTCCTACTCTTAAGAACCGGTAACAGAGCTTTCCTTACCTAAACACTATGTGCTTAATTTTTAAATTGAATCCTTAAAGTGTATATAAAGTTTTTTTGTTTTTTGTTTTTGTTTTTGTTAGGTGAAGTGAATTAAGAAAAAGGTTGTGGCCCTAACTCATATATGTAAACCTTCATCATTCAACATAAGTGATAAATTCATGAAAGACATACAACAAAATTAAACCATCAATCCAAAAAATATCTGAGTGTATAAAAATGTATATAATCCAAATAAAGTTCTTCAATATATCTTCACAGAAAAAAGTCCAATCACCGTGATTCAAAGAAGGGAAAAACTGATTACGTATATCCTTCAGATGGTGCTCCACTACAAATCATGCATAAAAAAATGCAAACTCACCATAGCTTTAAAGTAAAAAAGCCTTGTAGCATTATTGAGTTCCTTTCAACCAGCAATATGTATGGAACCGATATCTCTATCTTTGGCAATAGTCAAACAAAAAGGCTCGGGAGAAACATAAAGAGGATCATAGCGCAACAAGTTTATGTCAAATGGATAAGAGCTTGTAAGTAAAACAATGCACACTTACATTTATATGTGCTATAAGTTAGCACCAACATGTACAGCTTTGGATAGATGTGCACACCGTTCCACCAAGCCGCCGTGTGCTTTTTAAAGTACGGGGGTTGGAAACCATTAAACCTGATGTAACGTCAGTAGGAAGCAGACGCGCAGCCTCTATGCATTTCGTGTTACACACGAACGCTGATGTGTGTAACATGAAATGCATAGAGGCTCAAACTCCTTTTCTACAGCCTCAGCTGCGCAGAATGAATGGACAGGAATAGCTCTGTACTGTACAGAGCTTGCTGTTCATTCACAAACTGAAGGATAGAAAACACAGTTATGAATGAACACAGTTTAGTATGCTTCAGTTATGAATGGACAGTGTTAGTGATCGACGGTACAGTATTCAGACAAGAAAGTGGCCGGTAAATACCACATTTACCGTCCCCTTTCCCACTCACCATCCTGAAAGCATTCTCCACAGCACAGGAGCCCAATCACAACAGGAGGGGGATAGCAGGGGTGGCAGGGTGGCATGTAGAGGAACCGATACCCTCCATTTTCCTCTTGCAGCCACTGAAAGGTTTCAGGAGGAATATGGAGAGGATTGGTTGCTCTATATGCTGCCCCTTCCACCCCTCCAATCCAGGTGTACAGAGGGCCACATGGGCCACCTTTAGCAGGGGCTGGATCGCAATTGTGACCACTGTATGTACTGCCTTGCTTCTAACTGTACCAGTTTTGCAGGGACAAGATTTAAAGAAAATCCTAGTATCCGGTAAATCCAGGCTGAGTTCTGGAGGCCAGCGCCAGAACAAGTTTTGGCTCTTGGCTCCAGTAAATTGTCTGACAGGGGCGCCCCAGAGGGGGCACCCAAGGCACTTGTCCCGCATCTCTTACAGGTGCCAGGGTCCCAGACACCGCAATAGCCCTGTCAGTGCTGGGCTCAGTCCTTCCTTCTTTTTTTTTTTTTTTTTCATATTTGGATTTTTATTCGTTTTTCTATTCAAACATTAAAAGTAAATACAGTTGGGCGGAAGAGGGACAAATCATAAGAATACATACATAAGATTAACCGGCCATACTGGGCCCATAGGGTACAATTAACATATATTATTAGACAATTGTCTTATCAACTTAAATTCAATCATAATTTGTCTTTTCTCATCCTCCTCCTTACTTTAAAGCCCCTATCTTTTATTTCCCAGGTCTTTTGATCTTATTTAAAGGCCCTCCAATAATTTCCCTTGGCATCATTTCTTCCCCTTTCCTAGGTCTCTCCTCCCCCCGTCTTCGTTTCCTATATACCCTCCCTCTTAACTCCCCCCCCCCCCCCCCCCCCCCCCCACAGAAAAAAAAAAAAAAAAGGTGGGGTCTTCCCCCATCTCATCTCCCATCCACCCCATCCCTCCTGTCTCCTCCCCTCTCCGTCTATCCCTCCTCTCCGGTATCTTGTTCCCTTAATCTCCTTCCTTCCTCCGAATCCATAAATTTATTCCACCCTCCCCAGGTTTTATTATAACTCTCTATTTTGTTTTGACCAAATGCGACTAAGTCTTCCATAGCCCTGATTTCCAAGACTTTGTTTAACCACCTTATTATAGACGGTGGATCAGGTTCCTTCCAACTTATAGTAATGTTTGCCTTAGCAGCATTGAGCAGGTGACATATAATAGATTTTTTATAAGTCCGTTTTGGTATTTGGGAGGAATGTAACAAAAAGAAGGCCGGGTCCTCTGGGATTTCTATTTCCGTACATTTTTGAGTTATCCTGCGGATTTCTACCCAGTACTGCTTAATTTTAGGACATGTCCAGAATATATGATAAAGGGTTCCCAGGTCCCCTCCACATCTCCAGCACCGACCGGAGGTTTCGGGATAGAATCTCTGCAGTTTGGATGGAGTGTAATACCACTGCGTCATTATCTTATAATTTAGTTCCTGGAATCGTGTACAGATTGACGTATTCTGGGACATGTGAATGATATCCCCCCATTGGGCCTTGGTAAAGGTTCTGTTAAGATCCTTCTCCCACTTAACCTTACTGGGTGGTACATAGTCTTCCCGTGGGGTATTTAAAATTCCAAACATTTTGGAGATCAACCGGGGAATCGGTTCATGCCCATCGCAGTATTTTTCAAATATCGTCAATTGACGGTCATATTTTCCCGCTTCTCCAAGGGAGTGTAGGAAGTTCCTGATCTGTCTTGCCCTCCACCAATTTAACTCAAAGGGACCCCCTCTTTGTAAGAGAATCGCAGTAGTAGGCCAGGCCCCCCTTTGCAAAAAATGTGAGACCTGAAATAAACCTTTGTCTTTTAGATTTTTGAAAGCTCCTTCTTCTGTCCCTGGAGGGAACCCCGGGTTTCCCAATACTGGGAATAGTGGTGAGTCCTCCGATGAGATCCTAGAGTCTCGGAGTAAAGATGAACTGATGCGTAATGTAGTCCCTATAGTAGGGTGTTTCATGATTTCCCTTGGTATTTTATCAATGCACCAGGGTGCTCTCTGCAGAGGTATCTCGCTAACTTGCTGTTCTAATTCCACCCATGCCTTAAGCTCTCCATGTCTGCACCAATCCACCACCCTCCCCAAGTGAACTGCGTGGTAATATCTCACTATGTTTGGGACCGCTACTCCACCAACACTCCTAGGCAACATCATGGTACTTTTTGCTATCCTGGGGCGTTTCTTTGCCCATATAAACTTTATAAATAAAGAATCTATTTGGCGAAGAAAGGTTCCTGGTATTGAAATTGGTAAGGCTTGAAATAAATATAAAAATTTGGGCAGAATGTTCATTTTAATAATATTGCATCGGCCAAACCAGGAATGCGTATCCTGGTGCCATTTGTCCAATTGCCTCCTCACTAGTTCCAGTAACCCCGGAAAATTTACCTCATATGTCTTACCTATGTTTGGTGGGATAAGCGTTCCCAAATATTTCATTTTTTCTCTTACCCACCTAAAATTAAAGTTTTGTTGGAATACCTCACGGTCTCCCTTTCTTAAAGCGACTCCCATTGCTTCAGATTTTGAATAATTTATTTTTAGATTCGACAGTTTACCATACATTTCAAATTCTTTCATGAGGTTGGGGATCGAGATGTGTGGTGCAGACATGGAGAACAACAAATCGTCCGCATAAGCGGAGACTTTATGGATTCGATTTCCGATCTCTATACCCTGGATATCTCTATTTTGCCTAATTTTATTTAGCAGAGGTTCTATTGATAAGGTAAATAACAAAGGGGAGAGAGGGCATCCCTGTCTAGTACCATTCGCCATTTTAAAGGGGCTAGAAAATACTCCGTTTACTTTCACCTCTGCCCTCGGGCAGCTATATACACTTTTGATCCATGAGATCATCCGATCTCCCATGCCCACAGATCCCAGTACATCAAACAGAAAGGACCACCTCACCCGGTCAAAAGCCTTCTCGGCATCAGTACTTAAGAAGACACTGGGGGTTGCTGACTTATTAGCGTAATAAACCAAATTTAAAATTTTAGTAGTATTATCCCTCGCTTCCCGCGAGGGAATAAATCCTACCTGATCTCGATCTATCAACCGGCTCATCAGAGGCTGAATCCGAGTTGCCAGAAGCTTGGTATATAACTTCAGGTCCACATTTAAAAGTGAGATAGGTCTATAGCTGCCGCATTCCGAGGGATCCTTCCCCTCCTTTGGCAACACTGTAATGTGTGCCAAAAGGGAGTCTGGAGGGAATGTGGCATCTCGGCCAAGGGCATTAAACAATTTTGCCATCTGTAAACATAGTTGTGCGGAAAATTTCTTATAATAAAGTACTGTAAAACCATCCGGGCCGGGCGCCTTTCCCGGCTTCATTGTTTTTAACGCCTGTTCTATTTCCTCCTTCGTAATTGGTTCTTCCAATCTCTTCCGCTCTACAGACGTTAATCTCGGCAATCTCGCCGATGAGATATATTTTTCCTGTACTGATAGTGCTATAGGTGCTGACTCCAAATTGTACAGAGAGGTATAAAAATCCCCAAATGTCTGTGATATCTCTTTGGGCTGAGAAATAAGTTTCCCTTCCCTTCCTTTTATGTGTGGTATATATACATTTGAAGTTTTCTCTTTCAATTTACCTGCTAGTAACTTACCACACTTATCTCCTAGTTCATAGGAGGTCTTTCTACCCCTCTGTATAATTTTCCTCGCTCTGTATCGTAGGATATCTGAAATCTGGCGTCGCAAATCCCCCAAGTGTCTTCCCAAGGAGGGTGTCTGGTTCCTCTTATGCTGTAATTCTAAGTCATGTATTTCCTGCAAGAGTTCCCTTACCTGTTTTTCTCTTTCTCTCTTTAGTCTCGATCCCCCTTTGATCAGTATGCCCCGAATCACTGTCTTATGCGCCTCCCAGATTATAGCAGGGTTGATTCCCGGAGTCTCATTTATTTCAAAATAAAATTGAATTTCTTTTGCTATTTCTTCTTGAATTTCAGGATTATAAAGTAGGCTCTCATTTAATCGCCATTTTCTCTCGGTAACTTCCCTCCCGCCAAATAGAGAGATACACAAAATAACCGGGGCATGATCTGACCACACTATATTCCCTATTGATATCTCTGTTATTTTGGTCATTAAATAATGGGGTATCAAGAAGAGGTCTATCCGGGTATATAACTGGTGAGGATTGGAAAAGAAAGTATAATCTCTTTCCCCTTCGTGCATAATACGCCACGCATCCACCAGTTGTAGTTCGTGTAATTTTTTTAATAGTCCTCTTCTGATGCCCGGGGGGATGGATGATGTCCCTGAGGACGTATCAAGTTTTGGATCTAAAGGGATGTTGATGTCCCCCCCTATAATTAGTTTACCCTCCAAAAACTCCATTAGGTTTGTTAGGACTTTTTTCAGGAAAACATCTTGTTTTACATTAGGGGCATATACTGTGGCCAGTGTCACCTTCACTCCTCCTATTAAGCCCTTCAGAAAAAGGAACCTTCCTCTCTCGTCTGCTCATTTTTCTATTAACGTCCACGGGATCCTATTAGATATCATAATCGAGACCCCTTTAGATTTTGCCTCTTGGTTAGAGGCATGGTATACCGTTGGGAAAAATCTGTTTTGAAGTATAGGAAATCTGCTCGCCCTAAAATGTGTCTCTTGAATGTAAGCTATATCTATGTGCCTATGTTTTAAGTCATTTAAAAGCATCCTTCTTTTTTCAGGGATATTAAGTCCCTTCACATTCATGGATATCAACCTAATTTCCTCCATCTCCACCAACCTCCACTAGGGGGAACGAGATCTAAAAGCAAAAGGGGGGAACAAGCCCCGGTAGAGGAGGTGGTGGAGAGATGGGGCAACGGAAGAAGAGAGAAGAGAAGAAAAAAAAAAAAAAAAAGGGGGAAACCCCCCCCCCCCCCCCCCTACTCTACACCCCTTTCCCCTACTTTCCTACTCCCACCCCCCACCCTCTTTTTCTCCCCCTACCTCTACTTCAACCCCTAAGGGAGACACCCTTTCCTGAGACACCCTCCTATGGCCCAGTGGGTGTAAAACTATTTATGGGGGGATAAGCCTAAATGGCGGGGAGGCTCCACTCCCCTCCCCGGGGACGCCCCGCCTCCTTCTCAAGCTGCATTTATCACCAATTTTATATTTCATATTCTGTCATCCGCCCACCCCCCCCCCATACGGGGGGAAGAGAGGTGGGGAGGAGAACAAACACAAACACAAACACAAAAGAGGGAAAAAAAAAAAAAAAAAAAGGGAAGGAAGAGAGAACCACTCATTTATGTCCTCCCCCCTCCCCCCCATCCGCCCCCAAGCCCCCCCCCACCCCCCCTCCAATTATCTCCCCCCTCCCCCCCACGCCCCTACAATAATGGGGGGAGAGTCGAGATGGTCTCCCCCTTCATCCATTCTTCATGGGTCAATCACTCATATTCAGTCTAAACCCAAAATAGAAAGAAGGATGCCCCTCATCCTCCGTGTTACAATTAGTGTTATAAAAAAAAATACTAAAAGTGTATATACCTATACCTGTGAGCTCATAGCTATCTATGATTATCAATTTGTGATGCGAGAATCCTTCTTCTCGCAAAAAAAAAAGGAAACCCCTTAGTGACTTATTCGTTACTCATTTGTTATTAACATCCCCCTTACATGGGGGCAACCAAACAAAAAAGGGGGCTAAAGCCCTAGCATTATCTGTGCCTATATATATATATACTATCCTTTGTATCATTTGTGTCAGTATGCACCACCTTCACAACCAAAAAAAAAAAAAAAAAAAAAAAGAAAAAAGATGGCCTATATTCCCTCTAACACACCTTATTGGTCTTCACACCATCCCTGAACCCCCCTTCCAACCCTCCCCTCCTCCCTCATTTCCCACCCACCAACACCCCACAACAAACAAAAAAAAAACACACGTTTAAATTAAAGTACATAATATGACCCACGAAGTCCGTCTAGGCCCTCTGAACCCCAAATTCATTCTCTATTTAAACATAATATATTTGGTTTCAAGAGGGGCCCATAGAGGGCGGGGGAAAAAAAAAAAGAAAGCCATAGGCCAAAAAAAAAAAAAAAAGAAAAAAGGGGGGTGATGGGGGGCAAAAAAAAAAAAAAAAAAAAAAAAAGGGGGGGGGGGGGGGGGCCGCATTACACCCGATTATCTCCCAGTCTTTCAGGACAAGGTGGGGGATGTTTTCTCCATCTTCCTTCACTCAATAATCGCTTTCTATCTCTCTATCTCTCCTGAGCCCCCTGTTCATTTAGGCGGCCCAGATATTGAAGCCAGTTCGGGACTTCGACCTCCTCTTCACCCAGGAATAAGAACAATTTTGGCAGGTCTACTGGATGCCTCAGGACAAAAGTTCTGGATCCTCTCTTTATAAATACGGATAGGGGGTAACCCCATCTGTATGAACCTCCGGATTTTCGTACTATGTCCAGTAGAGGGCGTAACATAGCTCTCCTCTGTAGGGTAGCCCTTGAGAGGTCAGGTAAGATTTTAACCCTCATATCTTCATATGCTATTTCTTTAGCCTCCCATGCCTTCCGGCTGACCATTTCCTTATGAGCATACCTATGAAAACAGCATATCACATCTCTAGGTCTGGCTGGGTTAACTGAGGTGGGGCCCGGTACCCTATGGAGTCTTTCAAATTCTAAGTCCCCAGCTGGAACCTGGATATCCAGTTGCTGGCATATTGCAACTATAGTTGGCTGCAGTGCCTCTCCATTTATTGCCTCTGTTACCCCTCTGAATCTTAGATTTTTCCTTCTATTGCGATCTTCTAATTCCTCTAAACGCAATTGCATCGAGGGAGCAAAAAAGTTATAATCAGACTGTACCTTTTCCATTTGCGTGATCCGGTCTAATAGGGACACCTGTGTGCTTTCTATCTCCGTCACTCTTTCTGTAATTTGGTGAACCTCAGACCTCACCTCTTCCATGTCTCTCCGATGGATCTCTTCCATCCTAATCATCCATCCCTCCAGATCTGCTCTCGTGGGGAGCGCCTGTAAATCTGCCCTTGTGGGCAGCGCTCTCAGGAGGGCTCTAAGATCTGCATCTTCCCCTGCCATGTGCTGTGTGTGTCCTGTGGCCTCTTCCTGTGACCCCCTGGGGAGCTCCTCTCCCTTGCCGCTCTCACCTCGCTTAGTTGTGGACGCCGCCAGCGTGTCAGGTATGCAGAGCTCCGAGGTGACGTCAGGCGCCTCCCCGCGTCCTCCGTCTGTTTTTGCTTTCGCTTTCGCTATGCCTGGCGCCCGTTCCTGGGACCTCACTGCCGCCGCTCTCGTTCGTGAGAAATACTGCGGTATCTCCGGCTGTGAAGGTATTTTCTGTGCCTTCTGCTCACTCGCGTCTCTCTTACTCATGCCGCCCAGGGAGCATCAATTTCGGTATTTGCAGTGCTTCAAATGCTACAAATGCAGTCCCGCGTACAGAGCATACCCCGGGGATCTGGTGGGAGCAGAGCCTACATGCGTCTCTCCTACTCCGCCATCTTAGACCACGCCCCCCGATCCAGTCCTTCCTTCTTAAAGCTGACTGCTCAGCTGTCGGCTAATTGCCAGCTCCTTTCTCTCCACAGTGACACACCTGTTGATGATATCCTGCTTGTCGGTCCCGCCTACTTAAGCCGTCCTGCCCAGATGATCTCTGCCATTGTCTTGGTCACATCTCTTGAGAGGCTCTCCTGTGTTCCTGTTAAAGACTTGCTTGGCTGATATTCCTTCTGGCTCCAGATCCTGCTTGCTGTTCTACTATGCTCATCTCTGGCTCCCTGACATTTTGGCTTGTCTGACTATCCGTTCCGGTTCCTGAACTCTGGCTTTGTTTTGACTAAGTTTACTCTGTTTACCTTATTATTATCAAACAAGTGTGATTTAACTGTACTTCTGTCTCAGTGGTTTGTCATGGTTTCTGACAAGCCCCTTCTATGGCAGATGGCAACCCTTTGATTTGGGGGAGTAGGGGTGATAAGAGGATGTGTGCTGGGGGTGCTTTGGGAGGGAAGAGGACTTGTGCTAGAATGTGTTGTGGGGGGTTTCAAATCTGACCCCCCCCAGCACAAGTCATCTACCCTCCCAAAGCAACCCCTTGCCCATATCCTCTTAACAACCACCATCACTCCCCCAGGTGTAATATCCTTATTACCCGCCCGCCCTAATTACTGTGTCCCCCTCCTCTGTATAAATTCATAAACACAGACCTCAGCTCATCAGCCTGGCTCTTGCAGTGTAATATCTCTCCTCCATGGCTGCTCCTGCTCCTGTCTGTGTACAAGAGAACATCAGAGCCAAGTAGGAGGAGGAAGAGACTTCAGAGACTTCTTTGTTTAGGCAGGCAGGGAGAGATTATGGCTGCCACAGATAGGGCGATCTTCAGTGTAGGACCCCGGGCACCCCGCAAGAGATGCAGAGCAGGTGTCCTGGATGCCCATGGTAGCGCACCCTGTTAGTTAAGTAACCAGAGCTCAGTGCCAGAACTTGTCCCAGCACTGGGCTCCGGGATTCATCACAGAGTGCTTTATGCTGATGCCGGCTCTGGACCCCTCCACAGTGGTGGAACGCCAGGGCCCAATCGCAAGTGCGACCTTTGCAACCATGGGAGATCCGGCACTGGCAAAGGCACTGTGGTCAGTGGGAAATGTAGTTTGTGCTGACAAGTCATATCATGGATTTTGAACATGCACCTGCAGCTCGAGGGTAGGTGCAGAAAGGCTATAACGTGCATGGAGGTAAGATTTTAAAGGTAAATAATTAATATACTGTATGAAAGTGAAATACAGAATGCAACATTAGGCTATTCTACTATAGGCAAAGGTTTAGTTTATAATCTTTTGATGTTTTGCATTTTTTATACTTTTTATATTTATATTAAAATTTTTAAAACATTTAGTCTACTTTAAAACTTACCCTCCCATCATAATACTAGGCACTGAATCCTTAAAGTGTATGTAAACAGGAATGGTCTCGATGTTCGAGTGGAACGGGTGTTTGTTCGTAGAACGCATGCACCTGACCTGTATGCTTTGGCCAATCACAGCGCGATTTGCTGTGAGAGCCATGATTGGCCAAAGGCAAGGGTGCCTTTGGCCAATCATGGCTCGGGGGCTAAGTCCACGCCCAACACTATATAAGGCTGCTGCTTACACGGCGGCCATATATAGTGAATGAATGGAGATTAGGCAGGTAGGTAATGTAGTGTGCAGTCAGTGTAAAATATATAATACAGTTCAGAGTATGTAGTGCAGTCAGTGTAGTATATATAACACAGTTCAGAATATATAGTGCAGTCAGTGTAGTATATATAATACAGTTCAGAGTATATAGTGCAGTCTGTGTAGTATATATAATACACTGCAGAGTATATAGCACAGTCAGTGTAGTATATATAATACAGTTCAGAGTATATAGTGCAGTATGTGTAGTATATATAATACACTGCAGAGTATATAGCGCAGTCAGTTTATAATATATAATACAGCAGAGAGTATATAGTGCAGTCAGTGTAGTATATATAATACAGTGCAGAGTATATAGTGCCATCAGTATAGTATATATAATACATTGCAGAGTATTTAGTGCAGAGCAGACTGGATAGGGAACCCTATGACAGAATTAAGAAAAAAAACGGCGTGGGGTCCCCCTCCCCCAAAATCCATACCAGGCCCTTTGGGTCTGGCATAGATTTCAGGGGACCTAAACACCAATTTTTTTTTTAAAAATGGCGTGGGGTCCCCCCCAAAATCCATACCAGACCCTTATACGAGCATGTAGCCTGGCAGGCCAGAATAGGGAGGGGATGAGCAAGCGAACCCCCCTCCTGAACCATACCAGGCTGCTTGCCCTACACATGGGGAGGGTGCTTTGGGGATGTTGATGGGGACAAGAGCCTTTTCCCGGCAACCCTGGTCGGTGGTTGTCAGGGTCTGCGTGCAGGGGACTTATTGGAATATGGAAGCCCCCTTTATTAAGGGGGCCCCCAGATCCCAGCCCCCATGTGAATGGAAATCGGGTACATTTTACCCCTACCCATTCACCAAAAAAAGTGTCAAAAAGTAAAAAAAATAAAAATAAAAGTGTCCCGCGATGTAAATCTACCATTAATCACACTGCCCGACGAACCCAAAAAATTGATTTTTTTTAAAAAAAGATCCGCCTCCATGGGAGGCCTCCCGCCGACTGCTGTCTCTTGGCGGGGCCACCTGGTGACGTAACCGAGTGACCCGTCCCCTTCTGACGTCATAAGGCGCCATGTGACGTCAGAGGGGGCAGGGTCATCCAGTTATGTCAGCACGTGGCCCCGCCCTCGCATATATAACAGCTGTCAAAGTGAGTTGCTGGGAGGCCTCCTCCATGGAGGCAGAGTTTTTTCTGTTTTTTTGATTTTTCAAGTCCATCGGGCGGCGCAATTGACAATGGATTTACATCACGGGACACTTTTTTTCTTTTTTAATAAAGGAATTGTCAAAAATTGTCTGTTGTAGTTTTTACTTTTTGACACTTTTTTCACATGGGAGGGGGGGGGGGTGGGATCTGGGGGCCCCCTTGTTAAAGTGGGGTTCTAGATTTCAATAAACCAGGGTTGTTGGGAAGAGGCCCTTGTCCCCATCAACATGGGGACAAGGTATTTTGTTTTTTTTTCATTGATGCTAATCCCCTGGGGCAGTACCCAGGTCTCCATACACTTTTTATGGCAATAACTTGCATATAAGCCTTTAAAAAGAGAACTTTTGATTTTTCATGTTCGTGTCCCATAGACTTTAATAGCGTTTGCATTTTTGCTAGAACTTTTTGCCTGTTCAAGGTTATCTGGTGCATTATATATAACTGTTGAAGTATTTTTAGTTAGTTTGTACACCGAACAAAATGAAACATCGAACAAAAGATGGGCTCACTGTTTAGATTATTCGCATTATTATATGTTGGCTCCTTTCCCATGATACCTAGTGCAGTGACAACTCTCCTTACATGATTTCCTGGACTTTTGGTGGTGGCTTGAAGCATCAATACACTGGCATCTGCACACCTTTTGCTGGTGGATGCATCGATCCCCCCAGATCTCCTGGACACACAGCAGCAGCTTTTGAGCCCTGTGCTCAGACACTTGAGAGGGACTCCCAGTGGGTGCAGCAGCTTTTCCGGTGATCACCACCCACCACTCTTCCATCCCAGGCATAGCTCCCTGATAAGCTGGTCGGCATCTAGCGTTTGTGAATGCAAATTATTACATTGCTCTTTTTTTATCAATAAAAGGTATGGGACCCCTCCCCCCTCTAAAACTGGTAAAATAAGCAAATCAATAAATTAAACATTATAAATACCCAAAAGTAAAGAAATACATGTATCACAGTTTCTCTTTAAACCAAGTTATGCATATTAACATTATTATTAATATTTGTATTATTTTAAAGCTTGAAGGTTAAATAGTACTCTATTTGGTATGTCTATTGATAGATTGTGCAAGTACTTGTAATTCTGCTTTAACCTTACTCATAAGCTGATGCTTTAAGAAATAATGTCCCTAAAGAATAACAAAAAACACAATTCTGGTGACAGAGATTGCATAGAAATCTGTGACCTTTTTCTAGAAAACATTACCCTGCCTGTACTATAAAACAGAACAATGATAAATTAGACAAGCAGAATGGTCTGGCAACTTTCCAACTACAGTGAAATCTTTGAAGTCTCTCAAATCTAGAAAAAAAAAAATACAATGTGTTATTAACCAAAACAGGTATAGAAAACGGGAAAATCATTCAGCTCCTCTGTTAGTGAAAAGGCATCTCTTATTATAATGAATTACAGTAAAACCTCAGATTGCGAGTAACGTGGTTTATGAGCGTTTCACAATACAAGCTTTTTTTTTAAAATCCTGACTCGATTTGCGAGTGTTGTCTCGCAAGATGAGCAGGATTTAAGCCTTTGGGATGTGCAGTACCGCATATGGCCAGAGGTGCGGCGGTACCGGTGATGCTCTGAGACACTAGGAGATGCTTGGTGATGCTCGAGTGGTCTCCAAACATCTCCGAATGTCCCCCCACCTCTGGCCACATGCGGTACTGCATACACTAGCAGTGACACTGGAACAAATTATCTGAGTTTCCATTGATTCCTATGGGGAAACTCGCTTTGATATACGAGTGCTTTGGATAACAAGCATGCTTCTGGAACGAATTATGCTCGTAATCTAAGGTACTACTGTAATTGCTTTATACACAGGGTGATTTCTATGATAAGTAAAGTCAGTATGTAGGTCAAACTTCAAGTGAGTTAAAGGACCATATTTGTAATTATTTCCTATCAGCTAAATATGGCAAATTAAAAAAAAAATTCTTTACACAGGAACTCTTATGCCGCGTACACGCGAAAGGACTATCCCGCGGGATTGTCCGCTGTACTCGAGTCCGCCGGACAATCCCCTCGTGTGTGGGCCTTCGACTGACTTTTTTTCCCAAAAGTCCGGCGGACTAGGTTTTAAGTTTTGTTTTAAAATTATCCGCTGGACTTGGCAGTCCGGCGGACAATACGGCCGTCTGTAGTATGGTCCGGCGGACCAAAAAGGATGCATGCTCAGTAGCAAGTATTTTTCTAGTATTTTTCTTTTTCTAGTCCCGTCGTATGTGCTGTACGTCATTGCGTGAACCGCCGGACTTTTAGCGTGATCGTGTGTGGTCAAGTCCGTTCGCTTTCAAGTCCGGCGAAGCCCAGCTGGAAAGTCCAGCGGTTAGTCCGCTGGACTAGGTCCGGCGGACAAAGTCCCTTCATGTGTACGCGGCATTAGAAGATATAAAACAATCATTTCCTTGTGTGTTGTTTAAGTGGTTATATATTCAGTACAAAAATGAAACACATACTACATCTGATGGAGAGAAAGAAATTGCCTGTGGAGCACTATATTTCACAATCTGAAAAAAAAATCTACACACAAACATTATTATATTCCCAGTAAAGCAAACCTTAAGGCTAGTGCACATGGATCAGTCCCAACTGCCTAGTTAGAAATCCCAACTGCAGCATAATTTGGTTTTGCATAGAGCGCGGAATGATTATTCTATTCTATTAGGTTTCGAAGTGTATTTTAACATAATTTTTCACATTTTAGATTTAGAGTTAAGTTAAATCCTTTTTTTTTTTTTTTTTTTTAGCTGTCTATGTCTCCACCAGGAAAACCCACCCCTCTATTTCTCTTTGTGACCAGAAAGTGAGATGAAATTCAAATCTTTTAAACTATCACCAAGTGGTGATGGAAAATCTTTCAATAGGGAATATTAATTTATGTGACAACTCTCTAAGATGGGAATGTGATTCATTTTGAGGAGATTTCCTCTCATTTCCCATTTTATCCCCAGGACACAAAAGTGAAGTAACAACTACCCAGCAGATCCAAGAAATAAAATATATACTGATGAGTGTTTTATACCTTTCCTCAATCTACTACTAAAATGTTAGGGTAGTCTGTGTCCCAGAGGGTTGTGGAGAAGAGGCTCTTCTCTGCCAGCTAAAAATAGGGGCAGGAGTGGCGGGGAAGAGATAGCTCACACACTAGAAGGGGAGAGGGGGAGACAGGAGAGACTCTTAACACAGCGGGATGACGGAGGCATGTAAACTGACCACGGTATCGTGGATCAGTAGCCATGATTACCAGGGTCAATTCACCCAGGGGGACACAGGAACAGGCAAGATCAACCAGGTTGTTTTACAGCATAGACGGGGACAGATTAGACAGCACAATCACTATGCTGTTTAACCTGCTTTTAAGGAACAGGATCTTTTTTTTTTTTAATGTTAAAACCTCTTTAAGGCCCCTTTCACACTGAGGCGCTTTGCAGGCGCTAAAGTACTAAAAATAGCGCTTGCAAAGCGCCCTAATAGAGCCGCTCAGTGCACTCCAATGTGAAAGCCCTGAGGGCTTTCACACTGGAGCGGTGCGCCTGCAGGACACTGAAAAAGGTCATGCAAGCTGCATCTTTGGAGCGCTGTAGGAGCAGTGTATTTACCGCTCCTAAAGCGCCCCTTCCCTTTGAAAACAATGGGGGAGCGCTCCAAACCTGCCTGCAAAGCGCTGCTGCAGTGGCGCTTTGCGGATGGTTTTAACCCTTTTTCAGCCGCTACCGGGGGTTAAAACTGCCCCACTAGCGGCCGAAAAGCGCCACTAAAACGACGGTAAAGCGCCGCTAAATATAGCGCCGCTTTACCGCCAGCGCGCCCAGCGCCTCAGTGTGAAAGTAGCCTAAGGCTGGCAAAAAATATAATGTAAAGCACATTTATGTTACATGCAGATATATTGGTTTATTTGTGCACAACCAAATATACAGATGCAAGTGGTAAGTGACCTTCTAGACCCCTTTCACACTGGGGCAGTTTTCAGGCGCTTTAGCGCTGGAAATAGCCTCTGCTAAGTGCCTGAAAACTGCCTCCCATTCATTCCAGTGTGACTTGTCACACGGGGCGGTGCGCTTGCGGGACATTCTGAAAGTCCTGCAAGCAGCATCTTTAGGGCGGGTTGGGAGTGATGTATTTAGCGCTTCCAAAACGCCCTGCCCATTGGAATGAATGGGCAGCGATTTGAAAGCGCCTGAAAAGCACATTCATAGGGTGACCACATTTCCAAACTGCCATTCAGGGTCACTCCTCAGCATGCACCGGTCGGTGACATCACAAGGGGCCGGTGCCACCATGTGACGTCGCTGGGTGGCCCCGCTCCTTACCTATTCAAGCATTTGTTTAATGTATGTTAGCCCAACATTGCAGGCGGCCACTTAGAGTCACAGAGTGTAATTATTCTTACAATGCTGGGCTAACATACATGAATCAAATGCTTTTTATATCCAAGGCACTATAGTTGTATATAAAACCCGGTACTTTATACTACAAAAGGAATACACATGACCTGAGGGATCTGGAATAAAAACTGGACATACACTGACCTACCTGATCCCTACACTGACCTACCTGATCCCTACACTGACCTACCTGATCCCTATACTGACCTACCTGATCCCTACACTAACCTACCTGATTCCTACACTGACCATTACACTGACCTACCACAGGGGCTTGTCACATCCTCAGCTCTGAGGGGCTCATGCTGGGACCTATAGTCCTTCGTTAGGAGGATGAGGCAAGTGCCAAGGGTGGGGGTGGATGAATGGCAGTGCTTGGGGGGTGGGGTAACTAACTCTCACCTGTTAGTCAGTGTCAACTTGGGAAGAGAGAGGGGGTTGGTGAGGGGGGTGGATGAGGGTGAGAAAGATGGGGAGGGGGGGTGAGAGGGGGGAGGGTGAGAGAGATGGGGAGGGGGTGGGAGAGGGAGGGGTATGAGAGAGGGGGGATGGGAGAAAGAGCGGTAGGTGGGTGAGAGGGGAGGTAGGTCGGTGAGAGAGGGGGTGGTGGGGGAAAGTGACCCCCTATCCCCTTCCTGCAGTCCCTCCTGTGCCCCCTGTCCCAGCCCCTGTCTGTGGGTAGGTGTGTGTGATGCACCTACCTCCCGGCTCCCGCCCATCCTCGTCCTCTGGGCCCATGGTCAGCCTGTCTTCCTTCTTGACGATGGCAGTGACAGCTAGGAGAGGAGGCTGGAGAAAGTGCAGGTTCTGGGATGTTCCGGGGATGCTGCACCCACTGCTGCTCAGGTCACTGTGGCCGGCGGTGAGGCCTTCTCCCTCTCCCTCCTGGGCTGTTGGTTCTACCAGCCTCGTGCTGCTCACCAGGGCCGCCGTTCGCTGTTTTAAATTGCTGCTGTCAGCCCGACTTTAGCTCCGCTTCCGCTGTCCTGCACTGCACTCCGCCGCCACTAGACCGGCAGGACTACAACTCTCTAGGAGCAGGGTGTTCGTTGCAGGGCTCAGCTCAAAGGGCAGCTGCTTTGGACCCCAGGAGCACTAGGAAGTGAAATCCTCCTCCGCTTTCAACGCTGGGCAGGGATGGAGTCGCGGTCGTAAGGTCACTGGTTGCTACTAGATGCCAGGCAGCTATAGCAACCAGTGATCAGGAGTACATTCCGGTGGAGGCAGAGCCAGTGATATGGTGGCTCAGTCTGCCCCGTCCCATGAATTCCTGAATGTTCCCAGTGCCAGTTTCATTCTGGGATACTGTATTGGGAACGGCAAAGAGGTGTCAATTATGGGATAGTCCCGGGCAATCCGGGACACGTGGGCACCCTACTTTGAAAGCACTGCAAAATGTGAGTTTTTAACCCTTTTTTTGTGGTTAAAAGCATCCCGCCAGTGGCCGAAAAGCAGCGATGTAGCAATAACGGCCGGCACTTTCAGTGAGAAAGCACTCTTACTGATATTATAAGTGCCAAAATCAAGAAAGAACGAACACACTGTTTCAGTAAAGTTCAATTTAAGCAGCTGTTTGCAGAATTTTGTTCTGAATGTAATCTAATTTCCCTTATTTAATATTTGTGTAAAATGTAATTAGGCTGTAGTTTGTATCTGAGCACTGCTGCAGTGTTTGATGATGCAGGATAACACCCAGACAACATTCCCAAGCAGCAGAACAAATTATTGTTTTCTCTGTAAGATGAAGAATGACATTTTTAAAGCTGAACTCAGGGCATATATAAAGTCACAAATGAATGTACATCTGTATTTGTTAATATATAGGTAAAAGTATATATTAAGCTTAAGCATTGTAAATACAGGCATACCCCACTTTTAAGTACACAATGGGGTTTATTTACTAAAGCTGGAAAGTGCGAAATAAGGCTAATTTCTGCATAGAAACCAATGAGCTTCCAGGTTTTATTACCAAAGCTTAATTGAACAAGCTGGGGTTAGAAGCTCATTGGTTTCTATGCAGAAGTGAGCCTTATTTTGCACTTTCCAGCTTTAGTAAATAAACCCCATTGTGTACTTAAAAGTGGGGTATGCCTGTACTTGAAGTTTACTTGGTATCATCCTCTTTCAGTCCAAGTACAGTAGAACCCAGGCATATTGAGGGAGGAAGATTCAATGAAAGGAATCAGTTTTGATGTAGTGTAGGGACAGCCCCTGCTGAACTGGCCAAATGTTGGCCAGATTAACTCTTAGAGCTCTCTCTTGTCTCCTCCACCCCCTGAATAAACAATAAAGGGTAAAGCAGCACATTATGAGTCACACTAATCTGTCACTCAGTTATATATTAAATAGAAGTTCTTGGGTGGTGCTTGGCCAAATAATAGTTTGCATGAAACATGAATATTCACTAGTGTTTGAACATATTAGAGAAGAATTGAAACCTTTGTCAGAATTCAGATTTCCTGGACCCAGAACTAGGTACAATGATTTTAGCAATGTAGAGGTTAAACTACAAACTGATAACTAATGAAACTTGAAGATAATATAATATTTTTCTGATTCATAGGGGAAAAAAAATACCATTATCATAAGGTATACCATCCATCTCCAACATACATTGGAAATAAAGAAGGTTAGGGGCAAGTGGGATTTTGCCAGTACCGTCATAGGATATTACAACACTTTACTTGTAATCAATTTTTATTGAATATCAAAAAAGGTTAAACTTGTGTACATAGGGCATAGACATGGTAGTTCCTCTGTAGCAGTCAATACACCTCAATGGAAGTAATTCATCTCTGGGATGCCTCCGAGGGTAGTATGGACATACAGATGTCACACTCTCGACGTGTTTTAAGGTTACCCCTTTTTCAGGAGCGAAAACACAAGCAAATAGATGGGAAGACCATACCCTAAAGATGATAAAAAGATTGTTTGTAAATGCAAGTAAACAAAGAAGACAACAATTCTTCCTCATGTAATTATTGTATAAATGCTGAAAACATTTAAAAAGGTATAACTGCCTTTCAATGTTTTCAGCATTTATACAATAATTACATGAGGAAGAAATGTTGTCTTCTTTGTTTACTTGTATTTACAAAAACACTTTTTATTATCTTTAGTGTAACTGCCTTTCAATGAATTCAGCATTTATACAATAATTACATGAGGAAGAATTGTTGTCTTCTTTGTTTACTTGTATTTACAAAAAAATATTTTTATTATTTTTAGTGTATGTTTTTTCCATCTATTTGTTTGTGTTTCCTCTCCTGAAGAAGTGGGTAACCTTGAAACATGTTGAGAGTGTGACATCTGTATGTCCATATAACCCTTGGAGGCATTCCAGAGATGAGTTACTTCCATTGAGGTGTATTGACTGCTACAGAGGAACTATCATGTATATGTCCCATGTACACATTTTAACCTTTTTTGATATTCAATAAAAATTTATTTTAAGAAAAGTGTTGTAATATCCTATGACGGTACCAGCAAAATCCAACTTGCCCCAATTCTTCTTTATTTCCAATTACTTTTGGGGATGTAGGTACCTGTAGCCCTGCTTCTGAGCAGCCATTTTTTTCTCATCTCCAACATACAATCAATGATGTAAAAATGTCACCTTCCACAGATAAATCTGTTACATTAGAGATATGTCTAATACAACGAAACGCATTGGGTGAAGCTTGGACACGTGACATCATTGCACACGTCATCTTGTTGGTTGGAAACTTCCATAGGACACTAATAAAAGGTGTGCATTGATTTTATACCTTGTGAGTATTTTGGAATCTTTTTAATAAAAAAATTAACTACTCTTATATACAGTATTAACTATGAGGCGGTTTTGTTCTCCTTTTGATACACATACATGATGATCTGAATTTGTGAGAGACGATCCTAGAAGGGAGATCGAGATCGAGTTCTAATTTCTGTGCAATCTTTTGTAAGCCATATTGTGTCTGATGTACAATTGGGCATTGTTAGACCACTTATAGTTTAGTGTTCTACAGTTGTGTGAAAATGTATTTGCCCCCTTCCTGATTTTTTTTTTTGCATATTTCTCACACTTAAATGTTTCAGATCATCAAACACATTTTAACATTACACAAAGATAACCCAAGTAAATCCAAGATGCAGTTTTTAAATTAGTATTTCATGTATTAAGGGAAAAACGCTGTTCAAACCTGCCTGGCCCTATGTGAAAAAGTAATTGCCCCCTCCCATGCTGAATCATGAATGAACTGGGATTAACCACAATTTTTTGGAAAGCTGAGTTAAATTAGTTTAGAAAGGCTGTCTGAAAGGCTGTCTGACAAAGTGAAACATGCTAACAGATCACAAAAACCACACATCATGCCACAATCTAAAAAAATTCAAGAACAGATTAGAAACAAAGTAATGTATCGGTCTAGGAAGGGTTTCAAAGCCATTTATAAGGCTTTTGAACTCCAGTGAACCACGGGGGGAGCCATTATCCACAAATGGAGATAACTTGGAACAGTGGTGAGCCTTCCCAGGAGTGGCCGGCCTCCAAAAATTACTCTAAGAGCATGACAACGACTCATCCAGGAGGTCATAAAAGAACCCAGAACAACATCAAAAGAACTGCAGGCCTCACTTGCCTCAGGTAAGATCAGTGTTCATGATTCAACAATAAGAGACTGGACAAAAATGGCATCCATGGGAGAGTTTCAAGGCCAAAGCCACTGCTTTCCAAAAAGAACACAAAGGCTCATCTCACATTTACCAAAAAACATCTTGATTATCCCCAAGACTTTTAGGCAAATATTCTGTGGACTGATGAGAGAAAAATTTTTTGGAAGGTGTGCGTCCCGTTACATCTGGCATAAAACTAACACAGCATTTCATAACAAGAACATCATACCAACAGTCAGACATGGTGGTGGTAGCATGATTATCTGGGGCTGCTTTGCAGCTTCAGGACCTGGACAACTTACCATAATTTATGGACCCATGAATTCTGAGCTCTACCAGAAAATCCTAAAGGAGAATGTCCAGCCATCAGTTTGTGACCTCAAGCTCAAGTGCACTTGGGTTATGCAGCAGGACAATGATCCAAAAAAGTCACGTGTGCTAGTGACGATACTAGTGAGGGAGGAAGGAAGTCAGGTGCCTATCGCTCTACTTCCGGTTTGCGGCCGCGACCGGAAGTTCATCCATGCTGATGCAAGAAAACTTTAAATGTGAGTGGCTATTATTTTTGTTTCAATAAACCTGTTTTTTACTACACATTGGAGCGCTTCTTTGTACCTTTAACCCCTACATGCTGATCTAACCCGTGAGTGACCCCTTACCCCTGGAGTGCCTTTTTGGATCGGAGTAGGAGTCCATAGGAGCCCATAGAAGCCTATAGGAGCCCATAGGAGCCCATAAGAAAGAGGACCCGGAAAGTAACCAGGCTTGCCACCTTAGAGGCTATCTGCTCCACTAGGCCTGTAGGGGCCGCAAATAGAGGTGAGAGGCTGGGGGAACTAGTAGGGTGCACCCCTGAAGTCAGCACGGGGCACTTGCTGCACGGATCATCACTGTGATCAACACAAAGATTCCTGAATATTTCTACTCACCTTCACTTATTCCAGAGCCTTATGCTCTTCATTGTTCCAAATTGTGGACTTTATCGTTTATTTTTCCGCCATTTTTTCTTTACAAGCTGGGACTTGTAGTGCACCAAATTTTACTTTTATTTTTTATATATTTTTTTCAGCGATATTATTGTTTTGGTATCATCTGATTATACCATACCTACAGTGACACACTCTTTTCATCTGTATGGTCACTTTGTCATTATTTTGGATATTTCTGCACATTCAATCATTTATTCCCCTTGCAATTTCCTTGCAATTCCCTTGCAATTTCAGAACCAATTTATCTGTTCTTTATTGGTTCTCTATTCACATATTTTGCACGTTGCACTGTGCACCTTTTATTGCTAGAAGATTTCGTGTTCACTATTTTTAACCCAACTCCATCATAATTTTTACCCCAGCACATATATTTATTTCAGCACGGTTATTTTAGCACCATCACTTTTATTGAATATTTTTTCATTTTTTACACACGTCTTATATTTATTCAATATTTTATGTGTATTGCTATTAAGGAATTTTATCTATTTAGTTCATTATTTTATGTTTTTATATATTTATTTGTGTGAAAGGTCACTCATCTTTCGGATACTCTGAGTTTTGCAAACTGGTCATTTTAGATTATTTATTGATTTATTGATTTACTTAAGGGTTAGCGCCACATACCCTCTTCATTCGATCCAAAAAATAAACAGCAAGTCCACTTCCAAATGGTTCAAACAAAGCAAAATGTAGGTTTTGGAGTGGCCTAGTCAAAGCCCGGACTTAAATCCAATTGAGATGCTGTATCATGACCTTACACAGGCTGTTCATGCTGGAAAACCCTCCAATGTGGCTGAATTAAAACAATTCTAAAAAGAAGAGTGGGCCAAAATTGCTCCACAGCAGTGTGAAAGACTCATTGCCAGTTATCGCAAATGCTTGATTGCAGTTGTTGCCGCCCAGGGTGGCACAACCAGTTATTAGGTTTAGGGGCAATTACTTTTTCACATAAAGCCAGTTAGGTTTGGACAGCTTTTTTGCCTTAATAAATGAAACCATCATTTAAAAACTGCATTTTGTATTTACTTTGGATATCTTTGTGTAATAATAAAATTAGTTTGATCATCTGAGCCATTTAAGTGTGACAAATATGCAAAAAAAATTGAAAAATCAGAAAGGGGTAAATATTTTTCCTTTAACCCTTTATATGGAAAACATACACTGGAGGTGCCCTATATTCCTTGGATTTATATGGACATTTTAAATAACTTCTTTATAATTAGAAAGCACTGCATTATTATTTTTCTTAGACCCCTTTCACACTGGGGCGGTGCGGGAGTTAGCGGTAAAGCGCCCCCTAGTTTTAACGGCGCTTTACCACTGTTATAGCGGCACTATTCAGCCGATAGCGGATCGCTTTTAACCCCCGCTAGCGGCCAAATAAAGGGTTAATAGCGTATACACCACTCCCACACCGCCCCAAAGATGCTACTTGCATGACTTTTTTTCCTATCCTGCAAGCGCACCGCCCCAGTGTAAAAGAACTCGGCCTTCCATATTGGGGTGGCTTGGGAGGCGCTATTTTTAGCGCTAAAATGCCTGAAAAGCGCCCCAGTGTGGAAGGGGTCTGAATCTGTTACACTGCATGACTGACCTCCAAAATCTAACATTTGGGATGTTATGCTCATGCAAATTAATCTGAGATGACTTGCTTGTATCTGCCTACAGAATTATAATTCCAAATGTTTGCACATCTGCAATGCTAAGGAAGCTACATACAGCTCAAAACTTTCCCTGCTTGAAGGCATGATCAAGAATGATCATGTGTTTGCTTGGTTGGTCTCTAGACAATAAATGCTGTTAAGAAAACAGATCAACTAAAGAAAAGCTTGTTGTCAGATCACATGTCTGAATTCTGTAGTACAGTTAATTATAGATAACCTTAAATTTTAGGGCATACAGTTTTATGGATCTTAAGATGCATTTTGGAAATGTGCTAGGGTGCTATTCACAATAAATGGCAACACAAAGCACCAATGCATGTAGCATATGTAGCTGTACATTGCGATAACGTGCATGTTCTTGCAGCACAATGGTTTGAATGTAAGCTAATACTTTACAAAATAACCATATATGCTTGAAATCAAATGAAATCATTGAAGCATTAGCAGCGCTCAACTGGTGTGTTATACACCATATGCATCCAAGCAGTTCAGGGTTATTGCATAATGTGATCAATGCAACTGATAGTAGTAGTAGGTCTCCCTAGAAATCAGATCCTTCTCTGATCACAGTGTCTCTCATATTAAAAATAATATATATATCATAATCCTATTAGGACATTTATTCCCCATAGTCCCCCTTTAAATTTCACTTACAGAAGATAAAGACAATTACAGAATAGATATTTCAAATAGCGACTTCTCAGCACACACAATCTCTCTCACCAGTCCCTGGTTCTTCCCTGAACAAGGTTGTTCCTGGGTAGAGTTTAAGAATGCGGGCCTGTCAAAGAAGCCGCGTGGTCATGCCCAAATGTGTATCGTCATCACGTCTTCATCACACGACAAAGCCTCTTCTAGTTATACAATAGCGATTAGGTGTATTAACCCAATCTGCTCAAGGCGGTCATAAACGCGATCAACTGATCTTAAACCCAAAGGCTATTATTAAATTATCGGATCAAGTCCGAACTACCTCCTTTGTTACAGTCCCACATGTAAATAAATAAATTGTAAGCTGAAAACTGCAATCACTCTAATTCACAATAATCCCACATTGTTCACTATACAGTACCTCACAAAAGTGAGTACAACCCTCAATTTTTTGTAAATATTTTATTATATCTTTTCATGTGACAACACTGAAGAAATTACGCTTTGCTACAATGTAAAGTAGTGAGTGTACAGCTTGTATAACTGTGTAAATTTGCTCAACACACAGCCATTAATGTCTAAACCGCTGGCAACAAAAGTGAGGACACCCCTAAGTGAAAATGTCCAAATTGGGCCCAAACTGTCAATATTTTGTTTGGCCACCATTATTTTCTAGACATGTGCGCCGTCAATAAATTTGTTTCGTTTGGTTCCGTTCCGGTTCGTAGTAGAATAAATTCGTATTTTGTGTCCGAAATTCAGTTTCGATTCGTACGAAATACAAATTGTCGCTAGTTCCGTTAACTTTTCGTAACAATTACGAACATTCGTTAAAATGATTTCAAAGGCAAAAATATACCATCTCAATATGGCAGTCGATGTTGATGATGCTAGTTTGGTTCTTATACGAAATTCCGTTGAAGAATTTCCGATCCGAAATACGAATTTTCGTTAGATGCGTTCACTTTTCGGTCCAAATTTCTTTACTACGGAAACATGTGACTGTTGGTTGACCAATCAGAGGTTTTCTTCTGATGCTGAGGCCTACAGGGCAGGCCCGATCATGTGACTTCCCTTTGTGGGTTAGTTAGTGTAGTGGAGCAGATCATACAATTATTTGTCTGTGCATCTGAGCGAATATCTTTGTAATCCTTTGTTTTTCGTTGTTCATTTTAGTTTATATCTGTTGTAGTGTGCAAGTGTATCATCTGTTAGTGTTTAGTTTCTGGTTTTATTCGTTTTTTGGTTGGTTTTGAGAGATAATTTTTTTTTTTTTTTTTCTTGTTTCATTTAGTTAATATTTTGTTATTTTCTGTTGGTATAATATTTTTTTTTTGTACATTTGGTGATTTTGGTGTTAGTTGTACATGAGCAGCAGGTGGGACGTTCTGTCTCTGCACCCCCTGAGCTCAGCTCACCTCCCATAAAGCTGAGGCGAACGGGAGTGAAGACTGCTGGTGGTAAAGAGCCTGGCAAACAGCAGACATTTGCACGTCGCCAGCTGTTCCAGGATTTACCTCCTAGAACAAGCAGCACAGTTCGTAGCAAAAGTGGCGCTACGACCACTGCCACTGCTGCTGGTAGCATGGTGCCCATTGGTACCTTTTATGGAAGAGGGCAGGCCACAGGGGTTCCCAGTGCACATACATTTGTGCAGCCAAAGCTGGAGATCCTGGCCATGCAGCAGGAAACATGTCAGGAGGCTGAGGCTCATGATGATTTCACCACCATTCCCATTGCTGCCAGTGCCATCACCATCAGCACTACAGGGAGCTTGGCAGTGATCAGCAAGGAGGCAGAGTTTACTGCTTCTAATGATCACTGTTCCCCTGGCAACGTGGAAGAGGTGGAAACAGGCTTTCCTGACATTGTTGTAGACAAATTTGATTTCCAACCCTCTACCCATGTTGGACCCACTGACAGCCCAGAATGTATCTCCCCTTAGTCCCCACTACTTTTCTCTCCTGAAAAGTCCCCTGCCCAAGTGCTTTCTAAGCCTCCAGCATCAGAATGGGCCAATGCAACCATTAGGCCTCAATCCATCACAGCACACAAAATACCTGGGATGTTCAGGTCTCTTCCTCCTGCTCCTGCCGAAGCTCAGGAAGAGAGTGTGACCACTGCAGTGGATGGGATTCCATCAGGCAGTGTCATTGGTGGTGGCTGCCGTTCCAGCATTTGGCAGCATTTAAAAAAAATTGGTGTTGGTCAGAAGGCCAAATGCAATTACTGTGGCAGGGAGGTCAGCTGGGGCCGAGACATAGGGCATCTCAGTAATAGTGGCATGAACCAGCACATGCGTGTGCACCACCACGCAGTGCTGTTAGGGGAGAAAAATATTATGGCCCCTCCTCCAAACACCAAAAGGGGAACCAATAGTGGCACCGCCACAGCCACCATAAGTGCCAGCACCACCAGCCAGTATAAGGCAGAAAAGAATGTTGTTAACATCCCACATCCAATCCATACCAGCCAGGTGACCCTGGAAGATTTTGGTGGCTTTCAGAGTAAGGGTATGTCTCGGGCACAGGTACGTAAAATAACACGCCTGATCGGCCAGCTCATTGCAGTTGGAGGAGCACCTTTCAACATGGTAGAAGGTGAGCCCAAACTGTGGTGCCAACCTTATACAGGTCTTGTGTTGGGGTGCTCAAGGAGGAGATTGGAAGGGCAGGTGGACAGGTAGTGCACCTGACCACTGACCTGTGGAGTGCGTGTAGTGCCCAGCACGCCTTCCTGTCCCTGACGGCATATTGGAGGCAGGGCAAGGTGTCCAATGATGTAGTTCAAACATCTGGATCCTCGTCAGCAGTTGACAAACAGGGGCACCGTTCCTTCCTCCTGCACGCTGAGGTGCTTGATGAAAAGCACACAGCGCAAAACATCCTGCAAGCCCTGCAGAAAATGTTGTGGCAGTGGTTTGGACAGGCAGACAGCAACTACCGGATTGGCTATGTTGTCACTGATGGAGGCAGCAGCAACATGGTCAAGGCTGTAAGGGATGGCAGTTTTGTGTGTGCGCTGCTCAGCCCACCTTCTCCACCAGGTGGTAACTGACAGTTTTCGGTTGGTGGAAGCTATTTCTGGCGGCAATGGAAGGCTGTCCAAAGTGGTGGACTCTTGTCGGAAGATGGCTGGCCACTTCCATCGGAGTGTGAGGGACAGCCACCTCCTCAGGGTGGAACAGAGGAAGGCAGGCCTTCCAGAACACTGCCTAAAACAGGATGTGGGGACTAGGTGGAATTCAACCCTAGCAATGCTGGAACGCATCCTTGAGCAGCAGAAGGCTCTCCATGCCATGGCCTGTGATCATAACATTGGCATAGAGAGACCTTTAGGCAGGGAGGACTGGGCCATAATTAGGCAGATTGTGGCAGTCCTCAAACCTTTCCTCTCTGTCACAGAACACCTAAGCCGCGAGGATGCCAGCATTGGTCATGTGCTCCCACTCTTCAACCACCTTCAGAGCAAATTGGAGCGGTTCAAGTTGGCTGAGGAACCTTTGCCTAGTGGTGGCCCTCAACCTGATGTGTTGGCTCTGCTAAACACATTTCAGATTGGAATTGGGCAGGCGCACGCAGGAGTTGACCGCCCCTTGCACAGAACTGATGCTGACTGCTATGTGTGACCCTCGCATCAAGGGCAAAATGGCTGTGCAGTGCAGTGCTCTGACAACATGGCGGGACAGACTAATCGACAGGGTGCGTCAGAGGGAAAAGCAGATGGTAAGGCCGCTAGAGCTGGGAGAGGAGGAAGAGGAGGAAGAAGATATTGAACACCCCCTCTCCCATGCAACATTGACATCTAGTAAAGTGAGCAGCGCTCCTGCCAGCTGAGCATCTTCTGTCTTGGCTGAGGCACTTGACACCCTAATGGGAACCTCCAGCATAGTGTGCCCCAAGAGAACCATTTCAGCAAAGGAGGTTGTCATGTCCTATTTGTCAGTCCCACCAGTGCACCCCACCACAGATCCAATGTTTTTTTTGCAGGAGAAGAGCGAGGAGTGGCCTGCCCTCGCAGATATTGCCAAGGAGCTACTGTCCTGCCCTCTGACAAGTGCCCAGAGTGAGCGGGTGTTTTCTGTGACGGGAAACATCCTGTCACCAAAAAAGATCACAGTTGTCCCCCCAGCTAATGGAGCAGTTAGCATTTTTGAAAATCAATTTGCCAAAGCTGGGGTACCCCTCCGTCACTCTGAACATTCTATGAACTGACTGTCTGCAGCAGAGAGGGCCGCTTGGTCTTATTTGGCCCCTGTCCCTCCCCACAATCACAGTTTATTAAATGCCCAAAAAATATTCACACTCAATTGTTGGTCAATGTGCCAAATTTATACAATAATCCACAAGCTGGTAAACGCTGTTCCCTGATGTTCCCCAATGTGCCCCAATATGCCCTGATGTGCCCCAATATGCCCTGATGTGCCCCAATGTGCCCTGATGTGCCCCAATATACTCCAATATGCCCTGATGTGCCCCAATGTGCTCCAATATGCACTGATGTGCCCCAATGTGCTCCAATGTGCCCTGATGTGCCCCAATGTGCCCTGATGTGCTCCAATGTGCTCCAATATGCCCTAAAGTGCTCCAATATGCCCTGATGTGCCCTAATGTGCCCCAATGTGCTCCAATATGCCCTGATGTGCCCCAATGTGCCCTGATGTGCCCCAATGTGCTCCAATATGCCCTGATGTGCCCCAATGTGCTCCAATATGCCCTGATGTGCCCCAATGTGCCCTGATGTGCTCCAATGTGCCCTGATGTGCCTTAATGTGCCCCCACCATTCTTCTCATTTACACATGTGACTGCTAGAACAGATATTTAGGGAAATTGATCAAAATTGGAGCAAACTGAATCTGGAGCAGTTGCCAGGCAACCAATCAGCTTCTCTTCTGTTCGTTACGTCAAACTTGAAAATGAAAGAGAGAAGCTGATTGTCTGCCATGCACAGCTGGTCCAGTTTTCGCCTGCACCAGTTTCGATAGATCCCCCTCACTGTTTGGGGTCACCGGAGATGTGCGGAGAGCACATGCGCGGTAACACCAAACAATTTCCAGTGACCCCGCACATCCCCGGTGTCCCTGCACAATGCGGGGATCTATCAAAACTGGAGCAGGCAAAAACTGGAGCAGCTGTGCATGGCAGCCATGTGGTCATTATGAGGGGCTCCCACCATCCCTGTGCTGTGCTGACTTCCTCCTGGGGCTGTATCCCTGCTGTGCTCAGTATGTCAGCACAGCACAGGGATGGTGGAAGGGGACGGTGGAAGACCCTCATAATGAGCACAGCAGGGCCCCAGGAGGAAGACAGCATAGCACAGGGATGGTGGGAGCCCCTCATAATAAGCATAATGAGTCGATGACTGCCATATTGAGAAAGGTATTTTTTGCTTTTTAAATTCATCATAACTAATGTTCGTAATTGTTACGATAAAGCTAACAAACCCAACGATCTGAAATTTGTAAACTAAATTTCGTATTACGTACAAAATTCGTAAGCATGGAAATTTGTATTTCGTATCCTCCCGAATGTACGAATTTACGGAAATCCGTACGAATTTTCGGTTCGTACGAAACTAATCGCACATGTCTATTATTTTCCAGCACTGCCTTAACCCTCTTGGGCATGGAGTTCACCAGAGATTCACAGGTTGCCACTGGAGTCCTCTTCCACTCCTCATGATGACATCACACAGCTGGTGGATGTTAGAGACCTTGCGCTCCTCCACCTTCCGTTTGAGGATGCCCCACAGATGCTCAATAGGGTTTATTTCTGGAGACATGCTTGGTCAGTCCATCACCTTTACCTTCAGCTTCTTTAGCAAGACAGTGGTCGTCTTGGAGGTGTTTGGGGTCATTATCATGTTGGAATACTGCCTTGAGGCCCAGTCTCCGAAGAGAGGGGCTCATGCTCTGCTTCAGTATGTAACAGTACATGTTGGCATTCATGGTTCCCTCAATGAACTGTAGTTCCCAGTGCCAGCAGCACTCATGCAGCCCCAGACCATGACACTCCCACCACCATGCTTGACTGTAGGCAAGACACACTTGTCTTTGTACTTCTCAAACGTTTGCCGCCACACACGCTTGACACCATCTGAACCAAATAAGTTTATCTTGGTCTCTTTAGACCACAGGCCATGGTTCCAGTAATCCATGTCCTTAGTCTGCTTGTCTTCAGCAAACTGTTTGTGGGCTTTCTTGTGCATCATCTTTAGAAGAGGCTTCCTTCTGGGATGACAGCCATGCAGACCAATTTGATGCAATGAGCAGCGTATGGTCTGAGCAATGACTGGCTCACCCCCACCCCTTCAACCTCTGCAGCAATGCTGGCAGCACTAATACATCTATTTCCCAAAGAGAACCTCTGGATATGACACTGAGCACATGCACTCAACTTCTTTGGTCGACCACAGCGAGGCCTATTCTGAGTATAACCTGTCCTGTTAAACCACTGAATGGTCTTGGCCACCGTGCTGCAGCTCAGTTTCAGGGTCTTGGCAATCTTCTTATAGCCTAGGCCAGGGTTAGGCAACCTCGGCCCTCCAGCTGTTTTGAAACTACAAGTCCCATGAGACATTGCAAGACCCTGACAATCACAGCCATGACTCCTAGAGGCAGAGGCATGATGGGATTTTTGTAATTTCACCACAGCTGGAGTGCCAATGTTGTCTACCCCTGGCCTAGGCCATTTTACTGTAGAGCAACAATTCTTTTTTTCAGATCCTCAGAGAGTTCTTTGCCATGAGGTGCCATGTTGAACTTCCAGTGACCAGTATGAGAGAGTCAGAGCAATAACAGAAAATGTAACAAACATGCTCCCCATTCACACCTGAGACCATGTAACACTAACGAGTCACATGACACCGGGGTGGGGTGACTAATTGGGCCCAATTTGGATATTTGCACTTAGGGGTGTACTCACTTGTGTGTTGAGTTATTTTGAGGGGACAGCTAATTTACATTGTTATACAAGCTGTACACTTACTACTTTACATTGTAGTAAAGTGTAATTTCTTCAGTGTTGTCACATGAAAAGATATAATAAAATATTTACAAAAATGTGATGGGTGTACTCACTTTTGTGAGATACTGTATATGACAATTGGCCATTTTTTATAAATAGTACCAAAATCCTAAAACAAATCTATAATTACACTTTCTCAATCTTATATAGGAAGAAGCATCAGTAATACAATTCCCCTGAATCATAATTGCATAACCCAAAATTAAAATTGCTAATAATCACTTATAAAACAGTTTAGATCCAATTTGACGTTCATTCACTTACGGCTTAAGCCCCATACACACGGTCGGATTTTTGCATGGATTCTGTCCGATCGGACAATGTTGTTGAAAAATCAGACCGTGTGTATGCACCATCGGACAGTGTACGTCGGATTGTCCGACGGACAAAGTCCTATCTCCTGCTGGATAGATTTGCCGACAACACGGTCCGATCACACCGAATCCGATCGTGTGTACGGTTGTCCGACGGACAAAGTGCTACGCATGCTCAGTTCACATTACAAGACCAAAGCTATTGGCTACTAGCCTCTACGTAGTCCCGTCGTACGCAACGAACGTCACCACGTTCAGAATGATCGGATTTTCCGACAACTTTGTCCGACCGTGTGTACGCAAAACCAACATCGGACAAAGTACGACGGACATGATCCGACGGACCTGGTCCTCGGATAATCCGAGCGTGTGTATGGGGCTTTAGAGTATCAGTTAAATAAATCCATCTTCCTATATAAGATTGAGAAAGTGTATTTATAGATTTGAATATAATACACTTCATGAGTTTTAATATGTAATTATAGGATTTTGGTATTGTTTATAAAAAATAGCCAATTGTCATATATATTGAACAATGTGGGATTATTGTTAATTAGAGTGGTTGCAGTTTTCAGCTTATCATTTTTTTATTTACATGCTGGGGCTGAGGTAGTTCCGACTTGATCTGGTAACTTAATAATACCCAGTGTGTTGGTTTAGATTTGACTCGTGACACACATTGGGGTCACACATGATCCAATCATTGGGAATTGATCAGATCGGGCTGAGACCTAGCCCATGTGAACAGCCTTTGGGATTGAGATCAGTTGATCACGTTGATGACCGGCTGGAGCAAATGAAGTTAATACCCCTAATTTCTATTGTATAAAGGCTGTGTCGTGTGGCCACGCCCGCTGACAAAGACGTAATGACGAAACACGTCAATTATTTTTTAAATGCAAGCAGTGTAAGTGGTTTAGTATTAGCCTCTTGCAGTCTACTGTAGAGCAGAGCTCACACAATGTGCAAAAAGAAGCAGCACAAGGAGCCAGTCAGACAAGCTGCAGTGGAAAAAGCATAAGTAAATTCTATATAGATTTGTATATACATATTCTTTATTTTAATAGATAATATTAATATATTTTTGACAATATTTCTACATAGCAGCGCATGAGTATTCATTTCACAGTGCAAAAAGCATGCTGATAGGAGAGAAGAGCAGAGAGTGACATAATCAGAGAGCTGATCTGAACTTTGCAGTGATGTTAAAATCAGAACTGCAGTACTGATTTAGTGCTGATGTACATGAGAATGTATAAGAGATGTTTCTTTCTGTAGTGTAATATCAATGTACAACACAGAACATTCTGTTACAGTGAGCAGCAGCATTAAATTCTGATGAAGCCAATATGAAATGCATAGAGGGGTGGCAGCAACATCGCTGGAAACAAACTTTATAAGGAATACAAGAGGAGTGTGGAAAAATATACACATTCAGTACTTCTTTTTGTACTTTTTATTTGTGAGTGTTTTCATGTGATTGTTTTCTGTTTTTGTTTTTTTTATTCAAGCAATTATGGCCATAGATATAGCTCATGATTATTAGTATTTATTTTCCATGATCATCAGCTCCATCTAGTGGCACTATTGTGTTTTTTCCTGACTCACACTATTCTAATTAATGAAGACATCCAACCCGGAGAGAACGTATCCCAGTAATATTTAATGTTGCTGGCATTCGCACATAACAAATGTATATGCACTGTGGCAGAATGAATAGCTCTGCAATTTTCTTTTAAGTGTTTCTAAACCTAGGACCCTGCCTTCACTATATCTGGTCTCCCACAGTATACAGAACATGGAAATGCAATAATTTTAGTAAATATAAACTGCTAGATATCTTTTCTCATCAGCAGAATATAGTAGTCTTGTGACTTCTATCAGTGCTTGGTTAAAGCTTGTAGGAGGAGTTTTCATAATGCTCTGGCTGTCCTATCCAGATGCAGGACCCCTGACCCTCTGTCTGGACAGTGCTGATTGGCCCGGTGCTGATCACATGCACTCTCCCAAGGACAAAAAAACTCTCTAACAACACACTAAACTGAGCATGTGCAGCCTGACTCCACTAACTCTATCTTACCCAGACATGTTTTGGGGGCAATGCAAGAAAAGAGGATCTGTGCGTAAATATATTCACTCCTTTATTATTTACCTCCTTGACTACTGCAACTCTCTCCTTAATTGCCTACCCTTACACAGGCTATCCCCCCTTCAGTCTATTATGGATGCTGCTGCTAGACTAATACACCTCACTAGCTGATCCGTGACTGCTGCCCCTCTCTGCCAATCCTACTGGCTTCCCTTACCCCACCGTATAAAATTCAAAATGCTAACCAAAACATACAAGGCCATCCACAACATCGCCCCCAGCTACATCACCAAATTCATCTGCAGATATTGCCCTAATCGTCCCATCCGCTCCTCCCAGGACCTCCTGCTCTCTATCTCCCTTGTTACCTCCTCTCATGCTTGCCTTCAGGACTTCTTCAGAGCCTCTCCCATCCTCTGGAACTCCCTGCCCCAGTATGTCCGATCAGCCCCTAACCTGTCCACCTTTAGGAGATCCCTGAAAACTCACTTATTCAGGGAAGCCTATCCCACACCCACCTAACAACTGTCATCAAGCCACCCCCATCAAATCATTCTCTGCATCTATTACCTTTTGTACCACCACCCCCTCCCTTTAGAATGTAAACTCTATGAGCAGGGCCCTCCTGTCCCTTCTGTATTGAATTGTACTGTAATTGTGCTGTCCCCCCTCTACATTGTAAAACTCTGCGTAAACTGTTGGCGCTATATAAATCGTGTATAATAATAATATAATAGTACAAGATCAAACAGCCTTTTTACACAATGTAGAGGATTAACCCCTTTCATCCCACAGTAAGTATAACAAGCACACTTTACTGCGTATACAGATTAATTTTACTGTTGTGGGTTTAGTAACACTTTAATACACCCCAAAGTGCACCATGGTGCTGCAGTGATTGGTGGGCATTATTAAAGTGGAGTTCCACCCAAAAAAAATTGCATTAATGTGCATGAAAAAAATAAAACATTTGAGATTTTTTTATTTATTTACTTACCTTATTATGCCTGTTGCTATGTGGTCCCTCAAAATCTGCCTCCTTCAGTGCCTGGGCTCCTGACGTCACTTCCCTTGGTGCAGGAAGGGAGATCGCCTCTCCCCCTCCCTCTAGGCAATCATCTGGGACACGTGACAGGTCCCAGATGATTGCACGGCCAGTAACTGCACACAGCATGGCTCGCGCATGCGCAGTGGGTGCCCGACTGTGAAGCCACAGCCGGGCGCCCACAGTTAAAATGCTATCTATTTTGTAGACAATAGAGTCCTTTAAATAACAACTGTCTTTGATTGTATACAGCTTTTTTTCTAGCATGTCAAGAATGTCACGGTTCTTCTACATGACTGAATGTGATAAGTGGACAAACATGGTTTTTATAAAAGCATATCTGGAAAACAGGATAATTGTTTGAGATAGCTTATATTGAATTATAGTAGATACAGTCCACATAGCTTTCTTATTATGAAGCTATCATCTTATTCTTTGTAGCTGTTCCATAAATTCAATTTCACTTCCAATTGCCCTTATGGCTCTTACTGTGTTATGATAACATGTTCCAGTTATTTTCAGCAATTTCCACCTCAAGGTAAAAATAGCTTTAAAAACACACACAACTTCTTGAAGGACAGCTGTTTCTTTGGGCTGGGTTCACTCTAGGTTCCCAGCATCCAATTTGCAATAGCAGGAGATTTTGACCGGCTCTCTATGGAGCCAATTCACAGCCGATCTCCACGGCAGCTCTGGTGTGAATTTGCACAGGAACCCTGTGCGTCTTTTGGTCTGTTTCAGGTCCGAATTTAGCCAAAAATTTGGGCTGAAATCGGACCTGAAACAGTGAATGGGGATGCACCAGACCCCTACTGAGAGCCACATGTGAAGATAGTGTAAACCCAGCCTCAAAGTTCATGCTCAGTCCTGAACATAGGCATCATTATTCAATTGAAATGTAAAATGGTGCGCTGTTCCTTTAAATGGTGAACTGATGTGATGATGAACAAAATAATGTGAATAAACAAATATTCTACCTAAAAATTCAAGTGTGTGTGCGAACAATTATAATGACAACTTAGTAATACAAATAACAAATATTCATGGCATTATTCAAAATGTCAATGTGCAAAAAATACTGCAAAAAATTCCAATGTGTGAAAAAAATGTGTTAAATTGAAAATGTTCAAGTCCATCCATACACTTAATGAAGGTGTGACAAGTGAAAATAATATTCAACTCCATATATATATTTTAATAGATCCGCGCTTAGGTGTAGGCCAGGGGGGGAGGGGCGGCAAATAAGGATCTCCAGTTGCAATATTTATACGTGTGAGTTAGTGGTAAGTGGTGCTGCCTGTAAATTAAAAAGGGACCTTAGCGGATCACCCTTCTCAAGTGGGAGTGCACTGAGGTGAATAACCAAGTGTATTAGAAATTTGGTGTGCTCAAATGCTCCACCTTCTAAAGATAGTAAAACTTTTTAGAACCTTGTGTAAAAAAGTGTGCATTCATCAAAATCCCATTGTATACATTAACAACAGAATTGAATATTCCTAGAGTCTCCTCTTAGTTATAAAGTGTGAACAGATAAAAATCTGGTACTACAGGGTACTACATGCCGTTTGCCCCTGTAGGGGTGCTAGGATCTAATGAGTAGGGATTCAAAAGGGGAACACAACAGTCACCCATCACTTTGCACAAGGATTGGAAATGAATTCAAGCACGAGTCACCTGAAAATTGTGTTATCAACATTCATATAAGATTGAACTGCCTTTTAATATTAATATATATATTTTTCATCATTGATTTATTTTTTTCTTCTTTTGTTTTTGCACTGTGTTCAGTTGAAGTTTTTTAACCACTTCAGTTCAGTTATCCTGACTGGGCGTCATATGATGTCCTGCAGGATAACAGCCACCCGTGGGGGCACGCATCGCGGCGATCGGTGATGCTACACCAATCTCGATCCGACGGAGGCTCTTTACCACGTGATCAGCCTTGTGCAATCACGGCTGATCATGATTTAAACAGGAAGAGCCGCTGATCGGCTTTTCCTCACTCGTGTCTGATAGACGTGAGTATAGGAGAGCTGAACGGTGGCTCTCCTGACAGGGGGGCTGTGCTGATTGTTTATCAGAGCAGCTCCCACTCGGATCCCGCCCAGGACTACCATCATGCCACCCTGGACCACCAGGATGGCCATCCACACTGAACCACCAGGTATGCCCCCCTAGACCACCAGGGAAATGCAAATCTGTGCCAAGGCAGCTGACAATCAATGCCCAGGCAGCTGCCAATCAGTGCCCACTCACAATGCCTACCACTGCCAGTGCCACCAGGGATGCCTATCAGTGCCGCCTATCAGTGCCCATCAGTGCCACATATCAATGACCATCAGTGCCCAGCAGTGCCACCTATCAGTGCCCATCAATGCCCAGCAGTGCCACCTATCAGTGCCACCCATAAGTACCCATCTTTGCATCCTTTCAGTACCCATCAGTGTCACCTATCAGTGCCCACCAGTGCCTCCCATAAGTGCCCATCAGTGCCGCCTATCAATGCCCATCAGTGCTGCATATCAGTGCCACCCATCAGTGCCGCCTACCAGTGCCCATCAGTGCCGCATATCAGGGCCCATCGTCGGTGCCTGTCAGTGCCCGTCAGTGCCAGCTCCTTGGTGCCATCTCATTGGTGCTGACTTATCAGTGCCCGTCAGTTCCGCCTTATCAGTGCCCATCAGTGAAGTAGAAAACTTACTTATTTAAAAAATGTTATAACAGAAACAAAAGCAAAACTTTTATTTTTTTCAAAATTTTCAGTCTTTTTTTATTTGTTTAGCAAAAAATAAAAACCACAGAGGTGATACCACCAAAAGAAAGCTCTATTTGTGGGAACAAAATGATAAAAATTCTGTTTGGGTACAGTGTTACATGACCGCGCCATTGTCATTTAAACAGCGACAATGCAGAAAGCTGAAAATTGGCTTGGGCAGGAAGGACACACCTACCACTTTGAGTGTGGCTACAAACATTTGCATCTGTTGATTTTTATCTGTTCACACGTTTATGTCTAAGAGGAGACTCTAGAAATATTAAATTCTGTTGTTAATGAATATAATGGGATTTTGATGAATGCACACTTTTTTACACAAGGTTATAAAAAGTTTTACTATCTTTAGAAGGTAGAGCATTTAAGCACACCAAATTTCTAATGTCTTGATACACTTGCAGAGCTCCATGTGTTCAAAGATCATATGTAAAAAAGGGGGGAAACCTCATAGTGTAAATCAGCCAATTTTATTTCAAAAATATATAGATAAACTTACAGCATGAATGATATTTCTAGTGGGGGTATCAGTCTGCCAACTAGATCAAATAGCATTACAAGTACTCTCTGATCCGACGCGTTTCCACACAACTGTCGTCTACTAGGAAATGGAGTCTCCATTAGGTAGAATATTTGTTTATTCACTTTATTTTGTTCATCATCACATCAGTATTTAAAGGAACAGCGCACCATTAACCATTTCTATTACTTTTCTATTACTTTATCCCTTCCAAGATTTGAGTCGAAGCGGTTCCATACCAGACTAGCGCATAGATATAATTTTATTTATTTATCATGATTCAATTGGCATATTTTGTAAATATTTTTCATGCACTGTAAGGGGCGGTTCAGTGTGTTTTGAGCCCATTCATTTTGAAAGGGCTGTATCGCACTATAGAGCACCAAAAGTAGTGCATGTACTACTTTAAAAAACACAATACAACTGGATTACATGGTTCTTCTATACTATGAAATCCAGCGCAGGCAAATGCACTGTGTTTGCAATCTGTGTTTGGGGTGTCATTACCTTAACACTGACACCCGTGCAGATCGCAACCGCAGTGTGTTTTGAGTGCGGTGCGAGACATGCGCATAAAACCCAGGTTTCCTGCACCGTGTTGTGGTGTGAATAAGCACCTATTTGTCCTACAAAAGAAAAAAACTACATCATTTTATCATTTTTCTCATGCAAATTTGTCTGATTTTGTATCAAGCCCTAAAGTGTTTAAAGCTGCTCATAGAAATTGGAGTATTCAGATCTTAGGGAATAAGATATACACAATACTATGAAAGATCTTTCCATAAACATGCTTGCTTGGATTACCTTTGCCCCTTTATAAATGGTTATGCAGGGGGGAAGGGGGAAGTTAAAAGATGCTAGCTTCTCTTGGATAAAAGATAGAAGAGACTGTCCAGTAAAGTCCATCAAAGTATAACACTGTTCCCCTTGAGAATATCTGTACAGGCCTTTTGGTATCTCTGGACATAGGCAGTCAAAACTTGTTTTTGTTTGTTTTTGACATGATAGAAAGGAATAGAACCTTTGTCAGGTTTTCGTTATTGTCTGTGGTCTTGTTGGGGAGATTTACCAATCGCTGCAAATGTCATGGTAAAGCCTAGTACACACAGGCCGAATGTCGGGTGACATCAGCCAGTTCAATGAAAACCTTCTGACATTCGGCCCATATGTATGGCAGCCAGTCTGACAGAAGCCGGCCGTTTGGCAGGCTTCTGTCAGATGGGCATGTTGGAAAACCAGCAGCCGACGGGCTCCCAATCAGAACTGAGAGTGCTGACCGGAGTGTTCTAGTTGGGGGGTCTTATGGCTGCACCATCTTTAATGCATTTTTTAGGGTGTGCCCCCCAAATATCTTGTTTGTCTAGTTGGGGGGTCGTCCTCCTGTCAGAATACAAAAGAACAAGAGGGGAGATCCGACGTTAGTGCAGCAGCTCAGACTGGAGCTGTCAGGTTTTTCATTCAACCCACTGGGTTGAACGAAAAAAAAAATAGTGGTGTGTACCAGGCTTAAGTCTGGTATCCAAGGGCAGGAAGAGAGAGAAAATCTCAAATGAGAACATGCAAATTGATATACAATAATGGGTTCTAGCCTTTGCCTATTCTGATATAAAAAGGGTTTTTATTGCCATCTGTGATCCTAGATCCAAAGTACATTCTGCCCAAAGCTGAGACTTTCCCCACTTGTGTTTCCTCACAATTCTGTTAACACTTCAGAGTCCTGCTAAATACCCAGAATGGGGCAAAAAAGACATTAAATGGTGCCCAATGCAAGCATTTTGACTGGAATAATATAAAGCCTAAATCCAACTTTTTTTTTAGGTGGGAAAGAGTTAAAATGTTTGTAATTCTCTGGATTTATTTTTACTTCTGTCCCAGTGACATCTATACAAGGAAAAAGGGGTGCAGCTGTCACCAGGATGGGTACAAATGGAAATAAACACATCAGATGTTCTGCTTGATCTGTTTTTGACTGTGTCTATCCAATGTGATCTGTTCAGAAAGGAAGTTGAGGGGAATCTCCATAATAGGACACAGACAGCAATAGAAATATAATTCTCTCTTATCACAATGAAAGAAAAAGGTTTTGGCTGGAGTTAAACTTTAAACGTGATATTGAGCACTGTGTGTACTTTTTTATTATTCTACTAAGAAACTGCAATGTACTAACCTTAAGTGCCATAGCTGCTGACTAGGGATGGGCCCGGTGTTCGATTCGACCGTTCGGCGAGCCCAGAACTATTTGGGCCGCTCACATCAAATTCGTGTGATGCGAGCGGCCCGCAATGCATTGCGCCAGTCGCAGTGCAATGCTGGCTGATGATTGGCCAAGCATGCACTGTGACCCCGCATGCTTGGCCAATCACAGCGCCGGCAGCGAGGAGAGCCATAATTGGCTACAGGCAGGATGCCTGTAGCCAATTATAGCTCAGGGGCTTTAGTACACGCCCCACGGTATAAGAGCCCGCCGTGTGTTTCAGTGTCAGCGTGTCAGTGTGTTGCTGACTACTGACAATATGTGCTCTATTTCTGGGGATTTGTGTGTGCGTGCTGTTAGTACAGCATTGCAGTATCACATCTGGGGGGTGTCTATAGGTTGCCTGTGAAGGGGGACAGGTTTCCTGTGCTTAGAACTGTCCCTGCAAAAAGTGTCATTTTTGCAGGAAAAAAGCTATTTAAAAGCACTCGCGGCTAATGAATTGATGGCTCCCGTAACACAGAGAACTGTCATTCATTGATAAAAAAAAAAAAAAAAAAGCCAACCCAAAACCCAAATTCAATAACCAGGTCCTTCAGGTCTGGGATGGATATTAAGGGGGACCCCAGCCCAAAAAAAAAAAAAATGGCGTAGGGTCCCCCTCAAAATCCATCCCAGACCCTTGAGGTCTGGGATGGATTTTAAGGGGAATCCCAGCCAAAACAATGGCGTGGGGTCCCCCTCAAAATCCATACCAGACCCTTATCCGAGCACGCAACCTGGCAGGCCGCAGGAAAAGAGGGGGGGGCGAGAGAGACCCCCCCTCCCGCCTGAACCGTACCAGGCCACATGCCCTCAACATTGGGAGGATGCTTTTGGGGTCTGAGACCCCTAAAGCACCTTGTCCCCATGTTGATGAGGACAAGGGCCTCGTCCCCACAACCGTGCCAGGCCTTTAATAATGGCGGGCACCTGGTGACCCCGCCCCCTCTGACGCACGGGGACGTCATGGGGAATTCCCTATGGCTTTCCCCATGACGTCAGAGGGGGGCGGGGTCACCAGGTGCCCTCCGTTATAAAAGACCTGTCAGACGGAGCGAAGCCTCACACAGCGGGAGCCTCCCATTGCGAGGAGCGGCCCGACAGAAGAACAGATGCCGACGCCATGGAAGAAGATGCCGGACGAGAAGGACGAGAAGACCAGTGCAAGAAGAAGCGGATCGGAGGAAGAAGAAAATGGAAGAAGATGGAAGAAGATGACGGAAGGAGAAGATGAAGAAACCGAAGGATGAAGAAAGAAGAAAGAAGATTTTAATAAAGGAATTGTCAAAGACCGTCTCCTGTCATTTTTAACATTTTTGACACTTTTTTGGTGAAATGGTAGGGGTACTTACCCCCTTACCATTTCACACAGGGGGGGCGGGATCTGGGGGTCCCCTTGTTAAAGGGGGCTTCCAGATTCCGATAAGCCCCCCGCCCGCAGACCCCCACAACCACCGGGCACGGTTGTGGGGACGAGGCCCTTGTCCTCATCAACATGGGGACAAGGTGCTTTAGGGGTCTCAGACCCCCAAAGCATCCTCCCAATGTTGAGGGCATGTGGCCTGGTACGGTTCAGGCGGGAGGGGGGGGCGCTCTCGTCCCCTCCTCTTTTCCTGCGGCCTGCCAGGTTGCGTGCTCGGATAAGGGTCTGGTATGGATTTTGAGGGGGACCCCACGCCATTTTTTTTGGCTGGGATTCCCCTTAAAATCCATCCCAGACCTCAAGGGTCTGGGATGGATTTTGAGGGGGACCCTACGTCATTTTTTTTGGGCTGGGGTCCCCCTTAATATCCATCCCAGACCTGAAGGGCCTGGTTATTGAATTTGGGGGGACCCCCACGCTTTTTTTTATTTTTATTTTTTATTTTTTATCAATGACTTTTTTTTTATGAATGACTTTCAATGAATGACTGTTCTCTGTGTTACGGGATCCGTCAATTAACATTAGCCGCGAGTGATTTTAAATAGCTTTCTTTCCTGCAAAAATGACACTTTTTGCAGGGACAGTTCTAAGCACAGGAAACATGCGCCCCTTTACATGCATACTATAGACACCCCCCAGGTACGAAATTTAAAGGAATATTACACTTTTATTGTTTCAATTTAAGCATTATTAAAATCACTGCTCCTGAAAAAACGGCCGATTTTAAAAAGAATTTTTGCATTGATACATGTCCCCTAGGGCAGGACCCAGGTCCCCAAACACTTTTTATGACAATAACATGCATATTAGCCTTTAAAATGAGCACTTTTCATTTCGAACGTTCGAAAGCTCACACGGACTTTAGGTCCGTTCGCGGGTTCTGGTGCGAGCCGAACGGGGGGGTGTTCGGCTCATCCCTACTGCTGACCTGCCCTTTAAGATTTAGCATCTTCCTTTTGTGAATTCTTAGTTTATTTTGTTGGCTTTCTGTCTCTGCTAAAGTCTTTTGTTAACTAACCATAGCAGCCTTGGCTTGTGTACTTCAGATATACTTAAACAACATTATAAAGACTTCTTCAAATACAATATAAAGCGTCTGAAAGCACTGGGATAGTCCTTTCTTTATGGTAAACAGTAAAATGTTGTGCAGCGCTCAAGAAAATGAAAAATGTATGTCTATACAAACTAATGTACACTGCAATGACCGCAAAAACTAATAATAATAAAAAAGAGATGTGAAATTCACACCCAAAGTCCATGTGCCATCATATAAAGGTTGTTTTGAAACATAAACACAACAGTCTTTGAACAGACGGTGAAAACTAATTGTGTGACTAGAAGTGGGATTCCACGTGACATCAATGTTGAGGTGAAGAGACAGACAATAGAACCACCACCAGTTAGGAGGCTTACCGGAGTGAGAAGACTCAAATGGGCATATGCTCAGTGAGCCAACAAGGCTTATGGTGCAACCACCAAAACATGGGACCTCTACATCTGGGCTCCAGATCAAGTTGTAAGACAATCCAATTGGTCAAGAGATGTCACCGAGAAGCACTCCTCAGAAGCAGCCAACTTGTCAGACCAAATCCTCTTAAGTGTTTAAAATAGCATGACCAAAAAAGAAAATACTCTGTATAAACATAAATAATGTATTAAAAGAAAATTGGAAACACTTACATTTAGAATGTGGATCAAGTCATTTCTTTATGAGTAATTATTTATCTCTATAGTCTCTCTTTAAAAAAACACTTATTTTTGCATCTGTCTTTTTGTAGCTTTGGAATCTTTTAAAAGAAACTTTGTCTTCATTTACGAGATTGCAACACAGTATGGGCAGCATTTGTTGCAGATTTAATCATTTTTATATCTCTGTTTCTGGCTTGGACAGCCAAGAAGTAAATTTAGTAGAATGGAGGTAAAAAGTAAGACAATAGATGAATAGAGTGACAGAGAGCTTGATGTACTGAAGTGCGAAGGGAAGTAGGATGCATAATGCGAATGTGATTATCTTTTTATCTAGGCATCCAGTCATCCAGTCAAGCTTCATTTTTTAAACTTAACTGTACACAATTGATTATGTTCACTTCACCTAACTTCACATTAGTAAATCAGGTCAGCTTAATTTTCATTGTCATGTTAAAATTCAAGGAGGTCCAGTCTCTAAAATTTTCTTCCGGCCGAGGTCTGAATCTCAAGTCTTTGCCATGAAAGATTTGTATGCATCTTCTTTCCTTTTCTTGGCACAAGCCATGCTCTCTGGCACTTTTGTTACTGTTTCCTCCACACACTCTGGTAATATTCTGTAAATATAAATTGGGCATTCCCCCTTACAATTCATTACATTGGATGCCCCCATCAGACTACCCCCATAAATCAGTTGCCACCATCAGAGTACTCCCTTATATCAGATGTTACAATCAGAGTGCCCCTTAAGAAATGTGTTCCCATCAGAGTGCCCCCTTAAAGCAGTTGTATTTCCAAAAAACAAACAAAACAAAAAACGTGTAAGGCAAAGGCATAATGAGCTAGTATGCACCGCATACTAGCCCATTATGAAATACTTTAGAACAAATCTCCCACAGGACCGCCCAGTCACTGCTGAGGGAGCCAACATGTTCCCTCTGCATTTTTTCCACGCATCCATGCAGGAGCATGATCAATGATCAAGTGGACAATACAACCCCTTTAAGTAATGTGTTCCCATCAGAGTGCCACCTTATAACAGGTATTCCCTTCAGAGTGCTCACTTACATCTAATGACTGCTAAAATGTCGCACTCCACTGGTGGCCTGACGGTCTGGGCAGGAGCGTCGCTTGGTCCGTGTTCTGACCAGGGGCTGCCATTTAGTGACGGCTGCATTATAGTATAGTAACCAAGAGACAAAAGAGGTGTGTGAAACAAAGATAGAGGCAACTTGGACCCCTAGATGAAGGCATGCATGCATGCGGTACAAACGCTGCAGCCATTGAACTTCAAACCTGGGACCATCACAGCATGATTCAAAAGAAAGTCATCGGGGGTTAATTTACTAAAGGTACATGGACTTTTACTTTCAAGAATGTACCTTTCAGAACATCAATCCCACTAAGTCTTCCTCTGCAATGGTTTATTGTGAAATTCTCCTAAAATGTCAGGCTGACAAATCCTTGACTTTTTCAAACCTTACAGTTAACTGATAACACATAAAATATGTCAAGGCTCTGACATTTGATTAACTGAAATTTTACAATAAACATAGCTGCAGAAGAATATTGCACTACTTTACTAGTGATTTATTGTTCATTTGAATCCTGTTGCAAGGCATGCTTTGTCCACTATTAAAGTATTTTTACCCCAACATTTGATATTCCTGATATGTGTCTGTTGTGCCATGTACTTGTGCATTGTTTCCTTTGTGTGAAATACCTGCTAATCCTGCCAGTCCCCCTGCTTTCCTATTTCAAACTGGCCGTGCTAGGCATATAAGCTCATCCATACCAACGTGGTCAGTTTTATGGCTGTGCTGGGCACACAGCCTGCCTTTCCTCCAATGGCCAAGACTTGTGCTGATATGCCCACCTACACAGCTCTTCACTGGGAAGATAATGTATTGCTCTTCCTCTGCCTCCCGCTGACATGAACCCCTGCAGTCTCCACCCCTAGCTCTTTATTAAATCAGAAAGCAATCCCAAACACTATGAAATATCTAAAGAGACAGCTCAGCAACTTGCTCCCTTTGTTTGATTGAAGTCTTAAAGCGGAGTTCCAGACAAAAGTGGAAGCACCGCTTATCTGCCCCCTCCACCCCTCCGGTGCTACATTTGGCACCTTTTGGGGGAGAGGGGGGATTGGGTAGGTACCCACCGCCTACTTCTGGGAGACTGCGCAACGGTAACCTTGGCCCCCCTCCTCCTTCCTCCACTGCAAGGCCAGTTGGAAAGCGCAGCACGCTTCACACATGCACAGTAGGGAACTAGCTGTGAAGCCGAAGGGCTTCATTGCCAGTTTCCCTTATCAGGAATGGCGGCGACAGCACCCAAGAGTCGGTCGGAAAATCAGCTGGGGTGCCGACATCGCGGGATCGATGGACAGGTAAGTGTCCTAATATTAAAAGTCAGCCGCAATGGTATTTGTAGCTGCTGAATTTAAATTTTTTGGTGTGGGGGGGGGGGGGGGGGTGCCCTCTTTAATCAGACCATAGATAGATCAAAATTAAGCTGGTTCAGCAGGGACCAGTGTTCGATCAGTGTGTGGCCTCCCCTATTTGTTAGATAGACTTCTGTTGAACTGACAAGTTGGGAAACTTTTGTCAATCAGCGTCTGCAGCCGCTAATCATTGTATTCTGGCAGCAGTTGTCCTGCTGTAACAAGACAATGACTCAGCAGAAAAGGGAATTATTCCACCATCCACCTCACTTATGTGACAGGAGGAATTGGTTAATTATTTTTGTGCAGACCACTGGCTGAATAAAACTCATCTATGGCAAGCTTTAGACTGAGTTCTCTGATAAGGGATAATTCACTGTTGGGATAACCCCTTGAGTCGCTAAGCAACAAGTCTTATTAAGTACACCTGAAAACTAATTATGCTAATGATGTGAAAAGTACACTAGATCTCCATCTGTTGGCTAGATAGAAGACACAGATAGAAGTCCTTATAATAAAAAATAAGAAAGACATATGTACACAGCTACCATATATTTAATTTAAATAAAAGCAACTTGTTAATACACATACAAAATACTACAACCCAAATTTATGATCACATAACATGAATATGATGATAACACTTCTTCTTTTCGACACATTAAAGACTTTATTAGCAGTTGGGGAGAAAGCCTTTGCATGGTACTATTTATAAATGTAAATACAAATAAAACACAGTTATAAAACTGTAGACACCAAATGATGAATGCACTCTCAGCATAAAAAAAAACTATTACATTAAATATGTGAAAAATTCCATAATGAAAAATTCCAAAATTTCATTAAAAAATTCACTGAAAATAAGGGAAGTTTAATATATTTAACCATTTTAATCTCTTCCTGTTGAGTATTAAGGCCACATGCTATCACAAAAGAATATAATCAGATTAATAAGCAATATCTGATAACCAAAGTAACAAAAGCTTATTAAAAATATATCAACATATTTGTGATATTCCCACTAACTAAGGGACAACCTTGGGTTGGGTATTTATTAACCTTTAGAAGTTAATTAGTAGTTTGAATTTTACAAAATGCAGGAATCAACAATCTGGATCCTTTTTAAAAGATGAATGCATTGTGAAACAAAATAAAAGATAAATGCTGTATTTCAAAAAAATAAACATTCATACTCACCTAAGAGGATGCAGCATCAATTCAATGCTGCATCTGTCCCATGCCAGCTCTACACGAGAACTGAATAATTAAAGACCACTGATCAGTTAGTTCTCGGGTCCACTATGTGCACTGAGCAGTGATTTTCAGTGATGTGACATACCAAGACATCTGTTTCTATATGGTCAGTAGAGAATGTATTTAATATAGATATTGCTTGTCTGAAGACAACATTTTTGTCTATTTATATGTATGCATATATTCTTTACTTATTGTTTTTCTTTATGAATTGTAGATTTCATATAATATTCATACACTTCCTCCCGATGAAGAGGAATAACGCATGACCTTGAAACGCGTTGAGTATCACTCTGTCTATTTATACATGAGTGATGTAAATCTGTGTTTTTTTTTAACTCATTATGAACAACATGTTATATCAACTGTAATTTTGTAAATGCATACAGCAAAATATTAGGAATGCGGGCAATGTTATATTGGGAATGCGGGCAATGCTTCCTATACCCCACTAGAATTCAACTTATTTATCTATTTAAAGTGATTGTAAAGTCTCTTTTTCCCTAAAAAAATTATAAACATGTTATACTTACCTGCTCTGTTGCAGTGGATTTGCAGCCTGGAGCCTCCTCCTCTCAAGTCCCTCTTCTGTTCTCTTGGCTCCTCCCTCCTGTTCAGTGCCCCCACAGCAAAAAGCTAGATATGGGGCACCTGAGCTGTGTCACAGCTCCCTGTGTCCATTCAGACACAGAGCCCTGACCCGGCCCCACCCCCTCTCTCCTCCGATTGGCTTGCTGACTTTGATTGACTGACAGCAGCGGGAGCCAATGGCACCGCTGTTGTGTCTCAGCCAATCAGGAAGGAAAATCTTGGGCGGCTGGTCATCGCTAGATAGAGAGGGACCTCAGGTAAGTGTTAGGGGGGCTGAGGGGGGAGCTGCTCACAGAAGGCTTTTTAGTTTCATGCATAGAATGCATGAAGATAAAAAACCGTCTGTCTTTACAACCCATTTAACACATTCACCAATCATTAGGGATTCAAAGCTTTTACCACATAGATTTAAATGGCAATATCTACAGGAATAAACCCCACATGCAAAAGAGCCAGAGCATGCAAGCCAAGCAGAAGGCACTTTCCTTGAAGAGAACAGGCTCAGAGTAAGGCTGCTTTCACACTAGGGCGGTTTGCAGGCGCTATTGCGCTAAAAATAGCGCCTGCAAACCGACCTGAAACAGCTGCTGCTGAGTCTCCAGTGTGAAAGCCCCGAGGGCTTTCACACTGGAGCGGTGCGCTAGCAGGACGGTAAAAAAAAGTCCTGCTAGCAGCATCTTTGGAGCGGTGAAGGAGCGGTGTATTCACCGCTCCTATACCGCTCCTACCCATTGAAATCAATGGGACACCGCAGGGATACCGCCGGCAAAGCGCCGGCAAAGCGCCGCTGCAGCGGCGCTTTGCCGGGGTTTTAACCCTTTTTCGGCCGCTAGCGGGGGTTAAAACCACCCCGCTAGCGGCCGCATACCGCGGGTAAAACGACAGTAAAGCAGTGCTAAATATAGTGCTGCTTTACCGCCGCCGTCCGCACCGCTCCGGTGTGAAACCAGCCTAAGGGTAGGTAATTCTTTATTTTATTTTCACTATAGCCGCTATCTGATGGTATTGATTTGAAGTATTGAAGTGGTAACAAAAGTGACTGCTGGTATAGCTTTGAAGGTATGGGATGGATGACAGCTAGTGGCTAGCAAAGTAGTATTCTCAGAACATGGTTTTCGGTAAGTCTTACAAACAACAGACCCAGTCACAAGACGACCCTATAGAGTGACATCCAATAAATCTATGGAAGCCCCATGGTAATTACAAATGAATTGGAGATTGTATTTGTTGCCATTGAGGTACTACACAAATTCCTTTAATGTCACGCTGTCTCCATCCCACGACAACAAAATGTCATCAATAAAACAACCGTACCATTGTAAGTGACTGGCAAACTGGTTATGGTGGGAGAAAAGCTACTGTTTCTCCCACTATCCCATATACAAACTGGCCATAGAGGGCGAACATTTTCCTCCCATTGAAGCTCCATAGCATTGAATGTAAAACAGACCAGCAAACATAAAGACAATTTATATGTAAGAAGTAATTTAATACACTGGAGGAAAAACTCCTGTAATGTACCCAAATATGTACTATATTGTTTTAAATGAAATATGATGGCCTGTGCAGCAAGGCTGTAGGGAATAGATGAATATAAAGCCATCATATCTAAAGTAACCCACAGGAAACTGTACAACCAATATAGAGAACTGTCACAGTGTCTTTTATATAACCCGGTAGCCACAGCACCAGCGGTCGCAGATGTTTATCTACCTATTCTCCTAAACGTTCTAAAAGGCAGCCAATGCCTGCCACAATTGGATGGCCTTGCATTGGTTCACCTGATTTATGTATTTTAAGAAATAAATGGAAAATGGGCACATTTGGATTGTATATCGAAAGATAATCAACAGTTTTGGAGCTCAAAACTAATATCTACCCCTATTAACCAAATCTGCTAATGCTGACCGGAAAACCTTTTTTGTGTCAAATTTGAGGGGCTAATAGGTGTAGTGGTCACTAAGCTGCACCACTCTTGTTAGCCATCCAAAGTCTTTTGACTTCTTAAGATGTTGTAGAGCTTGTTTGGTTATATTTGATGAACCAGAGACCCCACTCTCATTCTTTAACTCCGTCGGATCTCGCTCCGCAACTGACTGAAAAAAACATCAACAGCGGTGCTTCTAGCATGTACTGGATACAAATATTTATCCCCAGAAAAAAAAAAAAAAAAAAAAACTGCTGTCAATACCACAAAAAACACTGAAAGACTTTACTTGCAAATGCTCTAAATTAAATTTCCCACACAAATCAGAAAAAAAAAAGAGGTAGCATCAATAGATGCTGTCAGACCCATCTGGCGGAGCCTCCAAATTATCCTCTCCTCTGAAGTACTTTGTTAGAAGATGTCTAACAAATCCATCTATATCCAATATTGTGGAAAACACATCGAAGTGATGGGTAGCAGAAAATGAGAGGCATAGTGAATAGTGAAGACAGCTCATGTGCAGTTAGAGAAACACCAGACAAATTAACTACACTTTGGGGTTGATTTACTAAAAGCAAATAGGCTGTGCACTGCAAGATGATAGATGATAGAAATCAGCAGAGCGTTCGCTCATTTCAGAATTTCCCCTGAGATCTAGTGCAACTGCACTTGCAGTGCCAGTATATTTGCCTTTAGTAAATCAACTTCCTGTCCCTTCTGTATTGAACTGTACTGTAATTGTGCTGTCCCCCCTCTACATTGTAAAGTGCTGCGTAAACTGTTGGCGCTATATAAATCGTTAATAATAATAATCAACCTCTATGAATGGATTCAGAACATAGTCCTAAGTTTTCTTCCTCTGTGGGCATCTCCTGGTGACTCCATCTTGGTTGTTTCCTTCTTATGACATTTTTTCTTTTCTGTCCGTCCTTTTTTTTTCTTGCTGCTTTTCTTGGGCAATTTTTAGTAGCTTGGTGGTGTCATGTTTTTTGATGTTTCCTCACTTGTTCCTTCATGTGAAAAAACTGAGCTAACAGAGGCTCTAGAGATGGAAGATGCCCGGCAGTCAGTTGTGTCAGAGGTTTCTGACTGAATCAGAAGCCTCAGGAGAGCTAAAATTCACCCTTTTTTTAGGCTGTTTATGATTATTTTTATTTTTCGGAATAGATCATTAGGTTTTCTGAAACCTGGAACTTCTCCTCCCCTATTCATAGACAGTTTTCATTATAGTCTTGTACATCTCTGAGAAATTTGTATCTTTTTGTGTACTTAATTTCTGGTTCTAATTTATCTACATCAACTTTAGATTTAAATCCAAATAAATTGACAAACTTAGAGAGACTCCTTATACTGTTTAATGTGCAAATTCACTTTCTTCAAACTCCATTCCTCAACAATGAGTTTCATCAAATCAAATGAGCACTTAGGATGGAATTCCACACACCCGACAAACTCCTCTGAATAGGCAGTGGTAGGTATCTTAATGTGCAGATGATGTGGCATCATTTGCTCTGATAGATACTGTTTTAAACCTGTCAAGTCCCACCACAGTGCATTCAGAGTTATCTGATGTATTACCAATATCTGTGGTAAACACCCTAGTTACCTGGTCCCGGCAGATGTCATCCACAGATTCCATCACCTGTGACTCAAAAGGCTGTTGTCCTGTAGTATCTGGAACTATCTCCCTAAATATGTTAAATGCTGCAAATAAATCTTTGCAAATATCCATATACAGTATTTAAAAAATCACAGAGCAGGCAGCAGGGAGCACCTAAATGGAGTTCCTCCGAACACAGTACATTTGTGGAGTACCTCAATGGCAACAGCTCAAATCTCCAGTTCATTTATAATTACCATGGGGCTTCCGCAGATTTTTTGGATGTCACTCTATAGGGTTGTCTTGTGACTGGGTCTGTTGTTTGTAAGACTTACCGAAAACCATGTTCTGAAAAATACTAAGTTACTTGTCACTAGCTTCGGTCCCACAACTTCAAAGCTATACCAGTAGGAGAATTTACTACAGCCCGCAAGAACTGTTCCACAGAGGAATTATTTTTATAAAAAATGTCATCAAGTCACGGCTCTTGAAGAGGGGATTTCCTGTTTGGAGTATAGAACATGGCAGGAGGATAGCGGGTGCCAGAAATTGAGATTATTTATTGAAGGCACATAGTAGGAAGAAGAATAAAAATCTAAATTAATTATAAGAGTAAAGACAGAGGTTTTGGAAATTCAGGAGTCACTTTTGTTACCATTTTCTCAAAAGAAAGCTATCACATAGTAGAACTAGTGAAAAGAAACTTTGCAATATTATACATGGATAACAAAATTACATTCTGTGTTATCAGAAAAAGATTAAGGTTGGCTCCCCCAGTGAGATAGATAGAATTGGGTGGTGATCTCATCCCTATTTGTATAGATAAGAAAAAATCCCCTAAGGTTGGGACTTTAAATAGAACACCACTCTCACAAGATTTTAATAAACCATAGTATAAATGTTTTATTAGATATAAAAATTCCTCCCACGATGTTTAGCAGCAGGATGCACAATATACAAGATGCATGACAATATACATATACATGATAACATACAAAAAGAAATTATACAAAAAATAACATAATGATACAGAACAACATAAAAAAGAACACAGATACGGTACTAATACTCTCCCGGAGGTGTGAGTCCCCCGTATACTCGACGCGTTTCCAGTTACCCAGATGCGGGAACCTTCGTCAGGAGTGGGGAGTAAGATTTATATCAGAGAAGTACCTGTCGCTCACATTGAAGGCGAAGTTCGTGGACCGGTGGGCTGTATGCCAGCGGGAGAGGAGGAAGGGGTATGTGTCCCCCAAAAAAAAAAAGAAGAGAGAAGTGTGGCAGCACACACTAGGTTGGTTTCAAAGGTGATCCTGCATACGGACTTTCCGTGGTAATGACCCAGTCTGTTTATATATGTCATTTGTATCCTTGGGGGAGTAATCCTCGTCCCCGAGAGTTAATATCTCGGATAGGTGAAAAGGCGATCCCAATAGTGGGTACCTAGAACCCTGTCCTTTGTGGAATGTCCCCCGTTAATCTGTGCCGTAGTGATCCGACCCTAGGTGTTCCTCTGCTGCCCCTGTGTTATCAGGGGGATGTCGATTCTCTAATCATCAGGCACCTACACTTGGTTCAATCCTTTCTTCTACTTGGCTTACATGTTTTAGCTCTTTTGCATGTGGGGTTAATTCCTGTAGATATTGCTGATTAAATCTATATACTAAAAGCTTGAATACCTAGTCATTGTTGAATGTTTTAAGATTAAACACTACATTAATTGTGGGACTTCACTTGTTGTATATCTTACTTACTGCACAGTTTATGGTTTGAAGTAGGTCGGATGCACAATATGTCCACTCAGAACCCACATTGGGAAACATTACTGCAATTCAGGTAACATGCAAGCCAACAGATATCAAACTCCTCTCAGGATTTTAGAGAAATACATTGGGGTGATATTACTCCTTTTAGATTTTGTGGTATGGACGGAGTATTTCTGCATCCAAGAGGAGGGACAGACATCGCACATTTTTGCAAAAGGAGGCATGTGGATACACAGATTGCAGACCAGGGTACCCCAGGGGTTACACCTTAGGTGGGGCCTGGATCTGCATCTGCATTAGTCCATATCATTGCTTGTTCCCATTTTCTTTGAAGATGGATGTTATATTTTTTATTTACAGTTTTTTTCCCTTTTTTTAAGGGCTAATTTCTATATATATTTATGCATACATTTATATTTTATATTGTTTGGTAAATTCTTCTCTTGTCTGCTTTCTTGAAGCTAGCCTTCCTCCACCACTGCCTTATGACATAAAGAGTTAATAGAATGATTTCTTTGCTGTAGTAAGGATGTTGCATATGTGTCCTGTTAGTTTGATGAAAATTGCTATTACTAAGGCCTTTGCAGGCTGAAACATGTTGAAACATATGATGAAATAAAGAGAATACATTTCTTATCGCTGCAATTGCACCTGGTTGTCGACTTTATTGTTGTCTGGATTACTCCTGTGTGGATGTAATTCATATTTTCTGGACTTGGATGATCAGGTAGTAGCATTTTTTGTTTTATTTACTGTCTTAAACAAAGTAGATTTGACCCTACCAAAAACTCCTCAGTCTTTCAGCAGCTGGTTCTCAGTAGCCAAGACATCAAAGCCAGCAATTGTAAAGAAGGATGCAATATCGGGCCTTGAAACAAGAGATCTGGCCAAGGGACTGTCTACTGCCATATGTCCCCTGCACTGGTACCCATGACAATCCCCCCCCCATCCCATCAGACTGGCATCGGTAGTCGGTACATTCCAAATGACTTGAAGAATCAACCTTCCTCTCTCCAGTTTCTGCGGGATCATCAACCAGTTTGATGCCCAGAGTGCTTGGGGATCCAGAGACATTCAACAGTCCTATGACTGAACTTTACTGTTCCATTCCAACAAGATGTTTCTTTTCAATTGCCTGGAATGAAATTGGGCATAAGAAACCACCTCAAACATAGCCACCATCTCCCCCAGCAATCTCATGCAAAGAAGAAGGCTGAAAACCTGAGACTCCCCAGATTTACTACTTGATTTCTCAGATAGGCCTTTTACTGGATGCAAAAAAACTTTGCCTGGACTGTGTCCAGGAACAGGCACAGATAATTTAGGCTGTGTGCTGGATCCAACTCAAATTTTTCCAGATTGAGAACCCAGCCTAGACTCCCCAAAGTATGAACCATTTTGCCTTACCCAAAGTGCCAACCACTCTCTGAGCAACTGGTCATCCAGTTATCTCTCAACAGACCCAGCACCAAAGCCAGTACTTTCATGAAAAACTGTGGGGCAGTGGCCAGACTAAAGGGCAAGGCCACAATTTGAAATGGATGGTCCCCTACCACAAAACACAAGCATCTTTTCATGTGTGGGAAAAATGGGCACATGGAGATAAGCATCCCTGATGAACTGATTCCATATGAAAAGATTGGACTTTGAGAAACTTGTTCAGACCCTTGAGGTCCAAGATTGGCCACACGTCCCGATTCAGCTTTGGAATCATGAAGAGATTGAAGTAGAAACCAAGGAATTTTTCAGTTATCATAACCACCTTGATTACTCCCTATGCAAAATTCAATTTAAGCACCTGAGACAGCAATGTCCTCCTTACTGCTTGCTGCATCGCTACACTCAATCTCATATACAGTGAATGAGGAAAACTCAACTCCAACTTGTACCCATGGGAAACTGTAGAAAGAATCCACCCATCTGAAATCGCATTGCACCAAGACTCTGCAAATGCCCGCAGCCTCTTCTCCACCTACAGAAGTGGGGGTGCCCCTTCATAACAAAGAGGACTAGGCATCTGGCTTAGCGAACCTTCCTGACCAGACCTTGACTCTGCACTTTACTTCTGGACCCAGCCACCTGGGAGCACTAAAAATGGCTGCCTAGAAGAGGAAGAACCAGTTGCCAGAGCATTTGACACTCTTAACCAGACATTTGCCCTTTTTCTTAAGCAGCAAGAGAGAGATCTTTCCACCAAAGATCTTTTGAATGTATTTATCCAAGTCTTCTCCAAACAGGTGTTCCCCGTGAAAGAGAAAACCTGCCAGCAACCTTTTATAAGGCAGTTCTGCAGGCCAGCTTTTCAACCATGCATGTGGACAGACACCAGAGCAAAATGAGAAATTTTTTGGATAGAGTCTTTTAGGTCATCTATCACAAAACACAGAGCCTCCGCCAACCTTTCACTAGTGTCTGATCCCGCATGTGCTGGGTTCTTCTTAACTAACCGCTTAATGCAATCCTTAAGACTTTGGCAAATGCCAATGGCTGCAACTGCTGGCTGCATAGCGGAGCCCACGAAGACAAAAGAAGTCTTCAACAGTGTCTCTGCATCTACTGCAGACATACTTAATTTTTTCATAAACATTTTTTTCCATAGAGTAAAGGGGGAAAAAACCTCTTTGGTGGCACAAAACCATATCCAGGTGATACCATACAGCATATAACAACTCTTTGAAGAGCGGATGCAAAAGAAAGGCCAGAAAATTCTGAACCATTGCAGAGACTGAGGAATACTTGACAGATGATGATTCAGTCAGAAGTAAGAAGGTAGATGCCCCTGTCATGGCTACAATACCAGACAAACGTAGTGGCTCTGAAGCAGCAGTCCCCTCTGTTCTTTCGGGGAATGCAAATACAATGGGACCGCTTCTAGTGTCCTCGGGACCTGATGGTGGCACCTGTGCCTTTCCCAGCTGTGCTCCGAGCCCCTGCCCCCATCCCTTTCTGAAAGCTATTTTAGAAAATTAGACCAATATATAGCTGTGCCAGATCAGCTTCCCCTCCTCAGCAAGAGTGAAATGAGCACAAAATAGTACCAAATTGCCCCAGGGAATACCTGCATTCACCAGTGTTCTTCTCCCCCCAAGATGTAGTACTCACGTACCCAGACAAACAATTAGAAACTGCTCTGTGTCCCTCCTGTGCTTAAAACTGCTTCCTCCCTAAAATACTTTACACCTCACCGGGACACACAAATAAACCTTTCTATACCGAATATGTCTACAATACACACAGGCTCCCCTGGCCCCCTCCCATTCACAGCAAGGTCCCATTTAGGGGTGAATGGACTCTGGGCTGGCCTTTGTCAGTATAAACCAAATTTTCATTTATGTGCCGACACACTTACCCACTTCCCACACTGAGGTGCTAAACCATCCTCAAATATGACTCTTACCACTCAAAGTTAACTTTACACCTACTAAAGCAGAGGCTTTATAATAAGCAGCAACAATTAACCGATTGTACCAACGTCAGGTCCCCACTGAGGCCCCTATTACCCTGTTGGTACTATCTATCTAACCATTGTTCTTATCTATAGTTCTTCCAGAAGAATATCTAGGAATGGACAATTTAATGTAACAGCCTTTCTACTTTGTTATTCCATTTTCATCTGTCAAATGTAATCTTGCTGTTAACCTGTTGAAATTCAATAAAATTTATTGAAAAAAATTAAAATAAAAACTGCTTCCTACCAGAAAACCTGGGCAAAAGAAAAACTGGCCTCATATTCACCAAGATGGCCACCAGAACCACCCCTTGTGATGTATTTCCAGCCCCTTGTGACATATTTCCAGCCCATCTGTGCATGCACGCGCCATTACAAGCAAGCCCCTGGGGCATGTGCACATGATGGAACAAGAGAATAAGGCAAAAGTAAAACTAGTATTTCCTAGCAGAGGAACCTAGCACATTGTCCCAGTGTATTACTAGGATCAGGTCAGATATTTGGAACAAGGTAAAAGTAAACTACCCGGAACACAAAGCATGCCGCTGCCCCTAGTGTAAAAACAACTGGTAGCCATGTGATTCCTTAAAGGTCCAAATCACCTTCTCCTGCCACAGGAACTGAAACCAGACTCCAATCTTAACCCATCACAGCAGACACTGTCACTACAGACCCTCAGGGACTAAACAAATGGGGTCCACTGCCCTGGACCTACACAGCACCATACTGGAGCACCTTGGTTAGTATGAAACTGCGCTGGGTTCCAAACCTGCAGGGTCAGGTGTGGAAAAGGCCACATTACAGGTAAAACCCCACTAAATCCTCAGAGCTGGATCCAGGTACCATCCTACTGAGCATCAAAGCCATAAGGATGGATCAGGTCGACCTCCTCTCGATCCCTTTTGGAATCGCTTGAGACTAGCCATAGTATGCAGAGAGATGTACTTATGTGACCATCACCTTCAGGATACTGCCAAAAAAACTTAGGAGCTCCTGGAGTGGGAGGGGTTATGTTGGGGAGGAATTTCTGTCTGTTTGTTCTGCCAGTGTCCATTCACCTATAGGTGGCACATAACCCAGGAAGTAAAGATTACAGTCTGTGTCCCGTGAAGTCCGAAAAAGATTTTGCAACTCAGTATACTAAGCATAACAATCGGAAAAGACACAACTATCCAAAACAGCGTCAAGTTATGTATAGCATATTCAGTTACAAAAACTCAGTAGTCAATTGACTATAGAAAGTATTTAAAGATTTTTCCAAATGTGGGTTTAGAGTCTTTCAAAAACATAAAAAATACTACTCATATATTGTCACCCTTACAGCCATATCACTACCCCTGGCTTCTGGTAAAATTATAACCATTCATGGCTATATGACAGTACTGGCAACATGACATTCCTATGGTTCTCTGAACAAAGCATACCTTTTGTAATTAGACATAATGACGAAGTAATAATAATGGTACTAGTTCAGTTATATGATGACACACATCTAGACTATAGATAAAACTGTAACCTCGTAATGGAAAGGCACAAAGAAAATTACAGAATCAGGAGCAAGGGATGCAGCCCTGAGTCCAAGTAAGTGGGGTTTGGCTGGTAAATAATTCAAACAAAAGATGCTTCCAGGAAAATTGGCTTGCCTAAGAGATCAGCTTGAGTTCAGTTCAAATTTACAATGTGTGCACATTGAACTGAATATGCCAGAGTAGAGGTGTAGAGGCAAACCAAGACAATGTATTTTATAGGAAATGATGGAAGCAAATTCTGCCATGCAATTTAGTTTAACATTCTAACACTCCACTCAGAGTGCTTTTTACCCAAATGCATTAAAATAAAATGTCACACACACACACACACACACACACACACACACACACACACACACACACACACACACACACACATAGATAGAGAGAGAAAGAGAAAAGTATTTTTTATATTTAGGTAACAGATATATTGCTCATAATTCTTAAAGTATGCTGGGCTAGTACATTTTGACCAAATGATAAGAGACAGAGAAAGCAGCACAGTGTACTTTTGTCAGATGACAGTTTATGCAGCTGGCCTGAATTTTAACAAATTTCCCCTATTGTACTTTCTAGTGTCCAGAGAAGCTATTTTTAAAAACGAATTCTAAAATAATATTGAAGTGATTTGAAAAAAAAGTCTTTGGTTTAGAACTAAACAAAAAAAAGAAAAGAGGCTCGTTCAGGAAGGGAAAGGCAATATATGCTCATCTAAAACAGCATTTGATATATATATATATATATATATATATATATATATATATATATATATATAGATATAGATCTATAGATCTATAGATCTAGAGCTAGATATACAGTGGGAAGAGCAAGTATTTGATACACTGCCGATTTTGCAGGTTTTCCTACTTACAAAGCATGTAGAGGTCTGTAATTTTTATCATAGGTACTCTTCAACTGTGAGAGACTGAATCTAAAACAAAAATCCAGAAAATCACATTGTATGATTTTTAAGTAATTAATTAGCATTTTATTGCATGACATAAGTATTTGATACATCAGAAAAGCAGAACTTAATATTTGGTACAGAAACCTGTGTTTGCAATTACAGAGATCGTATGTTTCCTGTAATTCTTGACCAGGTTTGCACACACTGCAGCAGGGATTTTGGCCCACTCCTCCATACAGACCTTCTCCAGATCCTTCAGGTTTTGGGGCTGTCGCTGGGCAATACGGACTTTCAGCTCCCTCCAAATATTTTCTATTGGGTGCAGGTCTGGAGACTGGCTAGGCCACTCCAAGACCTTAAGATGCTTCTTACGGAGCCACTCCTTAGTTGCCCTGGCTGTGTGTTTCGGGTCGTTGTCATGCTGGAAGACCCAGCCATGACCCATCTTCAATGCTCTTACTGAGGAAAGGAGGTTGTTGGCCAAGATCTCGCGATACATGGCCCCATCCATCCTCCCCTCAATACGGTGCAGTCATCCTGTCCCATTTGCAGAAAAGCAGCCCCATAGAATGATGTTTCCACTTCCATGCTTCACGGTTGGGACGGTGTTCTTGAGGTTGTACTCATCCTTCTTCTTCCTCCAAACACGGCGAGTAGAGTTTAGACCAAAAAACTCTATTTTTGTCTCATCAGACCACATGACCTTCTCCAATTCCTCCTCTGGATCATCCAAATGGTCATTGGCAAACTTCAGATGGGCCTGGACATGCGCTGGCAGGGGGACATTGCGTGCACTGCAGTATTTTAATCCATGACGGCGTAGTGTATTACTAATGGTTTTCTTTGAGACTGTGGTCCTAGCTCTCTTCAGGTCATTGACCAGGTCCTGCCGTGTAGTTCTGGGCTGATCCCTCACCTTCCTCATGATCATTGATGCCCCACGTGGTGAGATCTAGCATGGAGCCCCAGACTGAGGTAGATTGACCATCATCTTGAACTTCTTCCATTTTCTAATAATTGCGCCAACAGTTGTTGCCTTCTCACCAAGCTGCTTGCCTATTGTCCTGTAGCCCATCCCAGCCTTGTGCAGGTCTACAATTTTATCCCTGATGTCCTTACACAGCTCTCTGGCCTTGGCCATTGTGTAGAGGTTGGAGTCTGTTTGATTGAGTGTGTGGACAGGTGTCTTTTATACAGGTAAGGAGTTCAAACAGGTGCAGTTAATACAGATAATGAGTGGAGAAGAGGAGGGCTTCTTAAAGAAAAAATAACAGGTCTGTGAGAGACGAAATTCTTACTGGTTGGTAGGTGATCAAATACTTATGTCATGCAATAAAGTGCAAATTAATTATTTAAAAATCATACAATGTGATTTTCTAAATCGTCAGTGTATCAAATACTTGTTCTCCCCACTGTATATCTATAGCTATGCATCTATATATATATATACATATATATACTGTAAATATATATATATATATATAACAAATGAACTGTTGCTTAGGAACAACATAGACAAAGAGATATACTCATACTCCAACATTCATCTTCTAACCTATAATTAAATCATTTGTGGGGACTGTGCGTTGTCTCCCTTATTGAATTTAGTGTTTGTTGTTGCTAGGCTGTGACCAGACTGAGCATCTGTTTACATTTGGGATCTGCAGGTTTTACCTAAACTCAGTGGGGTAATTGTTCCTGCCTGTTATTGTGAATGAAGTTCCAGTAATCAGAGTGGCAAGGACAATCACCGAGTAATAAATATGGATCTGACTCAACCAATCCCTGAAGTGTTCTTACCACCATGGGCTTCTGCCTGGTGAGCATGTACGCATGCATAGAGTGATTGCTACTAGGGCTTGTGTCACAGGGAAGCTGATTTTCTTTTGAAAGAACCATCAAGGTGTGTGGGTCCACATCTAAGGGTAAGAGTATTCATTACCTTCTCCCTACCAGCCCTTGTCCTTGTCATTGCCTCTTGGCTGCCAATTGAGATGCATCTCCAAGTTTGCGATTATATGTGATGCGATATTTGTGAAGTTTGGAATACTCTCTTGCATTGGAGGAGTTAGACCTATCACAAAAAGGACGTTATTGTCTTTTATAGTTCCGTCACTGTGGCTTGGACTTTTATGCCACATTATTCATGTTTTACACTTCATGGTGGACTTTGCATATATTTCTATATTCTTTATTTTATGTTTTATTTAGTAACACTTTTCATTGATTGTTGTTACATTGTGATTGTTATATTTTTTAGGTTGTTCTGACTTAGTTTTATGCTTTCACCTTTTTTGCTGTCTCTGATTTACTTATTACAGCAAGTTTGATGAGAGGTGGACCTCACACATGTTTTATTTTTAAGTGTATAACACATGAACACCTTTCATCCACTGTTGTTACACTGTGAATGCTACTTCACTTTTTGGTTGTTTTGACCAAGTGTAACGTTGTCACTATCTATTTGTCTTTGATTCACTTGTCACAGCAAGTCTATCACGGTAGCGCTGCATTTTTGTTTTTTATAATACAAAAAAGACAAACCTCAAAAGGAAAAAAAATATTTGGCACAAAGCAGATATATTTGTATGAGTGTTACAGGTAGTAAAAAGTTAAAAAAGTTTTGCTTGAATATAATACCCTATCTGGGTGCCAATGCTGGCTAGTGTCCTAGAAATTACATTTACTTTTCAAGACTTGATTACACCTAAAACCAACCGAGCTGTAACCAACCTTTTTTAGAAGATTGAGGATTCATGGGAGCTGTAGTTTTTGTTGCCGTGGACTGGTGTGCAGCCACGGCAACTACATGCCCCCACCTAAAGTGCCAGGAAACATGGTTGCAGCATTCCAAGCCATAATACATTTAAAGGTTGCTTTACTGGAACTACTCTTAGAGGAATATTCAAAGAAACACTTCAGCTGAAATGATCAGAACTGTGATTACAATAAACAGCACTCTCTTTCCCATTTGCTATGTCTTCTGTTATTTCTTAAAGCCACATTTAACAACTTCCAGTAGTTGTGACAGGATCCTGGTAAATGTGTACCTACACAGCAGGGAATCTGACACTAGACATATTTATTGAATATCCTAAATCAGTGATGGCGAACCTTGGCACTCCAGAAGTTTTGGAACTACATATCCCATGATGCTCATGCACTCTGCAGTGTAGATGAGCACAATGGGAAATGTAGTTCCAAAACATCAGGGGTGCCAAGGTTCGCCATCACTGTCCTAAACTATGTGGCTCTGTCCTTTAACAGTATCAGCCTGTTACATACATTACTTGCACCTGACATGCCTCTTCCTCGGTATGGGGAATCCCCAGTATCCTCTCTCATTCAGGCAATGAGCAACCTCACTAAGAATGCCCCTGCTACCCTAAATATTTATATACCAGTATAACATGGCTAAAAAATACTATAGATACACTTTCCAACCATACATCAACTAAATAAATGAATTCAAATGGATAAGCATCCCCTGTACTAAAATAGTACAATTAGAACTGAGATATGTAGTAGGAAGAGCTTCAGACGTGCAGTACCTTAGAATATAAAACTAAACGTTTATTAAATAGATAAAAAAAAAATATAAAAAATGCATTTTATTTAATGTGGATTTAGAAAATATCTCAACATAGTACATTATATACATTAAAATCATAAAGATATCAACTGTGCAACTTTAAGAACTTGGCACAGCTATCAACATATTTCATATGGATTTTGCTGAATATAAGACACTCTGATTTGAAGACATTAGGGTCTCCATAATAAGACTTTAAAGATTTAATTATAATCCTTCTTAAAGTAGTTCTAAAGGCTCAAGGTTTTTTACTTTCATGTATTCTATGCATAAAGGTAAAAAACCTGTGTGCAGCAGCGCTCCTGCCCCCCCCCCCCCCCCCCCCCCCCCGGCCCCGCGCCCCCCCCCCACCAATACTTACCCGAGCCCCATCTATCCAGAGTTGTGCAGAAGAGCCTCAACTCTCCGAGGACACTCCCTCCTCATTGGCTGAGAGAGCAGTTGGTGCCAATAGCTCCCGCTGCTGTCAATCACAGCCAGTGAGGAGAGAGAGAGGGGGCAGGGCCAAGACTCAGCATTGTATGTAAATAAACACACAGAGCAGCGGCTCAGGAGTGACCCTGCTCAGGTGCCCCATAGCAATCTGCTTGCTCTGGGGTCACTCAGCAGGAGGGAGGAGCCAGGAGTTCTGGCGGGGGACCCAAGAAGAAGAGGATCGTGGTTCCCCTGTGCAAAACCACTGCACAAAGCAGGGGAGTATTAAATGTTTGTTATTTTAAAAACAATTCTACCTTTAATATCACTTTATAGCTGATCTCCACGATTCCTATTACTTTATACAGTACACAGTACTGACTTCTGGCTGTGAGACTTCCAGTTTTACACCCGGAACAAAATTAGCGTCGTTCTGAGCGGGGCGCAGCATAGACAGCTTTGTACTCTGTGAATGAATACAAAGCTTACTCTAATTGGCTGAGTCAGAGAGCATGACATCATCAGCCTACCCCTTTGCTTCAGCCAATTAGAGGAAGCTTTGTATTCATTCACAGAATACAAAGCTGCCTTTGAATTGCTGAGCACGGCTTGGCCAGATTATTAGTTTGTTTCGGGTGTAAGACAGGAAGTCTCTGTCTTACAGCCAGGACCCAGCTGAAGCTACAAGCAGTACACACAGTGCTTAGAGCCAGTGCAGAACTTAGTGAAGGAAATAGTTCATTTGGACCAGCTTGGTCCAAACAAACTTTTTAAAGTGACAGGAACATGGAGTTTTTTGAATTTTTTTACCATAATGTTTTTGTAGCGCCGACACTTTTTCAAAGTGTGCGCTATTCTTGTAAATTTAGTTTTTCCCAGAACTGTAACTGAGTTTTGGGGTTAATTGTTCTGGGTTATTACGTTGGCATCAGTTTGGCTGGGCTGTACTAGAGTTCTGCCTGGTCATAGGTGAGGTGAGCACCTGTGACCGGATGAGAATGCAGTCTGGTTGGACGCATTGGGTACCAATATTTTCCCGGAGCCAATCAGTGTAAGCGTCTGGCCCCACTGTGTATTCCGGGAAGGGGTATTTAAGGTGCTGAAGTCACGTGGGACGGGGTCTTAACTTCTTGTTGGTTCTGGTTCCAGTCCGGACCATCCCCGTGAGGGGTCTCGGTTCAGGAGTGTCTGCTGACCCCGTAAGCCTGGTCATCCTGACCAGTCCCAGAGGCCCTCATGGTCTGGGGTGGGGATCCATCCATTTCCGAGCCTCGGAACTGGCTAGTTCGAGGCACAGTAACTGAAGGAGGATTCTGAAGTGTCCCGGTGTCCTCTCAGGATTGGAGAGGCACGGCAACTTGACAAGCGACCAGTGGAGGACTCTTCGGAGGAGGGCCACGCACGAAGCTGGCTGCTCGGTAAGAGTCTGGGAGCTGAGATGTATAGACACTCGTTGAATCCACACTTCCTACGGTATCGCCGGATCGGCTGAAAGATACAGGTACCATAGGAAAAGTTCCTAACCCATCCTTCGGTTACAACCAAGTCTGTGGCAGAGACTTTTACACATTCACTTAAAGTTTCACAACCAGGTCTGTGGCAGAGACTTTGCTAAATTCCAAATCACTTGTTGGCTGCTAGATATACAAACAAGGGAACAAGGGTTTATCCAACAGTGAAGTGTCTGAACTTTATCACCCATGTCATCTATTCCCAACTGAGAGACTGTGTTTGTTTCAACGTTTTTTTTTTTTGTTTCAATGGTTTTTTGCAAATAAAAATCCTCAAAAGGACTTTGAGTGTCAGTTTTAGCAATTACTGGGTACTAACCCTGGGAACCCCTAGACAAAAACGATGAGCTAGACGGAGGAGGTAATCGGTAAGCCCAGAAATCCACAGCCGCCCCCCAGAGGGTTCTTAGAGCTACATCGCGTTGAACAAAAAGAGAAAACAGATTCATAGAACAAAATATAAGCAACCGATCACATGAGATAAAACAGTCCTTCACAAATAGTTGAGGTCTGAATTTAACACTGAACCTCAGGGAATGCTGATATAAAAGTAAGAGTTAACCCAGTGTCTGCATGTTAACCATATATAACATAGAACAAAGGAAAACCCTCCAAAAGATAGGATTTTAACAGGCAAAATAACATAATATGGCCCTTGTTTCCACAAGGCAAATAATAGAAGGTGAGGAGGTCTATTGTTTAAACTCAAGAGGGGGTAGCGGCGGAGTGTGAAAGAAACACATAAATCAAATTTTTACCTATTTGTCTAGTAAAAGTATGTTTTTTATATTAGAAGGTACTGCACTTGTGAAGCTCATCCAACTACATATCCCTATTCAAATTCTTACTGTACAGGGGCTGCTAGTACATTGCACTTAAAATACAGCCACATCAACACTTGCAGCACTGACTGCAAGTTGCTTCTTTTAGGCCAAACACACCATAACCTGTCTAGTTATACTTTAGTAAAACTTTAAAAGAGACAAATTTGTTTGCCAGCATTCAGATTGTGTTTACTCTGCTGTTAATGCATGTTATTGCATTTTTACTTCTACCTTTCTAATCTGGTACACTGACTACTGTAATCTGAATTATAATAAATGAGTGATTTGCAAACACAGGCTGGACCTGGCAATACATTATATCATTAGATATGTAATGCACTGTGTCATGGCATAGACCGAGGAAATCCAATACAAACATTTACACAATTTTTTTTTTTCAACTGAGCAATAATGAGCCTATACAAATAAGTAGAGGCTTAATTTTAGTATGCAGAGCACATTGCTATTTTCTTTTATAACCATACATAGAATGCAATACTGCCAAACAACACAGTAGCTTATATGAATTCCACATTGTTGGAAAACATTCAGGTAGCAAAGGAACAAGTCAAAATATAATAAAAGAGGTCAACAGCTTAGACAAATTAGACAAAGCAGTAAATCTATTTATCTTCAGAAAAAAAAGTCATATCAGGAGCCAGAGCGTAAGGAGAAGAAGGAAGTCTTACAAAAAAAAAAAACATTTTTACAATCAAAGGAAAATTCCTGAATTATAAATCATGGTGTTCAAACTATTAATTAAACATAGCAATAAATCATAATGCATAAACATGTACTATTATATAATTATACATATCATATTATACAATTGTTCTACAAACTTATATGATTGTATTTTAATAAAATATGTATTTCAGGAAAAAAAAAAATCCTTTAATTATTTAATGTGCAGGGTTAATAAAAGCAATGGCACATTTAAAGCTAGGATATACTGTTTTTTACGTGACTTCTGGTGGTTAAGGATGCCAGTAGACAGCATTTGTCATTATTAGAAGGATGCAATTACTTTAAACATACATTTTCTACAGATAGCAATTTGGAAAGCAATGCGAGAGCAGGACCCCAGGCTAATCCCATAGAAAGGAAGTTATGAAAACTGATTGTGCCATAGAAGTAAAATTTAATTCCTTTGGAACAATATTACTGAAATACACTATTTTTCAAAAACTGAAAATGAAAATAGGAAATAATAGAACTAAAAAAGAAACAAGATAAAGAAATCATTGGGCATGCACAGATGAATTATTAGATATTTGCCAGCTCTGGAAACCCCTGTGGCTAGAGACAAACATAGGTACTGTAGAATCCCAGGGCCGTTTATGTGAATCTCAAAATGTCAGCAGAAAGCTGCAAGGGCTTGGGGCAACTGCAGTTGCATATTGCACAGTAAAAAAGGGTTTGATCCCTACCTACCATAACAGCAAATTTGTGAGGCCTAGTGTGCATTAACACGGCCTATACCCCAAAGAGAAGCTTAAACAGATAGACATAAAGAGTATATGCATGTGAACAAAAGTTTTTTATTAAGGGCTACAGGCCCAAAGGTGAATCAATGAATAGGTAAATAGACATATAGATGTACAAGGCAGTATATATACATGGTATTCATGTGTAACCATAGACATGTACAAAAATGCATAAATTGCACAGCAACTTGCGATAATATCGGGGTCTTTCAGGAAAATGCCGACATGTTTCGGACGGACGTCCTTTTTCAAGGCAATATCTGTTCCTGTGTTTGCTCAATAATACTGTATAAGACAGAGTAGAGTCATTAATATACAACATAATGTGTTAATAGGTGTAAACCTGTGAATAGCACCGCTCAATGGTAATGGTACTCACTTGCAAAATGTGGAAGGGCTAGGGGTGAGCCCAGTGGTCTTGGGGTACAAGAGTATGGTATCAGTGTGTCCATGCAGTATACAATGGATCTTGTGCTGTTAAAAGCAAACGGCTGCTAAACATTTGAAGGGCTGCAAGATCTCCAAGCCATGCAATGGGAAGTTGCGATGGCTAGTGGTGCCTGGGCCAGAGGTGATAAATGGCTATGGAGTAAGAAGGAGTAGGTAGAGTAACATTAGTATCACTTGGTAGTGAAGAGGAGTAGGTTAGTGCAAAATAGATTGCACAAAGTAAGATACTAGTATTACCTGGTAGAAGGAGGGTTTGTAGTCAGCTGTAGTATAGCAAAACGCCGGCAGGAAAGTGTGATACCTGATCCCGCCATTGAAGAGACTAATATAGTGTGTAATGATGGGTGTCAGCTGTGCAGGCCATGGTGGAAGGTGATTGCACTATGCTGTGTAGTAATTGCGAGGCCAGGTGTGGGGATGGTGGCTGAGAGGCCACAATATACTATCCCCAGTGTTGAGATCTCAGATGCGGCGGCGCCGCGCGTCGACACGTCCTGAGGGGGCGTGGCCTCGTGCGGCGTCGGAGCGTCACCGACGCGGGCAGACTAACCCCTCCCCGTGTGCTGGAACGCAAGCGGGGGGGGGCGCATGTGGTGGCAAGACGTGCGCCTCAATGGGTATGTGTGGCGCATGCGCCGTATGGAATACACGCATGCGCACATGGTCTTACCCGCACCGGGCAGCCAGTACATCAAATGGAAGCAGGGAAGCCAGTATGTGTATTGGATGGATGTATTGAAGAGGAGTATAGTAATATAAATGCATTGCAACTGCATTTTAAACAATATGGTATTTTCAGCGAGTGGGTCACATTACCATAGAGATAGGTAGGAGGCCCCCTAGTGGACAGAGACAGACACAGCATTTGGAATAACAGAAACAGCAATATTCACATATTTGCAAAGAGTAATAGGGACATATGTATATATACAGTAAATTAGTGTCATTGAGTTTGAGTAGTACTAATTTACTGTATATATACATATGTCCCTATTACTCTTTGCAAATATGTGAATATTGCTGTTTCTGTTATTCCAAATGCTGTGTCTGTCTCTGTCCACTAGGGGGCCTCCTACCTATCTCTATGGTAATGTGACCCACTCGCTGAAAATACCATATTGTTTAAAATGCAGTTGCAATGCATTTATATTACTATACTCCTCTTCAATACATCCATCCAATACACATACTGGCTTCCCTGCTTCCATTTGATGTACTGGCTGCCCGGCGCGGGTAAGACCATGTGCGCATGCGTGTATTCCATACGGCGCATGCGCCACACATACCCATTGAGGCGCACGTCTTGCCACCACATGCGCCCCCCCCGCTTGCGTTCCAGCACACGGGGAGGGGTTAGTCTGCCCGCGTCGGTGACGCTCCGACGCCGCACGAGGCCACGCCCCCTCAGGACGTGTCGACGCGCGGCGCCGCCGCATCTGAGATCTCAACACTGGGGATAGTATATTGTGGCCTCTCAGCCACCATCCCCACACCTGGCCTCGCAATTACTACACAGCATAGTGCAATCACCTTCCACCATGGCCTGCACAGCTGACACCCATCATTACACACTATATTAGTCTCTTCAATGGCGGGATCAGGTATCACACTTTCCTGCCGGCGTTTTGCTATACTACAGCTGACTACAAACCCTCCTTCTACCAGGTAATACTAGTATCTTACTTTGTGCAATCTATTTTGCACTAACCTACTCCTCTTCACTACCAAGTGATACTAATGTTACTCTACCTACTCCTTCTTACTCCATAGCCATTTATCACCTCTGGCCCAGGCACCACTAGCCATCGCAACTTCCCATTGCATGGCTTGGAGATCTTGCAGCCCTTCAAATGTTTAGCAGCCGTTTGCTTTTAACAGCACAAGATCCATTGTATACTGCATGGACACACTGATACCATACTCTTGTACCCCAAGACCACTGGGCTCACCCCTAGCCCTTCCACATTTTGCAAGTGAGTACCATTACCATTGAGCGGTGCTATTCACAGGTTTACACCTATTAACACATTATGTTGTATATTAATGACTCTACTCTGTCTTATACAGTATTATTGAGCAAACACAGGAACAGATATTGCCTTGAAAAAGGACGTCCGTCCGAAACATGTCGGCATTTTCCTGAAAGACCCCGATATTATCGCAAGTTGCTGTGCAATTTATGCATTTTTGTACATGTCTATGGTTACACATGAATACCATGTATATATACTGCCTTGTACATCTATATGTCTATTTACCTATTCATTGATTCACCTTTGGGCCTGTAGCCCTTAATAAAAAACTTTTGTTCACATGCATATACTCTTTATGTCTATCTGTTTAAGCTTCTCTTTGGGGTATAGGCCGTGTTAATGCACACTAGGCCTCACAAATTTGCTATTTTTACATGTGAGAAGCGATAGACCAACCTGCCACCACTCACTTGCCCAATAAATATTGTACCTACCATAACAGGAGGTTATAAATACAAATCAATACAGAGTTTAGTCGGCATGACAGTTCCATTCTTCAGACGAGACGTCCTGCTTTTTTCATATTAATTAAAAACTTGTAGATTAGCCATCAGATGGTGCTCTGTATTTCTCTGCAATCACTCAGCTTCCCTGTTTAACCGCTTCAGCACCGGGCCATTTTACACCCTTCCTTACCAGAGCACTTTTTGCGATTCGGCACTGCGTCGCTTTAACTGACAATTGCACGGTCGTGCGACGTTACACCCAAACAAAATTGACGTCCTTTTTTTCCCACAAATAGAGCTTTCTTTTGGTGGTATTTGATCGCCCCTGCGGTTTTTATTTTTTGCGCTATGAACAAGAGAAGAGCGCCAATTTTGAAAAAAAACACAATATTTTTTACTTTTTGCTATACTAAATATCCCATTTTTTAAAAAAAAAAAAAAATTTTTTACTCAGTTTAGGCTGATACGTATTCTTCTACATATTTTTGGTAAAAAAAATCGCAATAAGCGTATATTGATCGGTTTGCACAAAAGTTATAGCGTCTACAAAATAGGGGATAGATTTATTGCATTTTTTTTTTTTTTTTTTTACTAGTAATGGCGGCGATCTGCGATTTTTTTTCGTGACTGCGACATTGCGGCGGACACTTCGGACACTTTTGACACATTTTTGGGGCCATTCACATTTACACAGCGATCGTTGCTATAAAATTGCATTGATTACTGTGTAAATGTGACTGGCAGGGAAGGGGTTAACACTAGGGGGCGCTGTAGGGGTTAATGTATTCCCTATATGTGTGATTCTAACTGTGGGGGAGGGGACTCAAGGGGAGGAGACCGATCATGTGTTCCTCCATACTGGATCACATGATCGGTCTCCTGCTCGCTGACAGGACGTGGAGCTGTGTGTTTACACACACAGCTCCACGGTCCCGCGTGGTCCCGTTGTTTTAACGGGCAATCGCGGGTGCCCGGCGGACATCGAGGCCGCCGGGCACCCGCACCGGGTCCCGAGCCCCCCAGGCGGCCGGGAATGGGAGGACGTCATATGACGCCCACCCAGGATGGTAGATCCACCTTGTGGGCGTCATATGACTATGGGCGGGTATTGAAGGGGTTAAAAACCCTGTCACCTTGCCCATTCATAGAAAAAAAGATGGGGTCTCCATAAAGCCCACCCTCTGATGTAGTTATACTCACTTTTACTGTACTCCACTGCTGCTCCTTTACCAAAGAAGACCAAATCTTGGCTGGTGTTGAATCTTAATGGGAGTGATGACATCACCTACTCAATCATGATACAGTGCTCAACCCACTTCATTGTGGGACATCACATGCTTCCCCATACCTAGAAGTGTTGAGACTGCTTTAACATCCCTGGCGGTATTCCCGAGTGTGGCACAGGGTGAATTTTCAGTACCAAAAGTGGTAACCCTGAGCCACACTCAGGATCGCATTTCGGGATCCAGGTACAGTTAGTTACCTTGTCCCCAGGATCCTGGAAAGTCTCCCCGCTGTGTGTGTGAGTCGTGTCTCTGCTCGATGTATCACAGCGCTGGGCTCCGGTCCCTGCGAGCGTTGCAACGCATAGGGACTGGGCACGGCACCAAATTCAAAAAGTGAAACACACACAATACATACAGTATACTGTAATCTTACAGATTACATTACTGTATCACATTATTTCACATCCCTTTTGTCCCTAGTGGTTTGTCCAGTGCCGTGCAGTTTTATATTATAAATACTGTTCTTTTTGCCTGGAAACTGGAGATTGTCCATAGCAACCAAACCCCTCCCTTTACATCAAAAGCGGTTTTAGACCAGTTAAAAAACAACGATAATAAATTAGAATCACTTACAGAATTGAGCGATTGTGATCCGTGGGGAAATCCATCATCAAACACTGAAAGTAATGACAGCGACAATTCTGCAACTGAGCAAATTTCTGTGTTTTTGATTTGATTACATTATTGGATAAATTTTATTATTATTATATTATTATTTGTTATATATTATTATTTGACAGCGACAATTCTGCAACTGAGCAAATTTCTGTGTTTTTGATTTGATTACATTATTGGATAAATCTTATTATTATTATATTATTATTTGTTATATATTATTATTTGACAGCGACAATTCTGCAACTGAGCAAATTTCTGTGTTTTTGATTTGATTACATTATTGAATAATTTTTATTATTATTATATTATTATTTGTTATAATTATTTATAGTTATTTATTATATTATAATTTATGATTTCATGTTTCAAACTTTATCATACCTGGGCTGTCTACTAGACTCTTGTTTGGACAGATTTAATGTGTGCTATTCCTAAGAATTACAGGCTTACAATATAAAACGCCAAATTTCCATGCAAAACATGGTACCGTTTTGAGCATCAAAAATCTGAAATAATCATACCGCCAGGGAGGTTAACAGAAGAAGGAGCAACCAGGGAATTCTATGAAGATGGATATAACTGGATCAAGGGAGAGAGTAAAGGAGACTTTGTTACTATGCTCTAAACGAGCAAGGTCTCTTTCATTACTGTTGATATTACTATTTACTCATATACACTTTTACTATACAGAGAAAACACATTTGTAAAACATTAACACACTTTTTAATCACGGTGTACTTCATGTTAAGCTCTTTTACACATACAGTGCTCAGCATAAATGAGTACACCCCTTTTGAAAAGTAAGATTTTAATCACTATCTCAATAAACACAAAAACAATTTCCAAAATGTGGACAAAACTGAGTTTTATAGAACATTTGTTTAGCTCCATTACATAAAAGTAAGGTTAATAATATAACTTAGATTAGAAAATCTTTAGTTTTACTCAAATTAGTTGATGCAAAAATTAATACACACCACAAAAAAACTACTACATCTAGTATTTTGTATAACCTCCATGATGTGAAAGGACAGAACCAAGTCTTCTAGGCATGCAATGAACAAGTTGGCAACATATTGCAACATCTTTTTCCATTCTTTAACCACTTGCTGACCAAGGACGTCATATGACGTCCTTGACTTTAAGTGGTGATATCTGAATGATGCGTGCAGCTATTGGCATCATTCAGATATCATTTTTACCGGCCGGCGATTCTGTGCACCATAAGAATGATCATAGCGGCAGTTCCGCCGCCTGATCGTTCTTATAGGCAGCGGGAGGGGACGCCCCCCCCCCTCCCGCCGCCATCCGGTGCTTCTCCGGGCTCTCCCGTGCCATCGGGGGCCCGGAGAAAGAATCGCTCGCCGCCGGATGACGAGCATAGAGATTTCCGGTGACCAGATGGTCACCAGTCATCTCTATGACCGTCGGAGGTCCGGGCGCGACGTTATGACGTCACGCCCGGTACCCGGATGTAAACAAAGCCGCGATCGTGGCTGTCAGCATGAGATCGGTAAAAAATTTTTTACCGATCTCATGCTTTCCAGCCTGGAGGAGAGATGTGGGGTCTTATTGACCCCACATCTCTCCATAAAGAGGACCTGTCACATACATTCCTATTACAAGGGATGTTTACATTCCTTGTAATAGGAATAAAAGTGATCCAAAATATTTTTTTTTTTTTAAAAAGTGTAAAAATAAAAAAAATTAAGTAAAATAAAAATAAATAAATAAAAAAAAAAAAAATTAAAACGCCCCTGTCCCCTGTAGCTCGCGATCAGAAGCTAACGCACACGCAAGTCCCGCCCGCATATGTAAACGCCGCTCAAACCACACATGTGAGGTATCGCCGCGTGCGTTAGAGCGTGTGCAACAATTCTAGCACTAGACCTCCTCCGTAACTCTAAACTGGTAACCAGTAAAAAATATTAAAGCATCGCCTATGGAGATTATTAAGTACCGAAGTTTGGCGCCATTCCACGGTTGTGCGCAATTTTAAAGCGTGACATGTTTGGTATCTATTTACTCGGCGTAACATCATCTTTCCTATTATATAAAAAAAATGGGCTAACTTTACTGTTTTCTTATTTTTTAATTCATGAAACTGTTTTTTTTCCCAAAAAAAGGCGTTTGAAAAATTATTGCGCAAATACCGTGTGAGATAAAAAGTTGCAATGACCGCCATTTTATTCCCTAGGGTGTCTGCTAAAAAAAACGTACTCAATGTTTGGGGGTTCTGAGTAATTTTCTAGCAAAAAAATGATGATGTTTACATGAAGGAAAATAGGCCAAAATAGGCCCGGTAGGCAAGTGGTTAAGAACGACCTCTTTTAGAGCCTGGATGCTGGATAAAGAGTGATGCTCAACTTGTCCCTTCATAATTTCCCATTGGTGTTCCAATGGGTTCAGATCAGGAGACATACTTGGCCACTGAATCACTTTCACCCTGTTCTTCAAAAATGCAACAGTGGCCTTATGCCTCGTACACACGGTCGGATTTTCCGATGGAAAAAGTCCGATCGCATTATGTTGTTGGAAAATCGTGTGTGGGCTCTAGCGGGCTTTTTCCGTCGGAATTTCTGACTGAAAAAATTTGAGAGCAGGATCTAAAATTTTCCGACAACAAAATCCGATCAGACTTTTTTGATCGTGTGTAGAGAATTCGGATGCACAAAGTGCCACTTACGCTCAGAAGAAATTTGGAGACGAAAGCTATTGGCTACTGGCCTCTATGTAGTCCCGTCGTACGTGTTGTACGTCACCTCGTTCGGATTTTCCGATAACTTTGTCCAACCGTGTGTGTGCAACACAGGTTTCGGACAAAATCCATCGGAAAAAATTCGACGGATTTTGTGGTCGGAATGTCCGACCGTGTGTACGGGGCATAAGATATGTGTTTTGTATCATTGTCATGTTAAAGAAGTGCACGACGACCATGATGGTAGCATCTTCTCTATTAACCACTTCAGCCCCGGACCATTTGGCAGCCAAAGGACCAGAGGTCTTTTTTCAATTTTGCACTGCACTGCTTTAACTGGTAATTGCGCGGTCATGCAATGTTGTAACCAAACAAAATTTGCGTCCTTTTCTTCCCACAAATAGAGCTTTCTTTTGATGGTATTTGATTGCCTCTGTGATTTTTTATTTTTTGCGCTATAAACGGAAAAAGACCGCAAATTTTGAAAAAAAATGATATTTTCTACTTTTTGTTATAAGAAAAATCCAATAAACTCAATTTTAGTCAAACATTTGGGCCAAAATGTATTCAGCCACATGTCTTTAGTAAAAAAAATGCCAATAAGCGTATATTTATTGGTTTGCGCAAAAGTTATAGCGTCTACAAACTAGAGTACATTTTCTGGCATTTACACCGCTTTTAATTTATGACTGCCTATCTCATTTCTTGAGGTGCTAAAATGGCAGGGAAGTACAAAACCCCCCCAAATGACCCCATTTTGGAAAGTAGACACCCCAAGCTATTTGCTGAGAGGCATGTTGAGCCCATTGAATATTTTTTTTTTTAGTCCCAAGTGATTGAATAAAGACAAAAAAAAATAAAATTTTTCATAAAGTTGTCACTAAATGATATATTGCTCACACATGCCATGGTTATATGTGGAATTGCACCCCAAAATACATTTTGCTGCTTCTCCTGAGTATGGGGATACCACATGTGTGGGACTTTTTGGGAGCCTAGCCGCGTACGGGGCCCCGAAACCCAAGCACCGCCTTCAGCATTTCTAAGGGTGCAAATTTTTGATTTCACTCCTCACTACCTATCACAGTTTCGAAGGCCATAAAATGCCAAAATAGCACAAAAACCCCCCAAATGACCCCATTTTGGAAAGTAGACACCCCAAGCTTTTTGCTGAGAGGCATGTTGAGTACATGGAATATTTTATATTTTGCCACAAGTTGCGGGAATATTACAAACTTTTTTTTTTTTCCCCAAAGTTGTCACTAAATGATATATTGCCCACACATGCCATGGGCATATGTGGAATTACACCCCAAAATACATTCTGCTGCTTCTCCTGAGTACGGGGATACCACATGTGTGGGACTTTTTGGGAGCCTATCCGCATACGGGACCCCGAAAACCAAGCACCGCTTTCAGGATTTCTAAGGGCATAAATTTTTGATTTCACTCCTCACTACCTATCACTACCTATCACAGTTTTGAAGACCATAAAATGCCAAGATGGCACAAAACCCCCCCAAATTACCCCATTTTGGAAAGTAGACACCCCAAGCTATTTGCTGAGAGGCATGTTGAGCCCATTGAATATTTTTTTTTTTAGTCCCAAGTGATTGAATAAAGACAAAAAAAATAAATAAAAAAAATTTATTCAAAAAGTTGTCACTAAATGATATATTGCTCACACATGCCATGGTTATATGTGGAATTGCACCCCAAAATACATTTTGCTGCTTCTCCTGAGTATGGAGATACCACATGTGTGGGACTTTTTGGGGGCCTAGCCGCGTACGGGGCCCCGAAACCCAAGCACCGCCTTCAGCATTTCTAAGGGTGCAAATTTTTGATTTCACTCCTCACTACCTATCACAGTTTCGAAGGCCATAAAATGCCAAAATAGCACAAAACCCCCCCAAATGACCCCATTTTGGAAAGTAGACACCCCAAGCTATTTGTTGAGAGGCATGGTGAGTATTTTACAGCTCTCATGTGTTTTTGAAAATGAAGAAAGTAAAGAAAAAAAAAAATTTTTTTTTTTTTTTTTTTTTTCAATTTTCAAAACTTTGTGACAAAAAGCGAGATCTGCAAAATACTCACCATACCTCTCAGCAAATAGCTTGGGGTGTCTACTTTCCAAAATGGGGTCATTTGGGGGTGGTTTGTGCCATCTGGGCATTCCATGGCCTCCGAAACTGTGATTGGCAGTGAGGAGTGAAATAAAAAAATTACACCCTTAGAAAGCCTGAAGGCGGTGCTTGGATTTTGGGGTCCCGTACGCGGCTAGGCTCCCAAAAAGTCCCACACATGTGGTATCCCCGTACTCAGGAGAAGCAACAGAATGTATTTTGGGGTGTATTTCCACATATGCCCATGGCATGTTTGAGCAATATATCATTTAGTGACAACTTTTTGTAAAAAAAAAATATTATTTTTTTTTTTTTTTTTCATTATTCAATCTCTTGGGACCAAAAAAAAAAATATTTAATGGGCTCAACATTGCTCTCAGCAAATAGCTTGGGGTGTCTACTTTCCAAAATGGGGTCATTTGGGGGGGGTTTGAACTGTCCTGGCATTTTATGCACAACATTTAGAAGCCTATGTCACACGTCACCCACTCTTCTAACCACTTGAAGATAAAGCCCTTTCTGACACTTTTTGTTTACATGAAAACATTTTTTTTTTTTTGCAAGAAAATTACGTTGAACCCCCAAACTTTGCTTGTTAAAGCAAAGGCCCTACAGATTAAAATGGTGGGTGTTGCATTTTTTTTTTCCACACAGTATTTGCGCAGCGATTTTTCAAACGCATTTTTTGTGGAAAAAATACACTTTTTTTTATTTTAATGCACTAAAACACACTATATTGCTCAAATTTTTGATGAAATAAAAAATATGATCTTAGGCCGAGTACATGGATACCAAACATGACATGCTTTAAAATTGCGCACAAACACGCAGTGGCAACAAACTACATACATTTTTAAAAGCCTTTAAAAGCCTTTACAGGTTACCACATTAGATTCACGGAGGAGGTCTACTGCTAAAATTACTGCCCTCGATCTGACCTTCGCGGTGATACCTCACATGCATGGTGCAATTGCTGTTTACATATGACGCCAGACCAACGCTTGTGTTCGCCTTTGCGCAAGAGAAGGGGGGGCAGGGGTGCTTTTTTTTATTATTTTTTTAGTTTTTCTTTTTATTTAGCTTTTTTATTTTATTTTTAAACTGTTCCTTCCATTTTTTTTTTCTTAGTTATCATTTTTATTGTTATCGCAGGGAATGTAAATATCCCCTATGATAGCAATAGGCAGTGACAGGTACTCTTTTTTTGAAAAAAAGGGTCTATTAGACCCTAGATCTTTCCTCTGCCCTCAAAGCATCTGACCACACCAAGATCGGTGTGATAAAATGCTTTCCCAATGGTGCGGTGGGTATGCCCACCATTAGAATACCTCCCTTCATCCACCCACTTCTAATGATGGGCATACATGCACCATTTATATATGCCGAAGCATGGGGGCATCCTCCCGCAAAAAAGTTATGCCACGTACACATGGTCGGACTTTTTTCGACCATATGTACGTGGCATTAGGAGCAAAATCGCTCCTCCGCCCTCTGCTGCCCCCATGCTTCGGCATATATGCTCTTTTTTTTAACTGTGGTGGTGAAATCACCTCCTACAGCGTTGGAGTCGCGGCTTTATGTATCGTGGGAGCAAACGCTGTTGCTGTCAAGATAAATAAATCCACGCTGCAACTGAATGGCGTACCTGCTAAGCAAATAATGGTTAACATTAAAACAAAGTAACATTACAGTATAACAGTAAGACCTTACCATACCATACCTGCAAAGCAAATACCAAAAAAAAAAACATAGTAAAAAATAAAACATTTTGTTAACGCAAACGGTGCCTAAAATATATATATGCCGAAGCATGGGGGCATCCTCCCGCAAAAAAGTTATGCCACGTACACATGGTCGGACTTTTTTCGACCATATGTACGTGGCATTAGGAGCAAAATCGCTCCTCCGCCCTCTGCTGCCCCCATGCTTCGGCATATATGCTCTTTTTTTTTAACTGTGGTGGTGAAATCACCTCCTACAGCGTTGGAGTCGCGGCTTTATGTATCGTGGGAGCAAACGCTGTTGCTGTCAAGATAAATAAATCCACGCTGCAACTGAATGGCGCACCTGAAAACAAAAAAATGGTTAACAATAAAACACAGTAAACAAAATTACATACCTGAAAAGCAAGCATGATAAAACATAATAAAACATTGCAGAATAGAATAGAGTAAAAAAGAGCAACAATAGAGAGAGAATAGAGAGAGAGAGAACAATAAAACGACAACTATTTTTTTTTTTTTTTTTTGGGGTTTTTTTGTACTTTATTTTTATTTTTATTTTTTACAGTTTTTCTTTAAACTATAACTATAATTTTAACTGTAACGGTCGGGTCTCAAAATGCGATGGCATTCTTGAGACCCTGTGAAAGTATATCCTAGCCTGTGAAATGCTGTCCCCTACGCTAAAACTTCACTAGTGAGTGGTAGCGTTCAAAACATTCACCAATGCAGAGACCAGGATTGTCAGGACAGCGTGGACAATAATAACGGGTGTCACGCCTACATCCGCGCTTGGTACAGACACGACATCTTTTTTGGGGGGCTCGTTGGGTAGGGGTACTCGGGAGGACATAAGGGTAATGCCTCTCATACAGCCGGCTAACTGCATTTGGTTCGGAATGGTGAGGTGCAGAACCGTCTGGAAACAGAAGGTCTGTGAGAACCTCTTCCAGGAATTCAAGGAAGGGTAACCTCCCGCCTGAAGCTCCGTATAGCACATGAGCATTCAGAAAAGTACCAGCGTCTAGCCTTACGGACAACTAGGTACGGCGCCAACAACTGGTCGTTGAGGTCCACCCCCCCATATTAAGGTTGTATTCGTGGACACAGAGGGGTTTTGTCACAACACCAGCCGCCGTACGAATTTGGACTGTCGTGTCTGCATGAAGGGAGGTAAGAACGAAAACATTCCTATTATCCCTCCACTTCATAGCGAGCAAGTTATTACACTTCAAGCAGGCTCTCTCCCCCAGCCTAAGAGGGGAATCTACAAGCCGCTGGGGAAAGCCCCGGCGATTAGGTCGCACGGTGCCACATGCTCCAATCTGATGATCAAACAAGTGACTAAACAGTGGCACGCTCGTGTAATAATTGTCCACGTACAAGTGGTACCCCTTTCCGAATAAGGGTGACACCAAGTTCCACACTATCTTGCCAGCGCTCCCTATGTAATCTGGACAGTTCTCCGGCTCTACGTGACTATCTTTTCCCTCATAAACCGAAAAGCTCCACGTATAGCCTGTTGCCCTGTCACAGAGCTTGTAGAGCTTGACCCCGTATCTGGCACGCTTGCTGGGAAGGAACTGTTTGAAAGACAAGCGGCCAGAAAACTTAATCAGGGACTCGTCAACGCAGACAACTTGATTGGGATTAAACAAGGCTGCAAAACGTTGGTTGAAGTGGTTTATGAGGGGCCGAATTTTGTAGAGCCGATCAAATTCAGGGTCTCCACGAGGACGACAGAGTTCATTGTCACTGAAGTGCATGAACCGCAAGATCTGTTCGTATCGTGCCCTGGACATGGAGCGAGAGAACACGGGCATATGGTGGAGCGCGAGGGTGGACCAATAAGACCTCAGCGTCGGGAATTTATGCATGCCCATGTTGATGGAAAGGCCCAGAAAGGACTTAAATTCGGAAACCGTAATTGGTTTCCAATCTCTGGCAAGGGAAGGCACTTGGGGATTAGCGGCGATGTATTGACCAGCGTATATATTACTTTGGTCCACAATAGATCTATAGAGATCTTCCGTGAAAAACAGCGATAAAAAATCGGATGGCTTAAAATCAGCTGTTTCCACCTGAATACCGGGTTGGCCAGTGAATGGGGGAAGTACGGGTCCTGCAGAAGTGGTGGGCACCCAATCAGGATTGGCGAATTCTGCAGGAAGGACACTATGTGATCGACGGGCCTGCCTTTGTCTTCTTCTTGGTGGCAGCGGGACACTACTTGTGCTTGCCACCTCGCCAGCTTGAACTGCACTTATGGGACTCGCCACGTCACCAAGTGTTACTGCAGTGCTGGTTTGACTACGTCCAGGGTGTACTAGGCCGCTGGTGCTTGCCAGTTCACCAGAAGGAATAGCGGCGCTAGTACTTCTCTGCTCCATACGAGAGACCTGCGGTTCCTGCACCTCAACAACATCAGAAGATCGGGATCGGGTACGCCTGACCTTAGCAGGGACCTCACCTCCGTCGCCAGAGCTATCTGTCATGGAGCCGCTGTCGTCTACTGGGTCGTATTCTGAGCCTGATTCTGACAGATGAGTGACCTCCTCTTCACTATCTGACATACTCAGAAACAAGTAGGCCTGTTCACTAGTGTACTTGCGATTTGCCATTTTGGGCTCTAAATTTAGTAGTACACTAGTGAGATTCACAGGAAAAAAAGCTCCTAGGCTGCTGGCGACTGAATCAAAACGCTACCAAAAAAACTGTTAGCGATCGCAGGGATCAGGCCTGACTCTGCGAACGCTGCAGTTATGTGTGCTTAGTGTTTTGGAAGTGACAGTGATCGATCGATACTGCACTTGGGTGGGCTGGGCTGGGCGGAGGGGGAAAACGCAGGTGCTAGCAGGTATCTGGGCTGATCCCGCTAACAATGCGTTTTTTGGAACCCTAAACTGCTGGGACGCTAGTATAGATCAGATCAGATCAGATATTGATCTGTTCAGATACTATACCACTAAGGGAGGTGTATGCTTTGCACGTGGGTGTTTGCGGTGCTGGCACTAACCTGGGGCGACGCAGACCTTATTTGTCCCTAAAACCTAATTGATATCACCCGCCGGGCGATCAGGGGGTTTAAACCGTTATTGGGTAATAAATGGCGGGTGCCCTGACAGTATAAAAAACAAACTATCTAACCAGCGTCACCCGTAACAGTAATACGGTGATCACTGGTGAAAGGGTTAACTAGGGGCAATCAGGGGGTTAAAACCTTTATTAGGCAATATATGGGGGTACCTGACGCTATATAAAAACCTGACGGGGAACCTAAATAACTAAATAACTAACTGGCTAACCAGCGTCACCAGTGACACTTATACTGTGATCACTGGTGAAAGAGTTAACTCTAGGGGCAATCAAGGGGTTAAAACCTTTATTTAGGTTGTAATATGGGGGTACCTGACCTATAAACCTATTTATAATCCTATATAAACCTGGCGGTTACCTAAAAAAAAAACTGGCTACCTAGCGGCACCAGTGACACTAATAGAGCGATCAGAAAAACGATCGCTTAGTGACACTGGCAAAAGGGGGTGAAAGGGTTACCTAGGGGGCAATCAAGGGGTTAAACCTTTATTGGGGGGGGGGTAGGGGGCTACCTTAGACCTAAAGGGGCCTAAAACTAACTGCCCTGACAGTTATTACAGTCACACTGACACTAAATGCAGTGATCAGTAAATAAATGATCACTGCAATCAGTGACACTGTGACAGGGGGGGCAGGGGGTGATCTGGGGGGTGATCTGGGGGTGACAGGGGGGTGGATTGTGTGCCTAAGTGTCCTGGTGTCAGTGTACTGTTGTGCACTTACTTGCTGTGTCTTCACCGCTCGGCGTCCCGGTCAGAAAGACCGACACGAGGAGCGTGACGTCACTTCCCCTTGCCTGTGTTTACAATTACACAGGCAAGGGAGAATGTGATTCGCCAGGAGCGATCGGGAGGGGGTGGCCAGAAACCACTGGCCGTCCCCTCTTCCCGCATCGCTCCTGACACGATCCCGACCGTCCCCGCCGGCGGAGGGGGGTCCGATCGGACCCCCCAACCGCCTGAAGAATGGCACGTACAGGTACGTCCTTTTGCCTGTACGTGCCATTCTGTTGACGTATATGTACATGGGGCGGTCGGGAAGTGGTTAAATATAGAGCAGTACATCTGTGAATTCATGATACCATCAATGAAATGCAGCTCCCTGACACCAGCAGCACTCATGCAGCCCTACAGAAGACCACCACCATGTTTTACTTTAGGCACCATGCATTTTTCTTTGTACTTCTCACCTTTGCAATGCCATACAGTTTTGAAGCCATCAGTTCCAAAAACATTTATCTTGGTCTCATCACTCAAGAGTACAGAGTCCCAGTAGTCTTCTTTTTCAGCATGGGCCCTGGCAAATTCTAGGTGTGTTTTTGTGCATGGGCTTTAGGAGAGGCTTTCTTCGTAGACGGCACTCATGCATTCCATTCCTCTGCAGTCTACGCCATATTGAGTCACAGGAAACAATTACCCCAGTTTGGCTTTCTACTTCTTTAGCTAACTGCAGTGAACTTGCATGGTAATTTTATTCAACCCTTCTCATCAGTAGACGCTCCTGCCGAGGTGTTAACTTTCGTGGATGGCCTGGGCGTTTCTGTGAGATAGTTGCAGTTCCATCTTTGTTAAATTTTTGTATCACTTTTGCTACAGTATTCTGGCTGATAAGTAAAGCTTTGCTGATCTTCTTGTAGACTTTACCTTTCTTATGTAAAGAAATAATTTTCTCTCTCAGGCCTTCTGACATTTCTCTTTCATGTGGAGCCATTGCTGACAGCATGAAATGGGAAGGGGATTTCTTTGTTAACTAACGCCCTTTTATAATCAACTGTCTGCTGAACACCTGTTTAATGAATAATTGTAGTTGAATTCTTGTTAATTAGGATTTTGTTGTCTAAAATTTAGCTTTGCTCCTAAGACTTTCATTGGGGTGTATTCTTTTTTGCAACATGGTCTTGAATGAATTTGTTAGGAAAAATACTTTTTTGTGTGCGCAAGCTAACAAATCTTGGTTGCAATCAATTGCCCGCTTTTGTGGGAGTATTTTGTAGTATAGTGTCCCATAGAAAATATTGATTCTGAAAGGAAAAGAAAGGTTTTCTGACAAATCTGTTGGGGTGTACTCATTTATGCTGAGCACTGTATATCTGGACAAGAAACACTGGAAAGACTATAAATACTGTATCATTCCTTACCTGGTTAAGCTGGCAAAGGGGTACTTCTAGTGAACCTCTAACCTGTACACGCAAAATAGGCAACACTTATTACATAGTTGCCTCTCACAGTATAACTCTGGTCAGTATTACTCTGAATAGAGTGGAGAAAGACTGGATTATCTATCAAGCTTCATTTTTCTGTATGTGGCCTTGTTGGAGACATTTCCCATTACTTCTTGCCCCAGTGACGCAACAGGAAGCAAGATAATATCTCTCAAAAGTGAGGGCAAATCTAAACTTTGCTGTTACCAGTGCATGTATACCAATTATGAGAATTCCCCTCAATTAATGTTATGGTAACAGATGTCACTGTGGGGTTTTCTCCTTTCTTTCTGTCCTGTTGACAACTGTTAAAATCCTACAGGAGTTGTAACTTTTTTCACTTTTCCCAAGTATGGAGTTCCACTTTAACTGCAACTTATGAAATATTCTGTTCTGGTTTCTCTTCTGAACGCATAAATCTTTCACCTTTTGCAGAAAAACTACCAGCATCCCATCCTCTAAATGAGTTTTATAGGAGGAATTCTTTCTACAGTTTGTCACACCAAAACATTTTGATGACATCAGATAACAATGTGGTCTACAGACTACTTTAAAAAAATCATAAACAATAGGCATATGGTGCTTTCTTTTCTAAGTGTTTAATGTGCACGTTTAAGAATGCGCTAGTGTACCAGCTTGCTGGGGTTAGGGACATGACTTAATTATTATAATTTCTTTTAAAAATTAATAACAGCGAAGACTGAAATGCAGACTTGTAGTTGTTCGCTCCCCTTTACTAAGCCAGTAAGCCCACAATGCATTGTTATGGGTTATGTTTTAATGAGCATATAATATTCATTTCAGCAGTTGGTTTATTTATTACTTTTTTTTAATCTTTCCAGAAAGCACTTAAAGTCTGATGCAACCCTCTTAATTTCATTCAGGTTGCATGTACAATATTGAATATTCCTCTTTTTGAACTTTCTTTGTTTGCCAAGTTCTGCAGAAAGAGTTAGAAAAAATCCAGTGCTGGCAGCACTAGGAAAGTCACAGCTAGGGATGGACGAATGGTTCGGCCCGAGCATGAGTTAGGGCTGAACATTTGCCGGTTTGGCCATTCGCTGAATACCCAAACTTGCAGGGTGTTTGTCGGTGCATTCTGTGCCCTGATTGGGCAAAGCTTTGCCCAATCAAGGTGCAGTGTATGCTGGTTGTTAAGGAATGGGGCCTGAGAAGCCGGCCGCCGCATCCTTAACAACTGATGAGTCATCAGCTGTTAATAGGTTTCCCTGCTGACAGCTGAATAAAGTGCCGATAAAAATAAATAAAGAAAAAACTGCATTATTTACAAGTAATTGGCCATAAAATGGGTATGGGTTATGGGTACTGTTTTTTTTTTAATTGTTTTATTCAGAAACAGCGAGGCTTAAAGTGCAACAATGAAAATTAAAAATTTCTTTAAATATCGTGCCTGGGGGACCTCCCTTAATGTGCCTGTAAAGTGGAGCATATACAGAACATGCTACAGCATAACTGACATTTCTGAAGAAAAAAATCCCAATTTTAAATGACTTGCGGTTACAAATGCCGGCACCCGGCTATTGAAAAATAAGGGAAAAAACGGTGTGCCCCCCCCCCCCCCCCCCCAGTCCATACCAGGCCCTTTGTGTCTGGTATGCATTTTAAGGGGAACCCCACGCCAAAATTTATTTTAAAAAATCAGCGTGGTGACCCCCAAAATCCATACCAGACACTTAGCCGAGCATGCAGCCTGGCAGGTCATGAAAAGGGGGGGAATGAGCGAGCGCCCATCCTCCTGAACTATACCAGGCCACATGCCCTCAATATGGGGGGTGGGTGATTTGGGGCAGGGGGGGCTCTGCACCCCCCCCCACCCCAAAGCACCTTGTCCCTATGTTGATGGGGACAAGGGCCTCTTCCCTGTAATTGTCAGGGTCTGTGGGTGGTAGGCTTATCAGAATCTGGAAGCCACTTTAACAAGGGGGCCTCCAGATCCCCCCATATGAATGGGTATTGGGTAATTTGTACCAAAAAAATGGCAAAAAGTAAGAAAAACAGGAGACAGTTTTTGACAAATCCTTTATTAAAAAAGAAAAAATCACGACGCCCAAGGGACCTGAAAAAAAAATGCTTCCACATTCTGGGAGGCCTTTCACCAACTGCTCGCCCTGCACTTTGACAACTCCTATATAGGCAGGGGGCGGGGCCACCCGGGTACATCACCTGATGGCACCTACTATTTTTTTATTTATTTTTTATTGATACATGTCCCCCAGGGCAGTACCCAGACCCCCAAACCCCCTTTATGGACAATTACATATAAGCCATCAAAATTGGCACTTTAGATTTTTCCTGTTCGGCTCCCATAGACTTCAATGGGGTTCACTGTTCGGGTTAGAACATTTCCCCTGTTTGGGAGTTCTGCTTTGAACCGAAAACACTGCTCTAATCATCAGTGTTGTACACGGAGCAATAACCATGTTCATTAGAACAGTGTTCGCTTGGGTGTGTTGGGCCACAGGACAGCTTGAGTATAACAGCCACGGTCCAACTTTTCTATCTCCTGGAAGCACTGGGGTTTTTTACTTTTGCTGCAGCACTTAACTGGTAAGACAAAAGTAACAAAGGATGCATATTTATTACTGCATTACAGTAAGAAGTTAAGAGGGTTCAATTGGGCTTTAATGAACAATTCATGCCAGGTCGGTAAACAATCTTATTTAATTATCTTAGAATATTAATACTCTGTACTTGAAATGTTATCATCCTTTCCAGTAATACTGGAATGTACAGTAGATATTTAGTTAGTAAACAAAAGTTATATTTAAATTTATACTGAAAATACACCAATATCTGTGTCTGTGGAACAATTGCATGTTACATCAATTAAGAAGAGACTGTCATAAATAAAGCATTTTACAAACATGTTTTAGGGCAGAAAAAATCAAGTAGATAAATCCAAATATAATCAGCTCCTTAATAATAGCACATATTCTAGATGTGACATAGCAATTGGATAAAGCTATCATCATCTAATCTAAAATGTCAGTTTAGCCATTATTGTTTTTTTATATTAGCCTGACAGTAACTGGACAAAGTAGGGGCAATTTCAGTCTGCTTAAAGCACTTATATGAGCGTTTTATCAAACACATGACATAACTCATCCACTGGTGACATATTAATGGAGTGTGGAAACTGAAAACCATGTCACCATTTCAGTTTGGTAAATCATATCTCTGATTATTTTTTTCATTGCAGTGATCAGTCCAATTTATTTTTCTGATAGATTTACTGGGATTTTGGTTGTGCCTCGTTCTTTCAATGCAGATTATTCAGTAAATTTCAGGTTAGAAGACCAACATGTACAGTACAGTTTTCACATATCACTTATTTTATTTAGAAATGAGTAAAGGCATCTACGTAAATGTATATCTGTGCTGCAATGTAAGGCGAGGAGTTCAGAGTAAATCACACATGCACTGATTTTAATATTTTGAACAGATTCACTGTAGACCTTAAAGTGATTGTAAAGTCTCTTTTTTTTCCTATAAAAATAACAAACATGTCATACTTACCTGCTCCGTACAGTGGATTTGCACAGAGCAGCCCCAATCCTCCTCTTCTCGGGTCCCTCTTCTGTGATCCTGGCCCCTACCTCCTGTTCAGTGCCGAGTCACAGCTCCCTGTGTCCTTTCAGACATGGAGCCCTGACCCAGCCATGCCCCCTCTCTCTCCTGATTGGCTAGCTGACTTTGGTCGACAGCAGCAGCAGCCAATGGCACCACTGCTGTGTCTCGGGCAATCAGGAGGGAGAATCTCAGATGGCTGAGACACTTGTGGACATCACTGGACAGAGAGGGACCTCAGGTAAGTCTTATGCCGTGTACACACGAGCGGACTATCCGGCGGGATTGTCCACCGGACTAGAGTCCGCCGGACAATCCTCCCGTGTGTGGGCTCCGGCGGACTTTTTCTTTCCAAAAGTCCGACGGACTTAGTTTGAAGTTTGGCCGTCTGTGTGCTAGTCCGCGGGACTTTTGAAATGAACGGACTTGCCCCACACAGGGAGTAAAGTCTGTTCATTTATAACGTGACTCCAGATAGACGGGACTAGCGAAGGAAGTCAATGCCGCCGCCTCGATGAGCGAGATTGACACCTCGCTAGCCCCGTCACCTGGTATGGATTTAAAGGGGAATCCCTACGCCGAAAAAACGGCGTGGGGGTCCCCCTCAGATCCATATCAGACCCTTTTCCAAGCATGCAGCCCGGCCAGTCAGGAAAGGGGGTGGGGAAGAGCATGCAGAAATGAATGCATATGTAGGTCACGCCCGCATATGTAATTGCCATTCAAACCACACATGTGAGGTATTGCCACAAACATTAGAGTGAGAGTATTAATTCTAGCATAAAACCTTCTCTGTAACTCTAAACTAGTAACCTGTAAAACATTTTAAAGCGTAGCCTATGGAGATTTTTAAATACCGAAGTTTGGCACCTTTCCCTGAGTGAGCGCAATTTTAAAGTGTGAAATGTTAGGTATCTATTTATCCAGTGTAACATTATCTTTCACATTTTACAAAATAAATTGAGCTAACTTGTTTTTTTTTTTTTTAATTCATGAAAGTGTTTTTTTCCCAAATAATCACGTTTGAATAATTGCTGCGCAATTACCGTGTAACGGCATTGCAGCGAAAAATTGCAACGACTGTCATTTTTTTTACCTAGGGTCTCTGGTAAAAAAAATATATATAATGTTTGGGATTCTGAGTAAGTTTCTAGCAAAACATTGATGATTTTTACATCTAGGAGAGGTATGCAATTTTACCCTTTTTATGGTCAATTACTTGCATATAAGCCTTCAAAATAGGGACTTTTGATTTACCAAGTTCGGGTCCAGTGGACTTTACTAGGGTCCGCCATTCGGATCAGACCTTTTTCTCTGTTCGGGAGTTCGGGTGCGAACCGAACAGGGGGGTGTTTTGCCCATCTCTACTTGTATGCTATGAAAAGTATACTCTTATTATACAAGTGATTGTTCAAGTATACACTTATGATACCAAGGATTTTTCATATTTTATGAGTCATTTGTGGGCATAAACATTTGTATTATTAATGTGTGGATATCCTGGGGGTGCTCATTAACATTTTGAATACAAGCACAGAGTTTTTTTTTTTTTACCCTGTGTTCTATGTTAAAGGGTATTTAATATGTATAAGATTTATGATCGTTTTTAAACTTATTTTTTTTTTTTTTATGCTAATCTGTACTTTTCTGTGTAATTATATCTTTTGTAAGCTTGGGCTCTGTTTGTACAGGGATTTAAAGTCTGTTTTGTATCTGTAGGCTAAAAAAAAATTAAGGATTAATAAAATTTTCAAATATGTAATTTACCTACTGCATATTTTATCGACCAGGAGCCTAACCCTGCAGCTTATCAAAAAGAGTTATTCTTCAGAATAAGAACATAATACATCATTGTCACCTATAGCCCCTACCATGGATGTTTCACTGTCATCCAATAATGTAGGTATTGATCAAATTCACAGCATTCTCATCTTTCAAAATTACAGCAGCGAAATTGCTGGTTTTGACAAAATAGTTATTATTACACTTTTCACAGATGAGAGATATTATCTTGCATAGTGTACTAAGTGATTTGTCAACCAACTCAGTTGTAAAGTAAAGTCAGACTAGGCCATGTACTCGTGCCTCTAATCCAGACAAGGTCAGAATAGACAGTTGCAACTTTTGAGTCTTATCAAACTGTCCTCTGTCAGAAGAAAACTATGCATCAATTTAAGTACTTTCACTAAAGACACTTTATTTTCCTTAGGTTCAGTTCTTTCACATAATGATTCAGTGTGGCTGGGCATAATGCATAGTTGCCAAGTGTCCTGGATCCTCTGGCATGGTCCTAAGATTTTGCACACATTGCCTTTGTCCCACATGCTGTCCCGCAAGATCTAGAAGACTGAGCACTCTGCTGCATAGCTATAATCTCTCAGATGCTGCCACTCAAAAAGCAAAGCTATGTCTCTCAGGTCACCCCCTCTCTATTCAATGCATGAGATAGTGAGAGAGTTTCTGCTGCAGGTGAGCCACATGCCCCCTGTCTTCTACACCCAGAGAAAAGTGAGGAAAAAATCAGTTGTAATCTTACTTTGAGTCCCAGTTACAGTACAGCAGCTTCCAAGGGTGTTTTAACCACTTATTTACTGGGCACTTATACCCCCTTAATGCCCAGACCAATTTTCAGCTTTCAGAGCTGTTTGAATGACAATTGCGCGGTCATGCAACACTGTACCTAAACAAAATTGTTATCAATTCTTTCACACAAATTGATATCAATTCTTTCACACAAATTGAGCTTTCTTTTGGTGGTCTTTAATCACTACTGGGTTTTTTATTTTTTGCTAAAGAAACAAAAAAGATTTAAAATTTTGAAAAAAATAAAAAAATGTTGTAGTTTGTTATGAAATTTTGAAAACAGGTAATTTTTCTTCTTCACTGATGTGCGCTAATGAGGCTGCACTTATAAGCACTGGTGAGGTGGCACTGATGGGCACTGATGAAGCTGCACTGATGGGCACTGATGAGGTGGCACTGATGGACACTGAGGCATCACTGCTGGGCACTGAGGCGGCACTAGTGGGCACTGGTGAGGAGGCACTGATGAGGCTGCACTGATGGGCACTGGTGGGCTCTGATAGGAGGCACTGATGGGCACTGATAGGTGTCACTGATAGGCAGCACTGACAGGTGATACTGATGATGAGGCACTGATTAGCAGCACTGATGAACACTGATAGGTGGCACTGGTGGGCACTGATTGTCAGCACTGGTGGGCACGGATAGGTGGCACTGATTGGCACTGATAGGTGGCACTGGTGGACACTGATAGGTGGCACTGGCAGGCACTGATAGGCACCGAGGCAGGGACTGATGTCCCTGTAACAGAAGTCGGTTACCGGCTTTCTGCTTCTCTCCTCACGCTGATCCTGAGGAGAAAAAAGCCAATAACCGATTACTTCTGTGATCAGCTATCATTGGCTGACAGCTGATCACATGGTAAAGGGCCCGCTGTGATTGACCCTTTACCCTGTTCTGTGATCAGTCGAGTCGGAAGGACTCTGCAGTCACAGAGAGTGACTCATATATCATATCAGATAAGCACAAATGAGAATTGGAACGTAATCTATCCTTCTCTATAGAAGATTGTATCAGGAATCTTCGTAAATGCAAAAAGTCAGGGAAACGGCTACCAAACTTTTTACAAAATGGTATTATGCGCCCACAAAACGTCATGCCATTTTGCCTATAGTATCCCAAACATGTTTTAGAGGGTGTATATCCCCAGGCTCCTTCTCACATATTTTTTGGGAGTGTGAGAAAATCTTGCAAATATGGAGACAACTGGAAAATGTTGCCTCTAGTATTCCAGGTACTCATATACACCTCACACTTCTTAATTGTTTATTATTCACACATATCATAGGGGTTTGCATCTCTCATATGAGACATCCACACTATTTGTGTTGCCATGCATTGGCTTATTACCTATCATTGGAAATCATCATCGGTTCCATTCACCCAACTGAAAACAAGAATAAATACTATCAATCTCATGGAAAAAATATTCCACACACTATATAATACCATGCACCTCTACAATAAAAAAATGGGATCCCTGATTCACACATTCCGATGTAGTACTTCTGAATAACTAGTTCTACCCATTCAGTTCCTTATTGTCAACAGAACTTCATAGAGTTATCCAATACACCAATATGTGTATGATAATTAACCCCTAATATTAAGATTACAGTAAGCTCCTTTTTGGGTTTTTTTATTCTGTATTATGTTTCGTTCTTAAAGAGGAACCGCAGTCTGCTCACATAATTTGTGATAAAAACATCTTTGCCATTCTGAAGCTTCCCTCCAACCACTTTACATATTATTTTATATATACTGTGATTCTGTACTTGCCAAATATGTTGCAGAAATCTCCCTCCATTGAATCTGGCTGCTTCCATTTTAACCGTGGGCAGCTGAAGCTGATGCCTGTTCACTTCCTGGATTACACAGACACACAGAGGTACATCTCCAGCTCTGCAGGTCTCATTGGCCCACTTATGACTCACCCCCCCTCCTCCCTTCCTAGCAAACTCTCATGAGAGTGAGAGAGAGAGAGCTGTTCATTGTGTCTAGGCTTTTTATCGGACAAGAAACAGGAAGTAGGCTGTATAAGGCATTTACTGGCAGAAAAAAAAAATGTTTTACTATACAAAGTTAAAAAAATAAGGGCAGAAGATTTAATAGATGAAAAATTAAAAAAATGACTGAAGTTCTGCTTTAACAAAGCCAGCGCAGTATTTCCTTTACTTAAATTGTACTTTAATTCTGGACTGCATAACATGATCTAAGTTGCATTTCTCTTAATGTGCATTTTTTTTTAGTACCACCACTTTATACCAAATACAAAAAATTGGTAAACAAAAAAAAATAAAATTTTTTAAATTAAATCTGCTTATGTTCCCTAAGTCTATGATATCTATCAAACAACTACAATGCAAAACATGTCTGTGCTCAAAAAGCTCCTTTCACATCTTTTTTGCTTTCCAACCCTGAATCAACTGAGATAATGGAAAGAATAAGCAAATCCTCTCTATTTTTATTTGACTAATCCAATCTACTTTAAGGTAAACTTGTCAGCAGGGGCGGACTGACCATTCGGGCACTTGGGCACTGCCCGAGGGCCCCATGCCACTAAGGGGCCCCATCAGGGTTGCCAGCCTCAATAAAACCAGGGACAGTATGTAAAAATCTGTGTTTTTTTTTAAGCCCCATAATCTCCTATTGCCCGGGGGTCCCATGGGTTGTCAGTCCGCCCCTGCTAGTCAGTCATTTTAAACATTTAAAACCCAACTCTGGACTCTAGGCTTTCCTCCAGTAATCTCCTTTCCCCAAGGGACACTTTAGTTGGACTTTAAATATATATAATAAATCACTTTTTGCACAACCACGTAAGCGCCAAACAATTGCTATGCAAGTGTTCTATACTGTAAACATATACAGCAATATAGACTAGGACTTTCGCTGAAATAAGGGCATAGTGTCCACCACTTATGGGATTAGCTGTTGGCTTAGTTTTTCCCTATTCTCACCTTGTCCATCATTTTTGTAAACACTACATAAAAAAAAAAAAGATTGCTCATGTGCCCCCTGGAATGCCCACTTTGTCTGTAACAAGCTCACCTCTGTTATGACCTTTTTTCTCTAACTCCCTTAAATTACTTGCAATCACAGGAACCAGACTTCAAGCGCAAGACTCTGCCTCTCCCACGGCCCACTCCCATGCAGGTCTCTACTGGACTCACTCACCCAGACCCAGTGGAGGTGGAGTTGGTTTGAAGGTGGAGTTGGTTTGCTTCTATCCCCACTGAGCACCTTTCAAGTCCTTCCTACCCCTCCCTCTCTACCCTTCTCTTTTTTCGAGACTCACTGTATTCATCTGTTTTCTCCTATTTCTCTAAGGATTGCAGTGATCTATCGGCCTCCTGGCCTGGTGTCACGCTTCCTTGATGACTTATCTGCCTGGCTGCCCCACTATACTATACTATACCTACTATCATTCTTGGTGATTTTAACATCCCCACTAATGTTAACAGCCCAGCTACATCCCAACTTTTCAACTTAACCTCATCTTTTGAACTAACACAATGGATACAGTCCTCCACTCACTCTAATGGTAACACCCTTGACCTTGTTTTCTCCCATCTTTGCACTCCCTACAACCTCACCAACACTCCCTTTCCTCTGTCTGACCACAACTTCATCACTTTCACAATGTGCTCAACCTCGTCTCCAACCACCTGTTCCTCCAAGCAGCAAACAATTACCCACAGAAACCTTCGCCACTTTAATCCTTCTCTTTTCTAATCTGCAACTGACCACTTCTATGACAAAATCATACCCCTGTCTGGCCACTTCTGTCTACAACAATTCACTTTCATCCACACTGGACTTTCTTGCTCCTCTCACTACATAAAGTATTATGCTCCGACCATTATTACAACCTTGGCAGACTGACGACACCAGAAAATATTAACCACTTGCTTACCACTAACTGGGCACTTAAACCCCCTTCCTGCCCAGGCCAATTTTCAGCTTTCAGTGCTGTTACTCTTTGAATGACAATTTAATCAAAAAACATATTTTTTTTGCTTAACAAGCAAAAAAAGACCGACAATTTAAAAGGAAAAAAAAAAAACTTTTTTTCATAGTTTGTTATAAAATTTTGCAAACCAGTCATTTTTGTCCATCATTGATGTGCACTGATGGGGCTGCACTTATGGGCACTGATAGGCTGCCCTGATGGACACTGATAAGGCGGCACTCATGGGCACTGGTAGGTGGCACTGACGGGCATTGATAGGAGGCACTGGCAGGCACTGGTAGGGGCAATGGCAGGCACTGGTAGGTGGCACTAGTGGGCACTGCTTAGCAGCAGTGGGTGTGGAGTGTGTGGGACCGATGTCCCTTTTACACAAGCTGGTAATTGGCTTTTTTTTTCTCCTCACACTATCAGCGTGAAGGGAAAAAAAGCAGATTACTGGCTTCTGTTTAAATCATGTGATTACTGTCATTGGCTGACAGATAATCATGTAGTAAGGGGCCAGGATCGGCCCCTTACTCTGATCTGTGATTAGCCGAGTCTCATGGACTTGCTGATCACAGAGCGCACCACTCACGCCCCTCAGGGGGGCACGCAGGTGGCACATGCAAGGGAGGAAGTACACGGACGCCCTCCCAGCAATTTAGGCTCATGCTGTAGCCATCTTTTGGCTATAGTATGGTGGGAAAAGGTTAAGAGACATAGCCACGCACTGGAGCGATTGTGGTATAAAACCAAATCCCAGCAAGCGTTCACTCTATATAAATCCACCTTCTTAAAATAAAATACCTCCCTCCATGCTGCCAAACAAGCCTACTGTGTCACTCTCATTAATACTTTGTCCTCCAGTCCCCATTGTCTTTTCTCTACTTTTAACTCTCTACTTTTTCCACCACCAGCTCCACCCAGTAACTCACTCACTGCTCACGAGATTGCCAATCACTTTATAAATAAGATTGAGTCAATTCGTTGGGGCATCTCCACTGCACAGACATCTATCCCACATAACATAACCTGTACAAAACCACCCTCAACACTTTACTTTTTTGACCTTGCTACTACCGAATAGGTCCCAGAAGCTCACCTTACCATCTGTCCCCTGGACCCTGTTCCCTCACAACTACTACAGTCACCCTCTTTCTTCTATTGAATGCTCCCTCACTCACATCTTCACTTTCTCCCTCTCTACCTTTCTCCACCTCTAAAACATGCACTGATCACCCCATATTTAAAAAGCCCTCACTGGACCCCACCAGCCTCAACAACTTAAGACCCATCTCCTTGTTCTCGTTTACTTCTAAACTTAGTCTACAACTGTCTTAGCTCCTACCTCACTGACAACGACCTTCTTGTCCCCTAACAGTCTGGCTTTCGCTTACCACACCCCACTGAAACTGTGCTACTAAAACTCACTAATGATTTCCTAACTGCCAAAACCAATGTCCACTACTCCATACTCATACTGCTAGACCTCTCTGCATCCTTTGATACTGTTGACCACCCCCCCTCAAAAAACTCCACTCTCTTGACCTTCAAGACTCTGTTTTCTCCTGGTCCTCCTATGTATCACAGTGCACCTTCAGTGTCATCTATAACTCTGTCTCCTCCTCTCCACTTCCTCTTTCTGTAGGGGTCCTTCAAGGTTATGTCCTTGGACCCCTCCTCTTCTCCAGCTACACCACTTCCCTCAGTCACTTGATGAACTCCCGTGGCTTCCAGTACCATCCCTATGCTGATGACACACAAATCTGTCTCTCTACTCCTCACCTCACTCCTTCAGTCTCCTCTTGCAATACTAACTTACTAACTGACATATCTGCATGGATGTCACACCCCTTCCTCAAACTCAATCTTTATAAAACTGACCTCCTAATACCCCCCCCCCCCCTGTACCCCCTCCCCTGACTTCTCCATCAAGATCAATAATACAACCATCAGTCCCTCCTCTAATGCCAGAGTGATAGGTGTAATTCTGTCTCTAAATTGTCCTTTCACCCCCAAATCCAATCACTGTCCAAATCTTGCAGACTTCTTCTCCTTAACATCTCCAAAATACACCCCTTTTTAACTGCGGAAACCACTAAGTAACTTACTCCCTTGTTATCTCTTGTCTTCGGTCTATCATGAATCCTGCTGCCAAACTCATCCACCTAACAACTATTCAGTGTCCACCACCCCTCTCTGCCATCCCTCCATTGCCTTCCCATTGCCCAACGAATAAAATTGAAAACACTAACAATAACATACCAAGCCATTTACAGCTCTGCCCCAAGCTACATCACCAATCTTGTCTCCAAATATCACCCAAACCGTCCTCTTCGCTCCTTCCAAGACTTCTTGCTCTCTAGCTCCCTTGTCTCCTCCTCCCATGGTCATCTCCAGGACTTCTCCAGAGCCTCCCCCATCCTATGGAACTCCCTACTCCAATCTGTCAGGCTATCTCTGTGCACTTTTAGGCAATCTCTAAAAACTCATCTCTAATAGGAAGCTTATCCTGCTATCAGCTAATCACCAAATCTTCTATTTCTCCCATCAGTTCATCCCTCACAGTTATTAACTTTTGCTCCACCAGCCCCTCCATCATAGATTGTAAGCTTGCAGGAGCAGGGCCCTTCTAACCCTCTTTTTTAAATTATATTGTTGCTGTATTGTCTCCCTTTATATTGTAAAGTGTGGTACAAACTGTTGGCACTATATAAATCCTGTATAATAATAATAATATTAATAATATTTGCAAAACATCTTTCATAAACATATTACAAAACATACCACTTTGCAGGTCGGCTAGGCAAATGTTAGGACCCCATTTTTGCTCTACTTTGTCAATCATTCACACCAACCACTGCCAAAATATGGCTACCCTTATAAAAGGAAGCTTAAAGTGGATGTAAACCCCAAAATGTTTTTTTTTTAACCACTTGACCACTGGGCAGTTAAACCCCCTTCCTAACCAGACCAATTTTCAGCTTTCGGTGCTCTCACTCTTTGAATGACAATTACTCCGTCATGCAACACTGTACCCAAATTAATTTTGTGTCCTTTTTTTCACACAAATAGAGCTTTCTTTTGGTGGTATTTAATCACCGCTGGGTTTTTTATTTTTTGCGCTATAAATCAAAAAATACTGAAAATTCGGTAAAAAAAAAAAATAATTATTTGTTTCTATTAAAAATTATTGCAGAGTATTGGCGAGTATTGGCAGAGTATTGGCAGAGTATTGGCAGAGTATTGGCAGAGTATTGGCAGTATTGGCAGAGTATTGGTAGAGTATTGCACAGTATGGCAGAGTATTGCACAGTGGTGGCAGAGCATTGCAGTGGTGGCAGAGCATTGCACAGTGGTGGCAGAGCATTGCACAGTGGTGGCAGAGCATTGCACAGTATTGCACAGTGGTTGCAGAGCAGTGCACAGTGGTGGCAGAGCATTGCACAGTGGTGGCAGAGCAGTGCACAGTGGTGGCAGAGCATTGCACAGTGGTGGCAGTGTATTGACCAGCGCTGTGGGCACTACACATCCAGCCCACAGCGCTGGTCCCGTCTCTCCCCCTCTCCGCTTCTCCCCTCTCCCCTCCCCTTCTCCCCTCTCTGTACCGATCGGCTATCAGCGGCTGTTTACCGTGACCCATGATGCGCCGGGTCCTCGGGACCCGGCAGTCACGGATGTTCCCGAGTGCGCGCCCCAGTGGGCGCGCGGGAGCAAGTTTCTGGGAGGACGTCCGCAGGACGTCCACTCAGGGAAACCCGACCACGCTGTAGCCGCCTTTCGACTATAGCGCGGTCGGCATGTGGTTAATTATGACTGATATCTGTTACAGCAGAGGGTGTAATTTCATCTGTGTCCAGTCTTGCCACAAAGAGTTATTCCAGCTCTAAGCAATCCTCTTATCTTTCTTCAGTAAGATAAAAACAGACACACAGATAAATGGGTGTCAGTTTCTTCCCCCTTGCTATGACAGACAGGTGATTTCCTTATTTCATGCATGAGTGTGATAAGGGCATTCTGTGTACTTGACTGCTCCACACCTTAGCATGATTGGGCATGCTGAAGTCATGTGGTGACTTTCCTGGGTTTTGACTGGATGTTAGTGATCATGGAGCATAATCCACGAGACCAGCAGAAGTTCAGTGTAAGAAATATCGATGCCTGGCCAAGGGGAGTGTAGAGGTGGGTGGGGAGCCTACTGACATCACGACTCCACCCACCGAGCCCTGGACAACAGACCTGCCCACAGAATCCGGTGTAATTTCAGGGTTACAAACAGCTAAAGGTGAGATATTTGACAGGTAAGGATACATGCAGGAGGCATGTATATTCTTATAGATCAGCACTACGGAAGTGATTTAGAAATGATGAGAGTGGGTTTACATCCACTTTCAAGTCATGACTAAAGTCATATTAAAAGGTCTCCCTCTTACATGGACATGAGTGTGACTCTGACATCAGAGCCAGCTCCTTCTGCCATTAGTATTGACATCAACTAAACAGAGATAGGCAGGATGGTATACTCCTGATATACAGTGAGTTTGATTTACTAAAACTGGAGAATGCAAAATCTGGTACAGCTGTGTAGGGTAGTCAATCAGCTTCTAACTTCAATTTGTTTAATTCAGCTTTGACAAAAAACCTGGAAGCTAATTGGTTTCTCTGCAGAGCTGCACCAGGTTTTGCGCTCTCCAGTTGTAGGAAATCAACCCCAGTATGTCTATAACAAGCATTTACCAGATTTGCCTTCTTATTATCTTTAAATAAAAGAACAGATTTCAGATAATAACGCCAATGGGAAGATGCATTACCGACATCTCAAATGACAAATGTATGATTCTGTTTGGTAGCCTAATGTTTTCTGCTATTAACAAAATGTTTCAATATAGACACTCATCAATCGCGATTTAGCGACAACATCTAAAGATATGCTACAATAATGACTTATATCTTACTTTTCAAGCCAGTAAAGTTATTTATCACATCACACAGATATCCAGCTATTTTTCTAGATGATTATTATGCTAATGAAAGTCTGGTCAGTATAAAATAAATACATTTTCAGCAATTTTTCTTTTAATCTCACAACCTCCCTACATTCTCAGCATTTCTGAATCTCTTTCGCTCTATTCGATTTTTACACTAAGGTTTTTATTTTTAGATAAATCAGCTTATTGAAGTTGCATATTCATAGTAGATTAATGTTATTTTCTTGAAATAGCGGTTCAGCCTTGCACTGTTGGATGTGAAGTGGTATGTGGTTAACCATTAGCATAAAAAGTACACAAAATACTTTCACCTTAATGCATCTCAAAAGCCACTTTATCACCTTCTATAAATATGTAATATATTTACAGTATATACACACACATAAATGCCTCCAAACCAAGACTTTTTTTTATATTCGATCTATCTACAGTATCTATGTATCTATTTAGCTATATATCTCTCTGCCTTCCAAACCAAAGACATTTTATTTGAATTAATATTATATCTACAGTATCTACTGTATCTATCTATCTATTTTCATGAAAAATGTGTACCGTTCCTGTAGATCATGATATGTTGGGATCTTATTCTAATTACCCTTCAGCATTCATACACATCCTTGGGTACTGTATGTTTGGTCAGAAACCAATTAGTCCACCATTACATCTTTTAATTTTGTGAAGAAGAAGCTTCAGAATCTGGACAAAACCAACACAGACCACTATATCCTTGGATTTTGGGAAGAAACCAAAAGCTTAACTCTGGCCAGCATGCCTCAGTCATTAAACTTACCCCCCTATTGCCAATCCTCCAACTTATTGGGAAAAAATAAAAAAGAGAAAAAATTAAATGCTCCATATTCTTAACTGAATCCACAGTAATATGACATGCCAGGTCCCATGTCCTCTTTCTTCTGCAAAGCAGAGTGGAATTAAAGCAGAGCTAAAATCACAAACTGTGGGTTGTCACTGGAAAATCAATAGAAGTGAAATACTCAATGAAAACACCAGTTCTGGTGACCATGGTGACAAGTAGGGATCCCCTCACTTCCTGTTTTGGCTATGGGGCAGGAAGCGAAGGGAAAGCTCTTCAATGGGGCACAGATGGCAAAAAAAAGCTGACAGAGGTTATAACCTCCCCTTACTCTATCCCAGCCTTTTTCAACCAGGGTGAAAATGCCTAAAAATTGCGGGTGGATCAAAGCCACAGGTTTTTATTGTGCCACATAACAACCTTGGTCACTGTGCAGGCCAGCTGCCAGAGTCCTAACAACCGCTGACATCATTGGTTGATAAGGAGGACATTGTGTACCTTCACAGTGACCTTGTTTGACCCCCCTCCCCACTGTCCCTCTCTGTCACAACTGGGGTCATGGTAGCTGTGTGAGGAAGAACAAATGTTGAAATACTAGTCAATACCAGTGGGCTAAATTGTTTTGCTTTGAAAAATCAAATCACCTCTAATATTGGGTGTCCTAGGTGTGTGGATGCCACTGCATTATGCAAAACTATTATTTTAGTTTTTTACAGTTTAGAATGAGTTGCCTCAAGATTGTGCATAATTTTGGAATCGGGTTGAGAAGCACTGCACAATCAAAAATGAAAAAACTAAAGGTTTTGCCTTTAATTAATTGATGTGCATATTTTCCTGAAAAGCAAACAGCTACTGTAAATACACTGATGGAAAAGAAATATGATTGCTGTTTCACCTAGCAAAGGGTTTATTTGTGTGCATCTAATCCTGAGATTTACACAGCTCAGCCCTGTCTGGCAGAGGATGGGACCTGATCTTTATCTGCTGCACTTTCATTTACAGGTCTCTTTACTCTTCCCATAAGATGACTGGACAGTGAAAAGAGAATGTCATGGATCCGCAGTAATGTTTGTCAGCTTACCTCTCCATGTGTTTAGCTTGAGAGACCAGCCGACCTTCATCTGGTTGCTTAAGTAATCTCTCCTCAATGCATGGCTCCACCCAGGCCCTATCAGGAAACACTATATTAACCTGTGCACTGCAAGTCAGCCCTGCTGATGAATATTGTGTGTTTGGCTTCCGTGTGCGCCTTGCTGTGTGTTCTACGTCTGATTCTAGCAGTGGCGGCTGGTGCTCAAAATTTTTGGGGGGGGCGCAAACAAACAGCCTCACTGTGCCATCAAACGCTGCCACTGTGCCCATTAAATGCTGCCACTGTGCCCATCAAACGCTGCCACTGTGCCCATTAAATGCTGCCACTGTGCCCAAACGCTGCCACTGTGCCCATCAAACGCTGCCATTGTGCCCCAAGTGCTGCCACTGTGCCCCTCAAGTGCTGCCACTGTGCCCCTCGTGCTGCCATTGTGCCCCAAGTGCTGCCACTGTGCCCCTCCAAGTGCTGCCACTGTGCCCCAAGTGCTGCCATTGTGCCCCAAGCGCTGCCACTGTGCCCCTCAAGTGCTGCCACTGTGCCACTCAAGTGCTGCCACTGTGCCACTCAAGTGCTGCCACTGTGCCCCTCAAGTGCTGCCACTGTGCCCCAAGTGCTGCCATTGTGCCCCAAGTGCTGCCACTGTGCCCCTCAAGTACTGCCACTGTGCCCCTTCAAGTGCTGCCACTGTGCCCCTCAAGTGCTGCCACTGTGCCCCAAGTGCTGCCACTGTGCCCCAAGTGCTGCCATTGTGCCCCAAGTGCTGCCACTGTGCCCCTCAAGTACTGCCACTGTGCCCCTTCAAGTGCTGCCACTGTGACCCTCAAGTACTGCCACTGTGCCCCTTCAAGTGCTGCCACTGTGCCCCTTCAAGTGCTGCCACTGTGCCCCTCAAGTGCTGCCACTGTGCCCCTCAAGTGCTGCCACTGTGCCCCTTCAAGTGCTGCCACTGTGCCCCTTCAAGTGCTGCCACTGTGCCCCTCCAAGTGCTGCCACTGTGCCCCTTCAAGTTCTGCCACTGTGCCCCCTGCTTGCCCTCTGCACTTACCTTGTCTCGGTGTGCAGCTGGTGACGGCGTCAGGCGGCGAGCGGTGTCTCATCGTCCGATGTCTTCTTCTCCTGCGCTCCTCCTGTCTTCTGCTATGATTGGACGCCTAGCGTCCAATCACAGCGCCTGTGACTTCAGCCAATCAGGTTACAGGTAACAGACCTGGCAACCTGATTGGCTGAGAGGCGGGTCCGTGTTAGGGAAGCGATGTATTCGCTTCTCTAACACAATACCGTGTAATCAGCGGGCGCACTACACTTAGGGAAGCCTATTAGAGCACACCGCTAGAGCACACCTCTAATAGGGCGCTTCCAGAAACACCCCCCCCCCCCGCTGTAATTCAAATGCCCGGCGCCCGATCAGGGGCCGGACACCTGAATAGGGGGCGGCAGCGGTGACAATAGATAGATTCATGCAATGCATGAATCTATCTATTGGTGATAGAGCGGTGCAGGAGAGGGGGGGCGGCGCTCCTGCGCCCTCTATGCACGCACCGCCACTGGATTCTAGTTACCGATCTTGGCTTGTTTTTGACTGTCCTTGTCTGCTTTATATCCGATCTTGGCATGTTCCTTGACTATCCTTACCTGCTTGTTGCCCCGACCTTTGGCTATCTCTTGACTATCTTTTGTTGTCGCAGTCTGCTGCTTCCTCTCTACCTTCCTGTACTCTACTGTGAGCGTGAGCTGGGAGGCCCTGAGGGTCGCGACCTGGAGCCAGGCTGCAGCTAAATCCATTCCCACCACTAGGGGCCTCTGGTGAACACCTGCTGGCTCTTAGATTCCACGCCCTGGGAAATCTCATGCTCTAGCTCCCAGTGTGTTCCGTGTTGGTGCTCCAGAAAACCTGCTCTCCTGAATTCCCTAGAGCTAAAGCCACAGCAGTCAGCCGTAGGGTCCACTACCTTAGGTAGTGTCACCTGGACTCAGATGACCTTACAAAGAAGCAGCACACTGATGTGCTCATTTCTTTTTTAGCCTGCTCTCTCCTCCCACACCTGAAAGACTTTTTGCGTTACTTCTTCTTTCTCTTCTGGGCTTTGCATTATAAGGACCGCAAGAGGCTAATGCCAAGTCAAATTCAGGTACTTGCATTGCTTGTGTTTAAGAAAACATATCATGATGAAATTTATTATTTAAAGAGATGCAATAATTTGTGCCTTTTATATCTGTCTGGATTTCAGCTTTAATATGCAACTTATCTTTCATTTTCTTTTTTTTCTTATTTAACCGCATCCCGACCAACCGTCGTAGTTATACTGCGTCAGGTTGGCTCCCCTGCGCTTGCGGTCGTAGCTATACGTCGGCTCGCGGGGTCGGGATAGCAGGTGCACACTGCACATCGTGGGTGCCGATGCTCGTGACCGACGATCGCGATGACCTGCTGAGCAATCGTGACCAGGAGACACAGAACACACACTTCCCTGTTCTGTTCTGACAGGAGTGACAGATCGTGTGTCCTTATTAGCTAGGAACCACAATCCGTTACTTCTTCTAGTCAGTCCCCTCCCCCTTCAGTTAGAATCACCTCCCAGGGAACACAGTTAACCCCTAGATCGCCCCCTAGTGTTAACTCCTTCACTGCCAGTGACATTTTTTACAGTAATCAATGCATTTTTATAGCATTGATAGCTGTATTAATGCCAATGGTCCCAAAAATGTGTCAAAATTGTCCAATGTGTCTGCCATAATGTCGCAGTCATGATAAAAATTGCAGATCGCCGCCATTACTAATAATAAAAAAAAAAAAAAAAAAAAAAATGCTATAAATCTATCCCCTATTTTGTAGACGCTATAACTTTTGTGCAAACCAATCAATATACGCATATTGTGATTTTTTTTTAACAAAAATATGTAGAAGAATACATATCGGCCTAAACTGAGAAAAAATTAGCTTTTTTAAAAAAAAAATTGGGATATTTATTATAGCAAAAAGTACAAATGAATGTGTTTTTTTCAAAATTGTCGCTCTTTTTTTGTTTTTTAGCGCAAAAAAAAATGCAGAGGCGATCAAATACCACCAAAAGAAAGTTCTATTTGTGGGGAAAAATAGGATGTCAATTTTGTTTGGGTGCAACATCCCATGACCGCGCAATTGTCAGTTAAAGCGACGCAGTGCCAAATCGCAAAAAGTGGTCTGGTCAGGAAGGGGGTAAATTCTTCTGGGGCTGAAGTGGTTAATATATAGAACAGTTTACTGATATTGGACTATTTTAATGGACAGCTGAGCACTAAAAGCAATAAAAAAGAAATAAAAATGAACACATCATATAAAAACATATACAAAAAAATGTGATCTAGCCAATGAATTATTGCCAGATATTTTTACCACCGCAATGAATTTCTGATTTACAGATGCGTTCGTACGAAGGCCAGCTAAAATAAGAGTATATTTATCTCCAGGGAATAGATTTCATTTGGCTTTATTTCTCTGTTGATTTAATGTGCTTATGTGCTGAAAATGAAAATAAATGTTTTGTAATTCTTTGAAATGGAGCACGTTCATATCTATTGAGCAACTTACAGGAAATGAAAGGAATAAAATGACAGAGGGGAAGATGAAAATACATGTTCATCGTGTGCCTTAAAGTATCTATAAAGCTGATATCACAGAGTTCAAAGAAAGGGAGTGACAAAGGCTATGGGTCTATATACAATGAAAGAAAAAAAGTGGAGCCCATAGTCCTTTTCCTCAAAATTTTCATAGAATATAAACGATGGAATTTAATTAGCCACTAAAAGAAACAAATTTGCTTTGTTCTTATTTTTCTTTTCTGCGGATTCTATAAATAGGTGAAGAACAGTAGCATAACAATAATGTGTATATAAAGGCAAAACTTTTTGTTTTTCCTTTTGGATAGAGTGTGGAAGGGTTAGACCCCTGCCAAGTTTTGTTTGTGGTCTGCTGTCTCCAACGGGAAGATTTAGGGTCCTTTCACACGAGACGGATCCGTGATGATCCGCCCCGTGAACATCCGCTTGCTCAGCGGGGATCGCTCCGTCGATCCCCGCTAAGCATGAAGATGACAGGTCCGTCTCTGCACACTGTGCAGGGACGGACCTGTGAGAGCGCTGCTCTCCCCTATGGGGGATCGGATGCAGACGGAGCGTAGAGTCTGTCGTCACCCGTTTCGATCCGCAGACGGATGGAAAAGTAGGTTTTTCCTCTGTCTCACTTTTTCGGATCGGAGCGGGTCGGATGTCAGCAGACATGTCACCGCTGACATCCGACGCTCCATAGAGGTTTATGGAGCATCCCTTCAGGTCAGCCTAAAAAACTGACAGGCGGACCTGAACGTATCGTTCGTGTGAAAGAGGCCTAAGGCCCCTTTCACACATGCGGATTGTATGTCCATATTTCATCCATCCATTTTTGGATGAAATACGAACATACATGCATCTCTATGGGATAGCGGGTGTCAGCGGATAAACCCGCTGACACCCGATATCATCCGTCTCCGATATGGTCCGATTCTGCAGATGGAGGAAAATCCAATTTTTCTATCCGTCTGCAGAGCGGATCGGATGAACACAGACAGGCGGTCCGTGTTCATCCAATTCCCCATAGAGGAGAGCGGATATCTGACAGGGCGGTCCCTGCACAGTGTGTAGGGACTGCCCTGTCATCCGCCGGCTCAGCAGGGATTAACGGAGTGATCCCCGCTGAGCAAGCGGATGTTTACGGGGCGGATCATTACAGATCCGTCCCGTGTGAAAGGGTCCTTACTCTACTATTTGCACAGTCTCTAACCACTCCGTGTGCAAAAACCTGCGAACAACACAAGACAGTGTCAACCTGCCATTGATTTATTCAGGCTTTCCATCTGCAACTGATCAGAAACACCTAGTCGTACCTGCCACATAAATACGCTGATTTTAGCAGTGTATTGGCCTTGTGCATGAGCCCTTTTAAAGCATAAATTTAAAGTGATTGTAAAGTCAAATTTTTTTTTCCCTAAAAATAAAAAAACATGTTATACTTACCTTCGGTGTGCAGTGGTTTTGCATAAAAAAGCCTTGATCCTCCTTTTCTCGGGTTCCTCTTCTGCTCTCCTGGTCCCTCCCTCCTGTTGAGTGCCCGCACAGCAAGCAGCTTGCTATGGGGGCACCAGCCGAGCCGCAGCTCTGTGTGTCCATTCGGACATGGAGCCCCAGCCCTGCCCCTTCTCTCTCCTCATTTGCTGACTGACTTTGATTGACAGCAGCGGGAGCCAATGGTGCTCCGCTGCTGTCTCAGCATATAGAGAGGGATCTCAGGTAAGTATTAGGGGGGCTGAGAGTGGCTGCTGCACACAGAAGGTTTTTTATCTTAATGAATAAAATGCATTAAGATAAAAAAAAAAACTTCTGCCTTTACAATCACTTTAATTGCTAGTTCCCTGTAACATTTATAGAATCTAGAATTGTTTCAGTATATCCCTTGTTGCAAATACATATGTATTTCTTATGCTGCTCAGCTCCATTTATTGGCCATAATGCAGAATTTTACTACTACCCATAATAAAATAACATTCAGAAAAGAAAAAAAGTTAAAAGCAATATTAAACCCAAAAGCAAACATTAATTATATTGCAGCTTACCAATTCTTAGATGTGATGGCTGCATTAGTTTAATTTCTTCTTTTTTCCTCTGGTAATCCAGCCAGGAGCCTGTTGTTTTCCTAAACCACAAGATCTCCAGCAAAATGTATCAGTTTACATAGATGGGACAAACCACTTAACCGTTTGCCGACCAGCCGCAATCATATTACTGCGGCAGGTCGGCACGATCCGTCGTAGCTATACATCGGCTCAGGATAGCAGGCAGGGGTGCCGATGCTCGTGGCCGACAGTCGCGATGACTGCCGGGCACGAACAATCATGAGCAGGAGAGACAGAACAGGGACAAGTGTGTGTAAACACACACTTCCCTGTTCTGTTCCGAGAGGAGTGACAGATCTTAGCTATTAGTTTAGCTTAGCTTAGATATTAGCTAGGAACCACGATCTGTCACTTCCTCTAGTCAGTCCCCTCCCCCTTCAGTTAGAATCAGCTCCCAGGGAACACAGTTAACCCCTTGATCGCCCCCTAGTGTTAACCCCTTCACCGCCAGTGACATTTTTACATTAATCAATGCATTTTATAGCACTGATCGCTGTATAAATGCCAATGGTCCCAAAAATGTGTCAAAATTGTCTGATGTGTCTGCAATAACGTCACACGATGACAAAAATCACAGATCGCCGCCATTACTAGTAAAAAATAAAAATTATAATAAATCTATCCCCTATTTTGTAGACGCTATAACATTTGCACAAACCAAACAATACCCCATATAAATATGTAGAAGAATACATATCGGCCTAAACTGAGAAAAAATTAGCTTTTAAAAAAAAAAAATGGGGATATTTATTATAGTAAAAAGTACAAAATATTGGGGTTGATTTACTAAAGGGAATATCTCTCTGCACTACAAGTGCACTGCAAGTGCACATGGAAGTGCACTTGTAAGTGCAGTTGCTGTAGATCACTGTAGATCTGGGGGGAAGCTCTGAAATTAGGAGAAGCTCTGCTGATTTTATCATCCAATCATGTACAAGCAAAAATGCAGTTTTTTTATTTATTTTTATTTATTTTTTTATTATTTTCTTGCATGTCCCCCTCAGATCTACAGTGACTGCACTTGAAAGTGAACTTTCAGTGCACTTTCACGTGCACTTGCAGTACACTTGTAGTGCAAAGTGGATTTGCCTTTCGTAAATAACCCCCATTGTGTTTCTTTCAAAATTGTCGCTCTTTTTTTGTTTATAGTTTAAAAAATAAAAACCGCAGAGGCGATCAAATACCACCAAACGAAAGCTCTATTTATGGGGGAAAAAAAGGACATAAATTTTTTTTTGGGTACAGCGTCGCACGACCGCGCAATTGTCAGTTAAAGCGATGCAGTACCGTATTGCAAAAAATAGCCTGGTCATTAAGGGGCAAATCCTTCCGGGGCTGAAGTGGTTAATATTGCTCTAAAGAACATTCATTTATACCCAATTCACACAGAACAAACATATATACTGATTTACTGGATAAATGACTATGCATTTTTTTCCTAAATAGACACCTATGAGAGGCACACTGTTTGCAGACACACAGCTGCTTATAGCTGCCTCTATAATTAACAGCATGTTGGAAATGAGATGAAGCAGGAAAATTTAAATTCCAAATGTATTGAGCCCAGTTACAGGAAGTCAAAGCAAACCAAATTCTTATGTTTTTTTGCATACAGACCTAAGGAGTGGAAATTAGATCACATCTCTGCTCCCAGCAAGCAGTAAACCATAAAGAAAACTTACAACCGATTAGCAGTTATTACAAGTAAAACGTTTGTGGTTATTGCATGGCCAAATGCATTCACTGACCAGGAGCGTATCCAGGGGGGGCAACGGGGCAATTGCCCCCTCTGAGAATGCGGGTGAGAGAGCGGGCGGCTCCGTGGGTGACAGTGCGGGCGGCTCCGCGGGTGACAGTGCGGGTGGCTCCATGGGTGAGAGTGCGGGCGGCTCCGCGGGTAACAGTGCGGGTGGCTCCGCGGGTGACAGTGCAGGCGGCTCCGCGGGTGAGAGCGTGGGCGGCTTGGTCGATGAGTGGGCGGGTGAGAGAGAGGGAGTAGCTGGGTGGCTCTGTGTGTGAGCAGACTGCTGGCCAATCAGGGAGCTGGCGGGCAGGGGAGCAGAGAGATGACATCATCTCTCACCACCCGGCACCCACCCTGCATCCCTGCAGTTCCGCCCTCACTGTGCAGGCAGCTGTGGGCAGCAGAGAGATTACATCATCTCTCTGCTGCCTGACTGGTAATCTGCTGCCTGACTCTGGGACATAGCCTTAGCAGGAAAGTGACACAGCAGGTGACAATCCGCATCTGGTGGCAGGTGACGTGGCAAGTGACAATCCGCAACGTGTGTCAGATGACGTGCCAAGTGACAATGCGCAACATGTAGCAGGTGACGTGGCAAGTGACAATCCACAATGTGTGGCAGGTGACATGGCAAGTGACAATCCGCAACATGTGGAATGTGACGTGGAAAGTGACAGCAGGTGACAATCCACATCTGGCGGCAGGTGACGTGGCAAGTGACAATCCGCATCTGGTGGCAGGTGACGTGGCAAGTGACAATGCGCAACATGTAGCAGGTGACGTGGCAAGTGACAATCCACAATGTGTGGCAGGTGACATGGCAAGTGACAATCCGCAACATGTGGAATGTGACGTGGCAAGTGACAGTCCGAAATGTGTGGCAGGTGACGTGGCAACTGACAATCCGCAATGTGTGGCACGTGAAAAGTTACACACTCAGGGCTCCCACTGATTCTGCATTATGGTGAGTTCAACTATTTTATTTTATATTATAATGTAATAATAGAAATAATGCGCTTCAATCATCCCAACACCATAATAACCATGGTGCCATGATGATTAAAGCGCCAACACCAGCTATTTCCCAGATAAATTGCCCGCAAAAAAATGTATTTTCTGGCAGTGCCCCTCCCGAGACTAGACTCTGGATCCGCCCCTGTGACTGACATGTGCTTTTGAAACAAGATTGCATTTTTAAAAAACTTCTTTTGAATTGCCAATCAGCCAATCAACACACCCAAAATGTAATATATTGGTGTTTTTTCCATTTTTAAGGCGGGCCATAATTTTTAAGGCGGGAACATAGACTGGCTCAGAGTCTTTTACGCCTGCCTTGAAGAGCTTATGTCAGTAGCATCAGTTTAAAATCAGTTTGAAACAATTCTGAGATCATTCAGAATTCACTGGCAGGTTCATTTAAAGGGCAGTTGATCTCCTGACCCCATTTGACCAGCGTCTAATGCCCCGTACACACGGTCGGATTTTCCGACGGAAAATGTCCTATCGGACATGTGTAGGCTCCATCTGACTTTTTCCGTCGGATTTTCCGACGGACAAAGTTTTATCTCCTGCTCTCAAATTTTCCGACAACAAAGTCCTATCGGACTTTTTCCAATCGTGTGTAGCGAATTCCGACGGACAAAGTGCCACGCATGCTCAGATCACATTACAAGACCAAAGCTATTGGCTACTAGCCTCTACGTAGTCCTGTCGTAGGCAACAAACGTCACCACGTTCAGAATGATCGGATTTTCTGACAACTTTGTCCGACCGTGTGTATGCAACACCAGTGTCCGACAAAATCCGTCGGAAAAAATCTGATGGATTTTGTGGTCGGATTTTCCGACCGTGTGTACGGGGCATAAGTACGGGGCATAAGTGTGCATTCCCATACACTTGAAGTGAGCAAAAGCCAATCGACACATGTGCTTTCAGTTTACCAACTGGTAAACAACCTTAACCTAAGGATAAAACCAATTTTGCAACTTTGACACGTGTTAGTAAAACTGTATTTCTGTTAGGAGGAGAAAATAAAGAACGTATAACTGACCCGAGGTGTGCCCTGGTCTCGATGGTCAGTATGCCAATAAGGGTGCATAATCAATGAAAGAGACAAAAAAAAGGTAAGCATTATAAAGGGGAGAGAGGGGAAACCGAAAACGAATGCTGACACAGGAGTGACCCATGAGAGGTGTAGATATAGTGCCAGAGACTCCTCTCAAAAATTCAGGCTTAATAAATTAGCCTATTAACTACTTTGTGCATCCAGTGGATTATATTTATTACATTTGGTGGTGAATGGTAATATATATCTCCTGTTTTTTTTAACAAAGGAAAACTGGCCCAAAATTGTAAATATAGCTGTATATTTCTTGCTACTACCATAAACTTCCACCAAAGAACAACCCAAATTTGATTTTCCTGTTCCTGATAATCGCAACAATACCACAATACCACATATGTGTATGTTAGTTGTTGTTTGTACCCTTACTACATCCCAAAAACAATAATGCACATTTTTCTTTTTTTTTTTTTTTAACTACCTAAAGCACACTGACACTAACTGACACTGATACTAATTTAAAAGAAAAAAAAAATCCCGTCCAAAAAAATACTGACGCTGACCTTGACCCAAACACTAACCCTGGCACAGGCCTAGATCAAACCTTGATCTAGATATTTTTTTTATTTAATTTATTATTATTTACCCGGCCTTTTTGCTGGGAGCATGCTGTGTGGGCGCACCCAGCACAAAAGGAGGTACACAAATATGCAGCCCCACGGAAATAAGCCCAGTCCATTAAGGCCGAATATTTGTGTTAGATCAGCGTCAAGGGGCTGCAGTTTGAAAGGTCATCTTTAATAACATTTAATTATATGTAGCGGGGTCGTACCCCTTTTAGGGGAAGAGACTACATCCCCCATAATTCCCCAGGCTCCCGGGCTGCTTGTTTCTGCCCGAGAGGCTGCTGGGGGAGGGAGACTCTCATCCCTCAGAGTCAACAGCAGCGGAGCGGAGACTTTTCCCTACAGTCGGTCAGTCGGAGTTGAGGGCCGGAACGCAGGGGCTGTGACTGAGGAGACCGGAAGCCGCCATTGGAGGGACCGGAGCTGAGGACGGTACCCCAGGATTGGTGAGAGAGCTGAAAGGCTCATCCTGCATTGATACACACATTTGCATGCCTATTGAACTGCCAAGGCACAATTTACCTCAGAGCAGCAAATGTTACTTTCTGTGGATTACAAATACACCATTTAAAGCTACATGTGCACCACCTTTACAGATCTATTGCCGGTGAAGAATACTGTACTATTTCAAGGACTGAGCTCTATTGCTAGGGATCAGGCCTGGTCCGTTAGGTAGGCGCAGATAGATTTATTGCACCTCGGGGGTGCATAGCAGACGGTCGCTACACTTGGCGCTCCGTTCCCCACTTGCCAGTTTGATACATATATGTGTACATGTTAAAGTGCATATTGCAGGGACCTGCTAAAGTATTGTAAGTCATATGTTTAAATGCCTGTTACTATTTCTTTTCCTTACTGCCAAAGTAAAGCCAGTTATTCTTATCTCAGCAGTCTGCTTGTGAGTTCATACCCATTACACTTAGAGTATAAGTGATATTTATATGTGCATAGATACATACCCCTTTACTAACTGTGCCAGAGCGGGTAGAGCAAATTGCCGGGGGTTGGTGGAGCTGTACTCAGGGACCCAAAACAAACCAGCGGCCCTCTTAACTGGGGGTATCGCTACATATAATATGGTTTATGTAGCAGATGTATATGCTATAGTAATCATTTTTTTATTTGCTGCATTTATTTTCTGAAAAAATGGTCTTACACTTCAAAGAACGTATTCGATTTCTCTGTATTTTTCCCATCCGGAGCATGACTTCATTTTTTGGTCTAAACAGGTCATTCCAAATAATTTAGTTTGTGTTCTAAATGATTATAACTGGTAAAAAAATAAAATAAAATAACTTATTTTTTTTTGGTGTTCTAAATGATTATCACTGGTAAAAAAAAAAAAATACCTGTGGTTGCCAAAGCAGTATTCTACAAACCTGATCTACTAAAGTGTAAAGTGAAGGGCAGTAAAGTGAACCTATGTTAGATAAAACACCCAATAACAGAAAAGATATACATTTATTTATTTCTGTGCACATGGTTGGATGTTAATGTTTTCTTCACTTCACACCTAATAAATCAGGTCCTAGATGACAAGTCAACTAATATTAGAAAGAATTTTTACCATTTTAGTATAAACTTAATCCACTGTTGATTCTTTGATTTTCTCCTGGTTGTAAGTTGCACCTTAGTGGCATATCATCCATGTGTGCAGGGTGTTTACTGCACATGGGCCCTGAGGGAGGGGGGCCCACTGTGACCCACACTGCACCAATGCATGATTGTCCCTGGTTGACAGTGGGGGGTGATCGGTGCAGCGGGGGGGGGGGAGGGACAGTTACAAGCACCGATCTACCTGTATCGTTTTTAGTATAGTAGCTGACAGCCGCTTCTCCTCCTCTCCCTTCCGCGGCTGTCAGCTGAAGAGCCATACAGGGAGATTGGTGCTTGCAACTGTCCCTCCTGCTGCACTGATCATCCCTGACTGTCCGCCGTGTCCTCTTCCTCTGGTGTCTGTCTCCTCCTCCTCCATCCTGCTGTTTGTGCCTCCTCTGCCCCCCTCGTCCCCCCACAGCCGGGATGTGTCAGGATGGAGAGAGGAGGAAGTGGCTGGTAAATATGTCATTTACTGTCCCCTTCTATTTCTAAGTTGGACATAGTGAACGATCGATACCGATCGCTCCTGTGTCCTCTGATAACTGAGCATAGTAAACTGTGTTTACTCTGCTACAGTTTATGAATGAACAGGAGCCTCTGTCTCCTGTTCATTAATTTCCAATGCTGTGGCTGCTAAGAAAGGGACTCTGTCCTCAGTCTCTTTCTATCTCTCAAAGGAGAAATGTCAGGGGTGTTTAGACCCCTGATAAAAATTGCAATAAATATAAAAAAATGTAATTGTAGAAAAAATTCTAAAAAAAAATTGGTAAAAATGTATAGAAAATAAAAAACGACTGACGCCAGCTCCCTGCCCTACCGACACTATCCACTGTCCCAACCCCCTCCCCCACAAAAATCATTGTGAAATAAAATTAAATACATAAATACATAAAAATAAAAAAACTACTGACACCATCCACTGCTCTACTAACACCATCCACTGCCTTATACCCCCCACCCCCAGAAGCCCTGTGAACAAAATAATTTAAAACATTATTTAAAAAAAAATTATAAAAAAAATAAACTGTAAAAAATAATAGATAAAATGGTAAAGACAAAAAAATCCACTGCCCAACTGACACTGTCCACTACCCTACCCCCATCCATCACTGTGAAAAAAATATATAAAAATAACATTGTAAAAAAAAAAAAATCTCACAATGTCCATTGTTCTACTGACACCGTCCACTGCCCTACCGATATCATACTGTACATACTACCTACCACCGTACACTCCGCACCCCTCACCTGCACATACTGCCCACCACCATACACTCTGCACTCCTCTCCTGCACATACTATCCACCTCCATACACTCTGCACTCTTCTGCACATACTACCCACCTTTATACAATCCACACTTCTCTACTGTACATACTACCCACCACCATACACTCCATACTCCTCGTATGCACATACTACCTACCACCATACACTCCATACTCCTCGTATGCACATAATATTCACATCCATACACTCTGCAAACCTCTCCTGCACATACTAGCCACTGCCTTACACTCCACACCCCTCTCCCTGCACATACTACTCCCCTTGCCGTACACTCCGTACTGTACATTCCCTATTTAACATTACCACATTCTGCACCATGTTTTTATTTTCAAAGCATAGGGCTCACTTTTTATCTTGCACATGGGCCCTCTGATTTCATCATACGCCCCTGTTGCACCTGCACATATTTTAAGCTTCCATTTTGTATGTCAAAGCTATATATGACTACAACCCTGTTTTGGAGAGGAGAACCAGAGAGATCTTAGAGGAAGTCAGCCCAGAAACTGTAAACTTTTAATAAACACTGCATAATCAAACGCAAGGCTGGGATTACCCTTTAAAAAAATTTGGTGGTAGTAGTGTGTGTTCATTTGGTCCCTATTGAAAATAGAAAAGCTGTTTGGAATCAAGTATAGAAACTTCAACTTTATAAGCACTAATGTAGAAATGGCAAAATCAGGAAAATAGAAAAAAAAAAAAAAGATACCTAAACTTATCCACCTGCCATAGCACTGTTGTTTTTTATTGACTTCACTAGGCCATCTTATATGTGAGCCCAGAGAATAGACTTTCACAGCATACTGCAGGCTTCTGCATTGTTTAGGACATCATCTCATACATTAACAGATCCTGGCAGATCACTTCTGGGAGTTTGGATGTGACATATACAACTTTATTTAGAGTGTTCATCCTGCATTGTATTTCAGGAATGAGAAGTCTCCTCTGTCATTGTCAGCTCTCGCATAGTTATAGTTTGCTTATTTAAATGAATGCTGAGCTGCACAGTAAGCAAATAGTCTGGGCTTTAGGCTGCTGTCCACAAGGAGAGAACAATACAGGCGTCAGAACTCAAAAAGTAAACTTTCTTTTTAAAGGGACTGTACAATACTTATACTTATGTTATTTGTAATACTTCGGATTAAAAAAAATATATATATATATATATATATATATATATATATATATATATATATATATATATATAAATCTGGCAATAAATATATCACTCTCATTAACGTTTTCTCATCCAGTCTCCATCAACTCTTCTCTACCTTCAACTCACTTTTTCGTCCTCCACTGCCTTCACCCACTAACTCACTCACTGCCCAGGAGATCGCCAATCACTTCAAAGATAAACGTTAATACAATTTGTGATTAGATCTCCAATGTGCAGCTACCTCACCCACTTAACCCCTCATGTCCACAGGTACAATCATTACTTCTCTTATTCAACCATGCTACTATAGACAAGCTTGCTAAACTTTTTCTCTAACGCCCACCTAACCACCTGCCTCCTGGACCCTGTTCCCTTGCAAATGCTAAGGTCACCCTCAGGCTCTATCCTACACTCTCTAATTCACATTTTCTAGCTCTTTCTCTCTTCTGGCATCTTCCCCAACTCTCTAAAACATGCACTAGTTACCCCCCATACTTAAAAAGCCCTCACTGGACCCCACCAATCTTAACAACCTATGTCCCATCTCCTTACTTCCCTTTTCCTCTAAACTTCTTGAACGTCTGGTCTACAACTGACTGAGCGACCATCTGACTGAGAACTTCTTGATCCCCTTCAGTCCAGAGTTCACCCTCAACACTTCACAGAAACAGCTCTCCTTAAACTCACAAAGATCTAAAACCAAAGGACACTATTCTGTACTCCTACTCCTGAAGTTCTCTGCTGCCTTTGACATGGTGGCCCACCCCATCCTCCTCAAAAAATTCCACTACTTTGGCCTCCTTGACTGTACTCTTTGTACACTTACAATTCTACTTCCTCCTCTCCTCTTCCTTTCTCTGTCTGGGTCCCCCAAAGTTCTGTTCTTGGACCTCTCCTATTCTCAATCTACACCACCACCCTGGGTCAGTTCCATGATTTTCAATATCATTTCTATGCTGATAACCAAATCTTTCTCTCTACCCCTCAGCTCACTCCATCAGTCTCATCACACATCATTAATTTACTGACTAACATATCAGCCTGGATGTCACACCACTTCCTCAAACTCAATCTATCCAAAGCCAAGTTCATAATGTTTACTCCTCATATGCCCTTCCCCCCCAACTTCTCCAACACAATCAACGGCTCAACTATCAACTCTTCCCCGCATTTTAAGGCTCTAGTCCAAAGCTTGCCGCCTCAACCTCTGCAACATCTCTAAGATACGCCACTTCCAAACCAATGACACCACAAAGCTTATAATTCACTCCCTGGTCATCTCCCGCCTCAACTACTGCAACTCCCTCCTCATTGGCTTAACTTTACATAGGCTATCCCCCCTTCAGTCCATCATGAATGCTGCCACCAGACTCGTCTACCTTACAAAGCGCTCAGTGTCTGCTACCCCTCTCTGCCAATCCCTCCACTGGCCTCCATTCACCTAACAAATTAAATTCAAGACACTAACAACAACTTACAAAGCCATCCACAACTCTGCCCCCAGCTACATCACTAACCTTGTCTCAAAATACCCACAAAATCATTCTCTTCATTCCTCCCACGATCTCTTGCTCTCTAGCTCCCTTGTCACCACCTCCCATGCTCACTCCAGGACTTCTACAGAGAATCTCCCATCCTCTGGAACGCCCTACCCCAATCTGTTTGACTATCTCCTACTCTATACAACTGCCCCCACAGTTATTACCTTTTGTATCTCTTGACCCTCCCTCTTAGATTTTAGGCTCTAACGAACAGAGCCCTCTGATTGCTACTGTATTAAACTGTATTGTAATTGAACAGTCTGCCCTTATGTTGTAAAGCGCTGCGCAAACTGTTGCCACTATATAAATCATGCATGATAATAATAACTATATATATATATATATATATATAGTATATAGATAGATAGATAGATAGAGATAGATAGATATATAATATATATATAGATAAATTCAGAGCCCTCAAACTGATATAGACGTGAAACCATATAAAGACGCCACAAGACTCACAACATAACATAGACCTGAGGTGTGCCCTGGTCAGCTGGTCGGTACACCAAAAAGAGGGCAAAAATATCAGGATAGGGAAAGCTGTTTTATTGGCATACATGACACTTATTGGGCAAGCTTGGTGAAGGCTTGCAACATCTCAACCTGGGGATTCAGAATGTGCCGGGAAAGGTAAAGCAGACGGATTTCCATCTACCTAATCTTCTGATGATATGACCCGGCACCCGTGTCGGGAGGCGGCCGAGGCTGCTCTGATCCTGAAGGAGTGCCTGGAAAACTGGTTAGGGTCAAGGCCTAGATTAGCCAGGAGAATGCGAACAAGTCTGATGAACTGGCTAGCTGTTAGTGGGCTGGAAGGAAAAGGGAACAATGGGCTGGAGCTAGACTGGCTTGGCAGGTGTGATAACAACTGGTCCAGAGCCGCTACTGGACACCATTCATTGTGGGTTTGGAAGAATTTGATGTCGACTCCGGTGCCGGACTGATGGGTTTTGGACACTGCCAGATGTAGGACAAAATGGTCTTGAAGGTGGGCCAGATGGCACCTGCGTAGCACCTGGCAACCGGGGCCACTTTAAGTGAACTCACCGGGCCATAGGAAGCCAGGTAGATGGCTGCTTGGATGACCAGGCTGGTGAGTAACCCAAAAGGAGACTGAGACAGGATGGCTGACATGCCCCAGAACGTGGAACTTGATATGGCCAAGCGTTTGCTACTGGCTATGGGCTGATGTTTCTGGATGCTATGCAGCAAGTCTTTGACCGCATGGGTCGCGATCAATGAGGGATTGCCAGGGGCTTGTAGGGAGAGGAAATGCTGGATGCCAGCTAGGTACAGTCTGACAGTGTTGTGGGACAGGCTCAGATGAGTGCGGCAGTAAGACACGAAGGCCAGGATGGGCTTGATGTGATCTGTGCCCGTCCCTGGAAATGTGGCCAGGAATTTGCCGTAGGCGTTCCAGGCGGAGCGGTAGGCCTTCAGCGTGTTGGGCGACAGTGAAGGGTTTATGAGCAGCGTAGCGTTGTGAAAGTGGTCTCTTAGCCCATCATTAGCTGTGACCAAGGTGGGCTAGGAAATGAGGTCGGGTCGGCTCCGGGTCTCTGTAAGATATACAAAGGAAAATTGAGACGGGACAGTGCGTCTGCTGCGACATTGCACTTGCCAGGTATGTAAGTACAGTGCACACTGAAATTGTAGTGAAGGGATATCTGCACCAGCCTGCATAGGAAGGACATAATGGCCAGGAACTTGGACCTGCCTTTGTTAACAATCTTAGCCGTGGATAAGTTGTCAGTGGAGAATACCGATGAGCCGAACATGCGAACAGGCAAAAAATTTGTGCGAACACCGATAAGTCTATGGGACGTGAATGTGAAAAATAAAAAGTGCTCATTTTAAAGGCTTATATGCAAGTTATTGCCATAAAAAGTGTTTGGGGACCAGTGTCCTGCCCCAGGGGACATGTATCAATGCAAAAAGTTTTAAAAACAGACGTTTGTTCAGGAGCAGTAATTTTAATAATGCTTGAAGTGAAACAATAAAAATGAAATATTAATTTAAATATCTGCCTGGGGGTGTCCTTAGTATGCCTGTAAAGTAGTGCATCTTTCCCATATTTATAACAGTACCACAGCAAAACTACATGTCTAAAGGAAAATACTCTGTAGAAAAACTGGGCCTTAGGTGTTGGTGGTACCAGAACACTGTAACCCCTCACAGTTATTCTTTTTGGGCGCAGGAACAGGCCCTGCTGTGAAATATTATATCAAAAATTTTAATTACATGCCCCTGTTTAACAGGGGCAGAAAAATTAGGCCTTTGGTTTTGGTGGCGTTAGAACACTGTAACCCCTCACAGTTATGCTCGTACACACGATCGGACTTTCCGACAACAAAACCGTGGATTTTTGTTTGAAGGATGTTGGCTCCAACTTTTCTTGCATACACACGTTCAAACACAAATGTTGGCCAACAATTACGAACGTAGTGATGTACAAGACGTACGTGATATCTCCATTACGAATGCTAGTTTTACAAGACCGGCTCGTACTTGATTATGAGCATGTGTGAACTTTTGTGCGACGGACTTGTGTTAACCTCCCTGGCGGTATGATTCTGGCTGGAATTTTGTGCTGAAAGCGGTACAATTATTTTGCATGGAAATTTGGCGTTTTTATATTGTAGGCTTGCAATTCTTATGAATAACTCAATTAAATCTGTCCGAACCAGAGTCTAGTAGACATCCCGGGTATGATAAAGTTTGAAACACAAAATCATAAATTATAATATAATAAAAATATATATAAAAATGATTCAATAATGTAATCAAATCAAAAACACTGAAATTTGCTCAGTTGCAGAATAGTCGCTGTCATTAAATGTATTGTTTGATGATAAATTGTGATTCTAATTTATTATCAGTGTTTTCTAGCTGGTCTAAAACCACTTTTGACATAAAGGGACACTTTTTGGTTGCTATGGACAATCTCCAGTTTCCAGGCAGAAAAAAAAAAATGTTATTATATAAAATGACATGCAGGGCACTGGGCAGACCACTAGGGACAAAGGGGATGTGTATTTTTTGTATACAGTACTGTAATCTGTAAGATTACAGTACTGTATGTGTTGTGTGTTTTTTTAAACTTTTTTAAATTTGGCGCCGATCTCCGCTCCCGTGCTTCGAACGGAGATCAGCGGCACACGGGCACTGTGTGAATCGAGCGAGCAGACGGCTCGCACACACAGCGGGGAGACATCGCAGGATCCAGGGGAAAAGGTAAGTAACTTCCCCCTGTATCCTGCACGCAAGCCCGAGTCTGGCTCGGGGTTACCGCTCCTAGCAGAAAAAACTGAACCCGAGCCAGACTCGGGATTACCGCTAGGAAGGTTAACACGATCAGAAAGTCCGACAACAAAGTTTTGTTGGTGGAAAATTTGAGAACCTGCTAGCCAACATTTGTTGGCAGAAAGTTCGACAACAAATGTTCGATGGAGCATACACACGGTCGGACTTTCAGCCAACAAGCTCAAATCCAACATGTGTTGTCATAAAATCTGATCGTGTGTATGGGGCATAACTCTTGTTGGGCGCAGGAGCAAGTCCTGCTTATCTATTATTTCAAAAATAGTAATTACATGCCCCTGTTAACCACCTGATTACTTTGCACTTAAACCCCCCTCGTGACCAGACCAATTTTCAGATTTTGGCGCTGACGCACTTGGAATGACAATTACGCGGTCATACAACACTGTACCCAAATTACATTTTTACCATTTTTTTCCCACAAATAGAGCTTTCTTTTGGTGGTATTTAATCACAGCTGGGGTTTTTATTTTTTGCTAAACAAATAAAAAAAGATGGAAAATTTAAAAAAAAAATAAAAATCATGTTTAATAGTTTGTTATAAAATTTTGCAAACAGGTAATTTTTCTGCTTCATTGATATGCGCTGATGAGGCTGCATTGGTGGGCACTGATAGGCTGCACTGGTGGGCACTGATAAGCTGCACTGGTGGGCACTGATAGGCTGCACTGGTGGGCACAGATAGGCTGCACTGGTGGGGACAGATAAGTCGGTACTGATGGGTAGGGATGAGCCGAACACCCCCGGGTTCGGTTCGCACCAGAACCTTCGAACGGACCGAAAGTTTGCGCGAATTTTCGAACCCTATACGTTATAATGGACGCGAACGTTCGAAATCAAAAGTGCTAATTACAACGGCCAATATGCATGTTAATGTCATAAAACAGGTTTGGGGACCCGGGTCCTGCCCCAGGGGACATATATCAATGCAAAAAGAACTTTTAAAAACTAACGTTTTTTCGGGAGCAGTCATTTTAATGATGCATAAAGTGAAAAAAAAAAAGTGAAATTTTCCTTTAAATATGGTCCCTGGGGGGTGTCAAAAGTATGCCTGTGAAGTGGCATGTGTTTCCCGTGTTTAGAACTGTCCTTGCACAAAATGACATTTGTAAAGGAAAAAAAAGAAGCCATTTAAAACCACTTGCGGCTTTAGGTTTGTTCTTAAGTAGAATCTGAACAGGTACATTATGAAGTGTAGCTCCATCCCCAAAAAATCTATTTTTAAGCTTTTTGGAGAACATAGGGAGGGGTTATAACCCCTGTAACATTTGCTGTCTTTGCACATCTGTTCAGAACATGTCACCTCACTTTCCGTCCCAATGACAAATGTTTTTGGAAAAAGTGGGGTTTTAATTGAAACAAGGATTGGTGATAAAGTATCAGTAGAGAGGAGATACCTTTTTCCCAAATTAAATCTAACAGGATAGAATTTCCCTTCCTAGGGGTAGATTTCCTCTCACTTCCTGTTTTCTCTTTCCATTTGCAAGTAGGAGTCGTTTGTAAGTTGGATGTTTGAAAGTAGGGGCCTGGCGTATATACTCTGCAGAAATTTGCCCTATTAGATGTTGGTGTAGCCACAAGACTGGTGGGCACAGGAATGGGCCCTGCTGTGAGTTAATAGATCAAGATTTGTAATTGCATGCACCTGTTGAACAGGGCAGAAAAATTGGGGGTGGTGGTGGTGGTGGTGGACGGTGTTGCCACAAGACTGTAAGCTCTCACAGTTACTCTTGGTGGGCGCAGGAATGGGCCCTGCTGTGAGTTATTAGATCAAGATTTGTAATTGCAAGCACCTGATGAACAGGGCAGAAAATTTGGGCCTTTGGCGGTGGTGGTGGACGGTGTTGCCACAAGACTGTAAGCTCTCACAGTTACTCTTGGTGGGCGCAGGAATGGGCCCTGCTGTGAGTTATTAGATCAAGATTTGTAATTGCAAGCACCTGATGAACAGGGCAGAAAAATTGGGCCTTTGGCGGTGGTGGTGGACGGTGTTGCCACAAGACTGTAGGCCCTCATAGTTACTCTTGGTGGGCGCAGGAATGGGCCCTGCTGTGAGTTATTAGATCAAGATTTGTAATTGCAAGCACCTGATGAACAGGGCAGAAAAATTGGGCCTTTGGCGGTGGTGGTGGACGGTGTTGCCACAAGACTGTAGGCCCTCATAGTTACTCTTGGTGGGCGGAGGAATGGGCCCTGCTGTGAACTATTAGATCAAGATTTGTAATTACCCGCCCCTGTTAAACAGGGGCTGAAAAATTGTGCCTTAGGCACTGGTGCTGGTGCCACAACACTGCAACCCCTCACAGATACTGTACTTGGAGCACAGCAGTCACACGTGTTGCGAAGCATTTTTTTAAAAAATTGTAAGTACACGCCCCTGTTAAACAGGGGCTGAAAAATTGTGCCTTAGGCACTGGTGCTGGTGCCACAACACTGCAACCCCTCACAGATACTGTACTTGGAGCACAGCAGTCACACGTGTTGCGAAGCATTTTTTTATAAAAATTGTATGTACACGCCCCTGTTAAACAGGGGCTGAAAAATTGTGCCTTAGGCACTGGTGTGGTGGCATGGATCATTGAGGAGGAGGAAGAGGATAGTCAGTGAACATAAGAGGACAGTCACTCAGCATCAGCATAGGCAGTCTTGAAGGGATGTGACATTAAAAATTATTCGGTTATATCCGCCTCAGGTGCCTGGTAGCTGGTGGTGATCCAAGACTGATTCATTTTGATGAAGGTCAGTCGATCAACCGATGCGGTGGACAGGCGCACCCTATGATCGGTGACAAATCCTCCAGCAGCACTGAATGTGCGTTCGGAAAGAACGCTGGAGGCAGGACAGGCCAGTAGCTCAATTGCATACTGTGCAAGCTCTGGCCAGTGATCCATCCTCAGGACCCAGTAAGCCAGAGGATTTTCGGTGGGAAAGGTGTCCAAGTCTGACCTTGCCCCAAGGTATTCCTGCACCATGTATATCAGACGCTGGCGATGGTTGCTGGAACCGATCATACCTTGGGGCTGCGGACTAAAAAATTGTCTGAACGCATCGGTCAGACGTCCACCTTCCCCACCGCTCCTTCTGCTTCAGCAACTCGTCGCCCAGGACCAGGAGTTTGTAACCTCCCAGTTTCTGGGAACGCGTTGCACAGACCTTTCTGCAAGGCCTCCCTGAGATGTCTCATCCTCTGCTCCCTCTGCGACGGCAAGATAAGGTCCGCAACCTTACCCTTGTACCGCGGATCAAGGAGAGTGGCCAGCCAGTAATGGTCCCTCTCCTTGATCCGAAGAACACGAGGATCCTTCCGCAGGCTTTGCAGGATCAGGGAGGCCATGCAGCGTAGGTTAGCTGAGGCATTCGGTCCGGAGTCTTCTGGGTCACTGAGGATGACATGATCGCCAGCCACCTCCTCCCAGCCACGTACAAGTCCACTGGTTTGTTGGGACTGTACATCATCCCTAAAAGACTGCTGCTGCTGATGCTGAGTGCCAGGCTCCACCTCCATGCTCACACAATCCTCCTCCTCCTCCTCCTCCTCCTCCTCTTCCTGTGTGATGGGTGGGACAGAAGGAACACTGTCCGGATAAAGGGGGCCTTGAGAGGCAAGGAAGTCCTCCTCTTCCTGCCTCTGTTCTGCCTCAAGTGCCCTGTCCATTATCCCACGCAGCGTATGCTCCAACAGGTGGACAAGAGGGACAGTGTCACTGATGCATGCACTGTCACTGCTCACCATCCTCGTGGCCTCCTCAAATGGTGAGAGGACAGTGCATGCATCCCTGATCATGCTCCACTGACGTGGGGAAAAAAAACCAAGCTCCCCTGACCCTGTCCTGGTGCCGTAGTCGCAAAGGTACTCATTGATGGCCCTCTGCTGCGTGTGCAGTCGCTGCAGCATGGCCAACGTTGAGTTCCACCTGGTGGGCATGTCACATATTAGGCGGTTCTTGGGCAGGTTCAGCTCCTTTTGCAGCTCAGTCAGCCGAGCACTGGCATTATAAGATCGGCGGAAATGCACACAGACTTTCCTGGCCTGCCTCAGGACATCCTGTAAGCCTGGGAACCTGCCCAAGAACCGCTGCACCACCAGGTTGAGGACGTGAGCCATGCAGGGCACATGGGTGAGCTGCCCCTGTCGCAGGGCGGAGAGGAGGTTGGTGCCATTGTCAGAAACGACCATTCCTGGCTTAAGCTGACGTGGCGTCAACCACCTCTCGGCTTGCCCCTGCAGAGCTGCCAGAACCTCTGGCCCAGTGTGGCTCCTGTCCCCCAAACACACCAGCGCAAGCACGGCATGGCATCTTTTTGCCTGCGTACTTGCGTAGCCCCTTGTACGCCTACGGAGCACCGCTGGTTCCAAGGACAGAGCACTGGAGGAAGAAGAAGAGGAGGGGGGTGGAGGAGAGAGGTGTGTCACAACCAGTAGCAGTAGTAGCGTTTTGGAGGCGTGGTGGCGGAACAACCTCCAACACTACTGCACCTTGTCCTGCATCCCTCCCAGCTGCCAATAGAGTGACCCAATGGGCCGTGAAAGAAAGGTACCGTCCCTGTCCATGCCTGCTGGACCATGAGTCAGCGGTAATATGCACCTTACCGCTGACCGCCCTGTCCAGCGAGGCATGGACATTGCCTTCCACATGCCGGTAGAGAGACGGAATCGCCTTCTGTGAGAAAAAGTGGCGTTTGGGAACCTGCCACTGAGGAACCGCACATTGAACAAACTCACGGAAGGGGGCCGAGTCTACCAACTGAAAAGGCAGCAGTTGAAGTGCTAGCAATTTAGCCAAGCTAGCATTCAACCGCTGGGCATGTGGATGGCTGGGAGTGTACTTCTTTCTACGGTCCAGCAGCTGGGGCAGGGAAATTTGCCTGCTGCAATCGGACGTCGGTGTACTGCAAGTACTTGGTTGTGACACACCTAATTCTACACCTTCAGTCCTCTCAGAGCAGCTTTCAGAGAGGACTGAAGGTGTAGTGGGGATGGAGATCCCAGCTGATGAGGAGCAAGGAGAGGTCCGCTTAGTTCTTTGGTGTGGGTCTTTTATGTGTGCCTGCCAACGAGCTGCATGGCAGGTCGACATATGTCTGGTCATGCTTGTGGTGCCCAAGCGGCTGATGTTTTGGCCACGCGAGATTCGCTTGAGACAAATATTGCAAATAGCAGTGGTGCGATCTGATGCACTCGTCTCAAAAAAGGCCCACACCAAAGAACTTTTCTGATAACGTGCAGAGGCAGCGCCCTGCACAGGCGGAGCTCTGCGGTGTTGTACAGTTGCTGTGCTGGCCTCTACCTGGCCTCCAGGGGGCATCCTGCCTCGTTGGACATGTGACGCCGCATCCTCCTCCTCCTCGTCCTCCTCCTCATCCTCTCTCCCTTCAGGCACCCACGTGGAGTCAGTGACCTCATCATCCCCTCCCTCTTCACCACTAGAGCAAACCTGGCAGTAAGCTGCAGCTGGTGGAACAGTACTGCCAGATTCCTCAAGCTGGGTATCATCATCCGAGCCTTCGAATCGTTGGGCATCCTCCTGGAGCATGTACCCAACACTGTGCTCAAAGAGTTCGGGGGACTCCTCAGGAGGACATGGTGGGTCTAGGGAAGGGGTGGCTGATGATGCCATTGAGTACGCGTTGGCAGCTGCTCTGCCAGTACCCTGAGCCTGGGTGAGAGAGGATGAGGAGGATGAGGAGGGCTTGGTCATCCATTCTACCAAGCCTTCAGCATGATGCGGCTCCACATGTCCAGCTGCCGAAAACAAAGACGCGCGTGTCCCATGGCCACGTGCTGATGACGATGCACGACCACGTCCACGGCCACGGCCACGTCCACTAGAAACAGAGCCTGCCTGCCCTGTGTTCTTGGCTCTGCACGCTCTGCCTCCCCTTGGCGGTCTTCCAGCCATTGTAGTCGGTAGTCCTGTGGGTGCTGCTGAGAAGAAAATATAGGAGCTCTGTGTGATGCCACTAACACACTAGAAGTCCTATGGGTGCTTCTGCAAAGAAAATAGAGGAGCTCTGTGTGATGCCACTAACACACTAGAAGTCCTGTGGGTGCTGCTGAGAAGACAATATAGGAGCTCTGTGTGATGCCACTAACACACTAGAAGTCCTATGGGTGCTTCTGCAAAGAAAATAGAGGAGCTCTGTGTGATGCCACTAACACACTAGAAGTCCTGTGGGTGCTGCTGAGAAGACAATATAGGAGCTCTGTGTGATGCCACTAACACACTAGAAGTCCTATGGGTGCTTCTGCAAAGAAAATAGAGGAGCTCTGTGTGATGCCACTAACACACTAGAAGTCCTATGGGTGCTTCTGCAAAGAAAATAGAGGAGCTCTGTGTGATGCCACTAACACACTAGAAGTCCTGTGGGTGCTGCTGAGAAGACAATATAGGAGCTCTGTGTGATGCCACTAACACACTAGAAGTCCTATGGGTGCTTCTGCAAAGAAAATAGAGGAGCTCTGTGTGATGCCACTAACACACTAGAAGTCCTGTGGGTGCTGCTGAGAAGAAAATATAGGAGCTCTGTGTGATGCCACTAACACACTAGAAGTCCTATGGGTGCTTCTGCAAAGAAAATAGAGGAGCTCTGTGTGATGCCACTAACACACTAGAAGTCCTGTGGGTGCTGCTGAGAAGAAAATATAGGAGCTCTGTGTGATGCCACTAACACACTAGAAGTCCTATGGGTGCTTCTGCAAAGAAAATAGAGGAGCTCTGTGTGATGCCACTAACACACTAGAAGTCCTGTGGGTGCTGCTGAGAAGAAAAAATATAGGAGCTCTGTGTGATGCCACTAACACACTAAAAGTCCTATGGGTGCTTCTGCAAAGAAAATAGAGGATCTCTGTGTGATGGGACTAACACACTTCAAGTCCTATAGGTGCTTCTGGGAACAAAATATAGGTCTGTGTGATGGGACTAACACACTTCAAGTCCTATAGGTGCTTCTGGGAAGAAAATATAGGATCTCTGTATGATGGGACTAACACACTTCAAGTCCTACAGGTGCTTCTGGGAACAAAATATAGGTCTGTGTGATGGGACTAACACACTTCAAGTCCTATAGGTGCTTCTGGGAACAAAATATAGGATCTCTGTGGGATGGGACTAACACACTTCAAGTCCTATGGGTGCTTCTGGGAAGAAAATATAGGTCTGTGTGATGGGACTAACACACTTCAAGTCCTATAGGTGCTTCTGGGAACAAAATATATGATCTCTGTGTGATGGGACTAACACACTTCAAGTCCTATAGGTGCTTCTGGGAAGAAAATATAGGTCTGTGTGATGGGACTAACACACTTCAAGTCCTATAGGTGCTTCTGGGAACAAAATATATGATCTCTGTGTGATGGGACTAACACACTTCAAGTCCTATAGGTGCTTCTGGGAACAAAATATAGGATCTCTGTGTGATGGGACTAACACACTTCAAGTCCTATAGGTGCTTCTGGGAAGAAAATATAGGTCTGTGTGATGGGACTAACACACTTCAAGTCCTATAGGTGCTTCTGGGAACAAAATATAGGATCTCTGTGTGATGGGACTAACACACTTCAAGTCCTATAGGTGCTTCTGGGAAGAAAATATAGGTCTGTGTGATGGGACTAACACACTTCAAGTCCTATAGGTGCTTCTGGGAACAAAATATATGATCTCTGTGTGATGGGACTAACACACTTCAAGTCCTATAGGTGCTTCTGGGAACAAAATATAGGTCTGTGTGATGGGACTAACACACTTCAAGTCCTATAGGTGCTTCTGGGAACAAAATATATGATCTCTGTGTGATGGGACTAACACACTTCAAGTCCTATAGGTGCTTCTGGGAAGAAAATATAGGTCTGTGTGATGGGACTAACACACTTCAAGTCCTATAGGTGCTTCTGGGAACAAAATATATGATCTCTGTGTGATGGGACTAACACACTTCAAGTCCTATAGGTGCTTCTGGGAAGAAAATATAGGTCTCTGTGTGATGGGACTAACACACTTCAAGTCCTATAGGTGCTTCTGGGAACAAAATATAGATCTCTGTGTGATGGGACTAACACACTTCAAGTCCTATAGGTGCTTCTGGGAAGAAAATATAGGTCTGTGTGATGGGACTAACACACTTCAAGTCCTATAGGTGCTTCTGGGAACAAAATATATGATCTCTGTGTGATGGGACTAACACACTTCAAGTCCTATAGGTGCTTCTGGGAAGAAAATATAGGTCTGTGTGATGGGACTAACACACTTCAAGTCCTATAGGTGCTTCTGGGAACAAAATATAGGATCTCTGTGTGATGGGACTAACACACTTCAAGTCCTATAGGTGCTTCTGGGAACAAAATATAGGTCTGTGTGATGGGACTAACACACTTCAAGTCCTATAGGTGCTTCTGGGAATAAATTTTATGTCTGTGTGATGGGACTAACACACTTCAAGTCCTATAGGTGCTTCTGTGAAAGAAAATGTAGGTCTGTGTGATGGGACTAACACACTTCAAGTCCTATAGGTGCTTCTGGGAACAAAATATATGATCTCTGTGTGATGGGACTAACACACTTCAAGTCCTATAGGTGCTTCTGGGAAGAAAATATAGGTCTGTGTGATGGGACTAACACACTTCAAGTCCTATAGGTGCTTCTGGGAACAAAATATATGATCTCTGTGTGATGGGACTAACACACTTCAAGTCCTATAGGTGCTTCTGGGAAGAAAATATAGGTCTGTGTGATGGGACTAACACACTTCAAGTCCTATAGGTGCTTCTGGGAACAAAATATATGATCTCTGTGTGATGGGACTAACACACTTCAAGTCCTATGGGTGCTTCTGGGAAGAAAATATAGGTCTGTGTGATGGGACTAACACACTTCAAGTCCTATAGGTGCTTCTGGGAACAAAATATATGATCTCTGTGTGATGGGACTAACACACTTCAAGTCCTATGGGTGCTTCTGGGAAGAAAATATAGGTCTGTGTGATGGGACTAACACACTTCAAGTCCTATAGGTGCTTCTGGGAACAAAATATATGATCTCTGTGTGATGGGACTAACACACTTCAAGTCCTATGGGTGCTTCTGGGAAGAAAATATAGGTCTGTGTGATGGGACTAACACACTTCAAGTCCTATAGGTGCTTCTGGGAACAAAATATATGATCTCTGTGTGATGGGACTAACACACTTCAAGTCCTATAGGTGCTTCTGGGAAGAAAATATAGGTCTGTGTGATGGGACTAACACACACTTCAAGTCCTATAGGTGCTTCTGGGAACAAAATATATGATCTCTGTGTGATGGGACTAACACACTTCAAGTCCTATAGGTGCTTCTGGGAAGAAAATATAGGTCTGTGTGATGGGACTAACACACTTCAAGTCCTATAGGTGCTTCTGGGAACAAAATATATGATCTCTGTGTGATGGGACTAACACACTTCAAGTCCTATAGGTGCTTCTGGGAAGAAAATATAGGTCTGTGTGATGGGACTAACACACTTCAAGTCCTATAGGTGCTTCTGGGAACAAAATATATGATCTCTGTGTGATGGGACTAACACACTTCAAGTCCTATAGGTGCTTCTGGGAAGAAAATATATGATCTCTGTGTGGGGGACTAACACACTTCAAGTCCTATAGGTGCTTCTGGGAACAAAATATAGGATCTCTGTGTGATGGGACTAACACACTTCAAGTCCTATAGGTGCTTCTGGGAACAAAATATAGGATCTCTGTGTGATGGGACTAACACACTTCAAGTCCTATAGGTGCTTCTGGGAAGAAAATATATGAGGTCTGTGTGATGGGACTAACACACTTCAAGTCCTATAGGTGCTTCTGGGAAAAATATATGATCTCTGTGTGATGGGATAACACACTTCAAGTCCTATAGTGCTTCTGGGAAGAAAATGTAGGTCTGGGACTAACACACTTCAAGTCCTATAGGTGCTTCTGGGAACAAAATATAGGAGCTCTGCTGCCTGCCACGAACACACTACAAGTCCTATAGGTGCTTCTGGGAACAAAATATAGGAGCTCTGCCTGCCTGCCACGAACACACTACAAGTCCTATAGGTGCTTCTGGGAACAAAATATAGGAGCTCTGCCTGCCTGCCACGAACACACTACAAGTCCTATAGGTGCTTCTGGGAACAAAATATAGGAGCTCTGCCTGCCTGCCACGAACACACTACAAGTCCTATAGGTGCTTCTGGGAACAAAATATAGGAGCTCTGCCTGCCTGCCACGAACACACTACAAGTCCTATAGGTGCTTCTGGGAACAAAATACAGGAGCTCTGTTTGCTGCCAGTGCCTGCCTGCCACGAACACACTACAAGCCCCTCTTTCTAAATCAATCTTTCTAAATGAATCTATCTAACTCAATCTCTCTAAGTAAATCTCTCTAACTAACTAAATCCAGCAGAGTGACACAGAACGATCCTGCTCTATCTACGCCGGAACAGCATGTGACCGGCGCAGACGGCGTGGCGGCCTTTTATAAGAGGGGGCGTGTACTAAAGCCCCTGAGCTGTAATTGGCTACAGGCGTCCTGCCTGTAGCCAATTATGGCTCTTCGAGTTTCCGGCGCTGTGATTGGCCAAGCATGCGGGGTCACAGTGCATGCTTGGCCAATCATCAGCCAGCAATGCACTGCGCCGGCCGCGCCGGCCGCAATGCATTGCGGGGCCGCTCGCATCACACGAATGTGATGCGAACGGCCCAAATAGTTCTGGGCTCGCCGATCGAGCGAACGCCCGGTGCTCGATGCGAACATGGGTTCGCATCGAGCACCGGGCCCATCCCTACTGATGGGCACAGCAAAGATGGCACTGATGGGCAGCTCGTTGCCGGGACGACGTCAATAGACGTCGTCCCGGCACATCAGATCCGCGCTGTAGCCGTCATTTGGCTATAGCGCGGGTCTAAGGTGGTTAAGCAGGGGGAGAAAAATTGGGCTTTGGGGTTGGTGGTGGTGCCAAAACACTGTAACCCCTCACAGATACTCTTGTTGGGCGCAGCAATGGGCCCTGCTGTGAAATATTATATCAAAAGTTGTAATTACATGTCCCTGTTAAGCAGGGGCAAAAAAATAGGGCCTTGGGTGGTGGTGGTGCCACAACACTGTAACCCCTGACAGATACTCTTGTTGGGCACAGGAATGGGCCCTGTTGTGAAATATTATATCAAAAATTGTAATTACATGCCCCTGTTAAACAGGGGCAGAAAAAAATTGGGCCTTGGGTGGTGGTGGTACCACAACACTGTAACCCCTCACAGATACTCTTGTTATGCGCAGGAATGGGCCCTGCTGTGAAATATTATATCAAAAATTGTAATTGCAAGCCCCTGATCCAAGACTGATTCATTTTTTTGAATGTGAGCCTATCAACGGAGTCTGTGGACAGGCACATTCTTTGACCTGTTACAAACCCTCCAGCAGCACTGAATGTGCATTCAGAAAGCACGCTGGATGCAGGACAGGCCAGCAGCTCAATTGCATATTGAGCACGTTCTGGCCAGTGGTCCAGCCTCAAGACCCAGTAACCCAGTGGATGCTCTGTTGGAAAAGTTTTAAAATCTGCTATTGCTCCTAGATATTCCTGCACCATATAATGCAGACGCTGGTGATGGTTGCTTGAACCAATCAGACCTTGCCACTGAGAACGAAGCCTCAGCAAGACGTTGTCCAGCACCAGGTATTATATACTGTGTACACCGCCTGAAGTGTATTAGAAACTATACACCACTGAATGCCAGTGGCGGCTGGTGAAGTTTTAAGATGGGGGCGCTAGACCCCGCCCAACCCTTTTGACCCCGCCCACTTATCATAAGCCCCACCCCTTATAGAATCCACCAACTCCAACCCCTGTAGTACATCATACACAGGGCTCTGTACATCATATACCAGGCTGTACATTATACACAGGGCTCTGTACATCATATACCAGGCTGTACATTATTCACAGGGCTCTGTACATCATATACCAGGGCATTAAAGGACATTTTTTTGGAATATTTTTTTCTAAAAGGGACCATTTAAAAAAAATGTTTTTTTAATTTTTTGGTGACTACAGGAGGGGGGTGGGCGCTGCCCGGGTGCCCCCTATGGACGGGCCGCCACTGCCGAATGCACTGTATATATGGGCTACACTAAATGCAATAGAAACGGCTGCACTGTATTGTACTTGGTAGACTAGGTTTCTCAACATAAGATTTCAGGTATTAACATGGCCTGGAATGAATCCTGACCCACCCCCTAACATGTGACTGAACCCCCTGGGTGAAGATGCCGACCCTATGCTTGTTGTGTGTGTTTGTGTTTTTTTGGTAGCCAATCAGCTTCTAACTTCAGCTTGTCCAATTGAGCTTTGACAAAAAAAAACTGGAAGCTGATTGGCTACCATGCACAGCTGCTCCAGATTGTGCACTCTCCAGATTTAGTAAATCAACCCCTAAGGGTCATTTTTGGCCAGAATTCAGCTTCAATTATGCTGTTATAAAAAAAATTGCTGATATGTAAATTGCTGATATTTATGCTGATATAAAAAAATCAAGCTCATTGACTTATTGTATAAAGACAAAAGTGCAGTATTACACAAACAAAAAAAAAGAATTAGAATAGCCTTTCCCATGTCTGATAGTGAACATAACCTTGATTTCCCTACCCACTACCATTGTAACTCAGACACTACCAGTAAATCAATTTTTTTATTAAAGAAAAATCCAATAGTACAACAAAATAGTAAATTCCAGTTGTTCAGAAAGAGTTTAGGTGCAAATAATGAACACACTTCTGTAGGCATATAATCAATACAGAACCAGTTACTGTGCATACAATCCCAAAGTAAGTCACAAGGGCTACATTATACCCAAGTGAACAGGATCAATGATAGCCTCCGTCAAGCCAGGGTGGCTAGAAAAACCTCTTGCAGCTCAAAAAACAATTACCCCACTTTTTTATTTTTTACTACTGTTATGCCAATCTTTACATGTTCCTTATCCATGAATTTAGCCTAGATCAGCTTAACCTTAATTTAAAGAGTAACTGCAGTCTGCTCACATAATTTCTAATTAAAACCTCTTTGCCATTCTGAAGCTTCCCTCCAACCACTTTGCATAATATTTTATATATACTGTGATTCTGTGCTTATTATTATTATTATACACGATTTATATAGCGCCAACAGTTTACGCAGTGCTTTACAATGTAGAGGGGGGGACAGCACAATTACAGTACAGTTCAATACAGAAGGGACCGGAGGGCCCTGCTCATAGAGCTTACATTCTAAAGGGAGGGGGTGGTGATACAAAAGGTAATAGATGCGGGGAATGATTTGATGGGGGGTGGCTCGGGGACAGTTAGGTGGATGTGGGATAGGCTTCCCTGAATAAGTGAGTTTTCAGGGCTCTCCTAAAGGTGGGCAGGTTAGGGGCTGATCAGATATACCGGGGCAGTGATTTCCAGAGGATGGGAGAGGCTCTGGAGAAGTCCTGAAGGCGAGCATGGGAGGAGGTAACAAGGGAGCTAGAGAGCAGGAGGTCCTGGGAGGAGCGGAGGGGACGATTTGGGCAATATGAAAACTTGCCAAATATTACTAGTATTAATATTAAATATTAATAATTAATATCATTATATTACTATATAAATATTATTATTACATATTAATAGTGCTTGCCAAATATGCTGCAGACTCTACTAAGTCTGGCTGCATCCATTTTGACTGTGGGTAGCTGAAGCTGCTGCCTGTTCACTTCCTGAATTTACACAGACACACAGAGGCACACCTCCAGCTCTGCAGGTCTAATTGGCCCTCTTATGACTTATCCCCCCTCCCTTCCTGGCAAACTTTCACAAGAGAGAGAGAGCTGTGCATGATGTTATAAGCCTAGGCTAATGACCAGACAAGAAAGAGGAAGTGGGCTGTATAACGTATTTACTGGCAGAATTTTTTTTTTACCATCCAAAGTTAAAACAACAAGGGCAGAGGATGATGGAAAGATGACAAAAATGACTGAAGTTCCGCTTTAATTTACTGGGGAGGGAAAATGTTCACCTACTGTAGCTTGGTGAATAAGTTGTGTTCACTCCAATAGCCCAATCACTTACAAGTGTTTTTTTTTTTACTCCTCATGTACATGCCTTGGTATTTAAAATGGGAACAGCTTCACTTTAGTCACCAAATTAAGTGAAAATGTACTTTGCAAAGTGATTTTTTTCTACTCCTTAATTATTTTCAATTTTTTTAGCAAATCAATTTGCTGTAAATAGCAACCAGTTAGTTATCACATTTCTTTTTATGAGAAAACATAAGCTAACATTCTGATTGGTTGCTATGGACAACAACTCTTTTTTGGTGCTCATTTTCTCCAATTTTTTTTATGAATTGGGCCCTAAAACATCTGATGTTATTTACATGCTTACACTGGTCATATCTCCTCCATCTGCAGACACCTCGGGGTTGATTTACTAGATGCAAAAAGACAGTGCACTTTGCAAAGTTACACTCTGCAAGTGCAGTTACTCGAGAGCTTAGTAAATGAGCAGAAGCTCTGCTGACTTCCATCATCATATTTTTTTTTTTTTCCTTGCACGTGATTGGGTACTCTTTGCAAAGTGAAGCCTTACCTCATTTACTAAGCTTTGGAGCAATTGCATTTGCAGAGGGCGACTGCCCTTTGCAGAATGCACAGTCCATTTGCCTTTAGTAAATCTACCTATTTGTTTCCTGTTTAATAATTACCCTGTTTATGTTGTTTGATTTATTCTCTACCTACTTAATACAACACCTTAAATTCCATAGTAGCAAAAATACCTTGATAAAGATCTGCCTTTTTTGCCATCGCTTATTATGTGAAACAGATTGAAACATAAATCAGTTGTTACTTGTCTGATAGGACTAATGTGCTAAAAACTGGTTAATACTTGTTACCAAACAACATTGCTTTTGTACAGTGTAATTCAATAGTACCATTTATTCCTTATCTTGGCCATAAAATAATGAATCTCTTATATACTAAGGATTTTTTTTCTTCGAAGGACAACTCTACACTAACATCTAATTACCCAGATAAAACAAGAATATAAAGACTAAAGATTTGCAGGGTAATTCACATACTCTTGGAGTCAAGCCACCCATCTAGATGTATATGTTGACAACACATGCTGAGTACATGCCATTGTTCCTTCCTCCAGTCTGCTCCAGTTAATATCTACACGTTGGTTACACTCACACGTTTCTCTCTCCCACCTACATGCACCTACCTCCAAAGCAAAACAAGCATTCCAGTGCGAGGCTGATTTAAACTTTCTTGATCACTGGAAGATCGGGAAAAAAAAACATCTACAATTGAAAAACTGAAAAACTTAAATGACTGTAAAGCCTTGTACACACGATCAGATTTTCTGATGGGAAATGTGTGATGACAGGCTGTTGGCGGAAAATCCGACCGCGTGTATGCTCCATGGGACAATTGTTGTCAAATTTTGGATATCAGGTTTTAAAATCTTCCGTGGACAAATGTCTATTGTCGGATTTTCCGAGCGTGTGTACACAAGTCCGTCGGACAAAAGTCCAAAGTACAAACACGCATGCTCGGAAGCAAGGAGGAGCCAGAAGCGGTCGGTCTTCTAAATTAGCGTTCGTAATGGAGAATTAGCATTTGTGACTTGGCAAATTATGAAATCTCGAATTGCAGCGCACATTCTCTTCTTCTTTAATGGGATAATAATGAAGCTGCTTTGCTGGTGATACTGATGTATGAGTTTTTGCAAACAAATTTTCAAAGGCTTTTTTTTTCTAGTGATATCAAGAATAATATTTCTTTTTTTTTTGGGGCAAGTTACCACAACACCATTATCCCGTAGTTTTTAAGATCAAAGATATAGATCGTAGTTTTAAGATCAAAAAGATGTTAGGGTACTTTCACACAGGCTTCCGCTTGCTCAGCGGGGGATCACTCACTGTGAAGATATGGACCTATCAGAGCTCCACTCTCTCCTCTATGAGAGATCGGATGAAAGCGGACTATCTGGCCATTTTCATCTGATCCCCTCCGATCCGCCAGACGGATGGAAAATAGGGTTTCCATCCGTCTAGATTTCACAGACAGGAGCGGATGTCAGTGGACATAGGAGTGAATGGAGCATCCGATCAGGTCCGCCAGAAAAATGGAGAGACGGACCTGATTGAAGTGCTTGTGTAAAAGGTGCCTAAAGCGCTGCGTAAATTGATGGTGCTATATAGGTACCTGTAGTAAATTAAAATCAAGAGAGTGAGGGACAAAACTTTCAGTTACAGGGTCTCAGTACTTGATTAACATGCTATATTTGTTGTCTTATTTCTTTTTGATGTTATCTAAGAAATAGAAGAATTGTAGACGTGGTGAGCTGTTTGCTGAGGATCTAGGAAATGGGAAGGAGAAACACAGTAAATGGACCTAAGGAAAAAAAATAAACAACATAGACACTGAGATGAATAATATTAAATTTCTTTTTATAATATATATAATAAAATTCTATACCATGCATATAGATTCTATTGCTGTGACCATGTAATCAGAGTGTTCTGTTGGTTAGGAGAGAACATGGGGGGTTGTCACGTGGAAGTTGTAGTTCTGTATTTGCTTGTATAAAACTAATTTTAAGTGGATTTGTACTTTGTCTGTTCATGGCAAAGTGAAGGTTAGCTTGATAGCTCCCCTTATGTGCAGCTGTCCATCTTCAGTCAATATGCTTCCACAAGGTCCCAGTGCTCGCCAAATCCAAGTGAAATACACAGTAGTTCTGGGTATGGGACAGCATGTGACTCTCTCCCCTTGATAAAGCACTGGATACCTAAACAGCTAACATTAAAATGTCAGATTGTGGTATTATACAGGAATTTTTCACTTAGTTCCAGATGGTAATCAAGGTGGTTGGAGAGCAGAGATAAAACTAGTAGAAAAGGTCTGCACAGGAAGTGATGTCACCCACTGCGTCACATGACATGTGACTTCATCGGGGGGCCACGTGTCATGTGGCGCAACATGTCAGAATGGTAGCGGGTGAAGTAAATTCCTGTCCAGACCAGAAGTCGGCCATATTGGTACTCCTTGTGAGGTTTAATTTCAACTTTTAATAAATATACTGCACTATGGAAGCACCTCTCTCATTTCTTTGGAGCTGAACACCTCGGGATTATCAGAAGATTGAGTAGATTTATCCCAACTATGGCCAAGTTGATAACAAAGTGTTATCAACAAAGTGTTATCAAAGTGTTATCAAGGTCAGCGTGCATGCTGGCCGATGAAAACGGAGGGGGGGAAAAGCCTAAAAAAATAAAACAAATGCAGTCACTAATGATTGGTAAGCTGCAATATATTACATTTTTGGTTTTGATATCACTTCAATAAATCATCTTAAGGTTTCTTAAAATGCTGTTGTTGAAAAGATGTGACGAAAGCCCAGAGAATGTTATTAGAGAATAAAATTGTGAATATAACCAGCATCAAAGGGCATGCAGCTAGCAGAACTAAAAAAGCAGAACCACTGCCAAGGACTCCGTTTTCCAGGGACAAATCTTCAAGGAAATCACGGATAGTTGGCTGCAATCCTAGATGTGATTAGAGACAAAGTTAAAAGCACACACTCTACAAGATCACAGGGAGATCACATTTATACTCCCAAGACAGCAAGGTTTTAACAGTAAATACAAAGAAAACAAAATGATGGGGTCCATGAACTCTGTCCAGGATGATACCAATCACAAATGAATCTTAAGCTGGCTATACATAGCGGGATACCATCATTCATTTCCCAATGATTATACCATTATTCACCTGACACTAGGGATGAGCCGAACACCCCCGGGTTCGGTTCGAACCAGAACCTTCGAACGGACCGAAAGTTCGCGCGAATTTTCGAACCCTATACGTTATAATGGACGCGAACGTTCGAAATCAAAAGTGCTAATTACAACGGCCAATATGCATGTTAATGTCATAAAACAGGTTTGGGGACCGGGTCCTGCCCCAGGGGACATATATCAATGCAAAAAGAACTTTTAAAAACTAACGTTTTTTCGGGAGCAGTCATTTTAATGATGCATAAAGTGAAAAAAAAAAAGTGACATTTTCCTTTAAATATGGTACCTGGGGGGTGTCCAAAGTATGCCTGTGAAGTGGCATGTGTTTCCCGTGTTTAGAACTGTCCTTGCACAAAATGACATTTGTAAAGGAAAAAAAGAAGCATTTAAAACCACTTGCGGCTTTAGGTTTGATCTTAAGTAGAATCTGAACAGGTACATTATGAAGTGTAGCTCCATCCCAAAAAAAATCTATTTTTAAGCTTTTTGGAGAACATAGGGAGGGGTTATCACCCCTGTAACATTTGCTGTCTTTGCACATCTGTTCAGAACATGTCACCTCACTTTCCGTCCCAATGACAAATGTTTTTGGAAAAGTGGGGTTTTAATTGAAACAAGGATTGGTGATAAAGTATCAGTAGAGAGGAGATACCTTTTTCCCAAATTAAATCTAACAGGATAGAATTTCCCTTCCTAGGGGTAGATTTCCTCTCACTTCCTGTTTTCTCTTTCCATTTGCAAGTAGGAGTCGTTTGTAAGTTGGATGTATGAAAGTAGGGGCCTGGCGTATATACTCTGCAGAAATTTGCCCTATTAGATGTTGGTGTAGCCACAAGACTGGTGGGCACAGGAATGGGCCCTGCTGTGAGTTAATAGATCAAGATTTGTAATTGCATGCACCTGTTGAACAGGGCAGAAAAATTGGGGGTGGTGGTGGTGGTGGTGGTGGACGGTGTTGCCACAAGACTGTAAGCTCTCACAGTTACTCTTGGTGGGCGCAGGAATGGGCCCTGCTGTGAGTTATTAGATCAAGATTTGTAATTGCAAGCACCTGATGAACAGGGCAGAAAAATTGGGCCTTTGGCGGTGGTGGTGGACGGTGTTGCCACAAGACTGTAGGCCCTCATAGTTACTCTTGGTGGGCGCAGGAATGGGCCCTGCTGTGAACTATTAGATCAAGATTTGTAATTGCAAGCACCTGATGAACAGGGCAGAAAAATTGGGCCTTTGGCGGTGGTGGTGGACGGTGTTGCCACAAGACTGTAGGCCCTCATAGTTACTCTTGGTGGGCGCAGGAATGGGCCCTGCTGTGAACTATTAGATCAAGATTTGTAATTACCCGCCCCTGTTAAACAGGGGCTGAAAAATTGTGCCTTAGGCACTGGTGCTGGTGCCACAACACTGCAACCCCTCACAGATACTGTACTTGGAGCACAGCAGTCACACGTGTTGCGAAGCATTTTTTTAAAAAATTGTAAGTACACGCCCCTGTTAAACAGGGGCTGAAAAATTGTGCCTTAGGCACTGGTGCTGGTGCCACAACACTGCAACCCCTCACAGATACTGTACTTGGAGCACATTGTTGCGAAGCATTTTTTTTATAAAAATTGTATGTACACGCCCCTGTTAAACAGGGGCTGAAAAATTGTGCCTTAGGCACTGGTGCTGGTGCCACAACACTGCAACACGGCCCTCACAGAGACTGTACTTGGAGCACAGCAGTCACACGTGTTGCGAAGCATTTTTTTAAAAAATTGTAAGTACACGCCCCTGTTAAACAGGGGCTGAAAAATTGTGCCTTAGGCACTGGTGCTGGTGCCACAACACTGCAACCCGGCCCTCACAGATACTGTACTTGGAGCACAGCAGTCACACGTGTTGCGAAGCATTTTTTTTTAAAAATTGTAAGTACACGCCCCTGTTAAACAGGGGCTGAAAAATTGTGCCTTAGGCACTGGTGCTGGTGCCACAACACTGCAACCCGGCCCTCACAGATACTGTACTTGGAGCACAGCAGTCACACGTGTTGCGAAGCATTTTTTTAAAAAATTGTAAGTACACGCCCCTGTTAAACAGGGGCTGAAAAATTGTGCCTTAGGCACTGGTGCCACAACACTGCAACACGGCCCTCACAGAGACTGTACTTGGAGCACAGCAGTCACACGTGTTGCGAAGCATTTTTTTTAAAAATTGTAAGTACACGCCCCTGTTAAACAGGGGCTGAAAAATTGTGCCTTAGGCACTGGTGCTGGTGCCACAACACTGCAACACGGCCCTCACAGAGACTGTACTTGGAGCACAGCAGTCACACGTGTTGCGAAGCATTTTTTTTAAAAATTGTAAGTACACGCCCCTGTTAAACAGGGGCTGAAAAATTGTGCCTTAGGCACTGGTGTGGTGGCATGGATCATTGAGGAGGAGGAAGAGGATAGTCAGTGAACATAAGAGGACAGTCACTCAGCATCAGCATAGGCAGTCTTGAAGGGATGTGACATTAAAAATTATTCGGTTATATCCGCCTCAGGTGCCTGGTAGCTGGTGGTGATCCAAGACTGATTCATTTTGATGAATGTCAGTCGATCAACCGAGGCGGTGGACAGGCGCACCCTATGATCAGTCACAAATCCTCCAGCAGCACTGAATGTGCGTTCGGAAAGAACGCTGGAGGCAGGACAGGCCAGTAGCTCAATTGCATACTGTGCAAGCTCTGGCCAGTGATCCATCCTCAGGACCCAGTAAGCCAGAGGATTTTCGGTGGGAAAGGTGTCCAAGTCTGACCTTGCCCCAAGGTATTCCTGCACCATGTATATCAGACGCTGGCGATGGTTGCTGGAACCGATCATACCTTGGGGCTGCGGACTAAAAAATTGTCTGAACGCATCGGTCAGACGTCCACCTTCCCCACCGCTCCTTCTGCCACTGACCGAAGCCTCAGCAACTCGTCGCCCAGGACCAGGAGTTTGTAGCCTCCCAGTTTCTGGGAACGCGTTGCACAGACCTTTCTGCAAGGCCTCCCTGAGATGTCTCATCCTCTGCTCCCTCTGCGACGGCAAGATAAGGTCCGCAACCTTACCCTTGTACCGCGGATCAAGGAGAGTGGCCAGCCAGTAATGGTCCCTCTCCTTGATCCGAAGAACACGAGGATCCTTCCGCAGGCTTTGCAGGATCAGGGAGGCCATGCAGCGTAGGTTAGCTGAGGCATTCGGTCCGGAGTCTTCTGGGTCACTGAGGATGACATGATCGCCAGCCACCTCCTCCCAGCCACGTACAAGTCCACTGGCTTGTTGGGACTGTACATCATCCCTAAAAGACTGCTGCTGCTGATGCTGAGTGCCAGGCTCCACCTCCATGCTCACACAATCCTCCTCCTCCTCCTCCTCCTCCTCCTCCTCCTCATCCTCTTCCTGTGTGATGGGTGGGACAGAAGGAACACTGTCCGGATAAAGGGGGCCTTGAGAGGCAAGGAAGTCCTCCTCTTCCTGCCTCTGTTCTGCCTCAAGTGCCCTGTCCATTATCCCACGCAGCGTATGCTCCAACAGGTGGACAAGAGGGACAGTGTCACTGATGCATGCACTGTCACTGCTCACCATCCTCGTGGCCTCCTCAAATGGTGAGAGGACAGTGCATGCATCCCTGATCATGCTCCACTGACGTGGGGAAAAAAAACCAAGCTCCCCTGACCCTGTCCTGGTGCCGTAGTCGCAAAGGTACTCATTGATGGCCCTCTGCTGCGTGTGCAGTCGCTGCAGCATGGCCAACGTTGAGTTCCACCTGGTGGGCATGTCAGATATTAGGCGGTTCTTGGGCAGGTTCAGCTCCTTTTGCAGCTCAGTCAGCCGAGCACTGGCATTATAAGATCGGCGGAAATGCACACAGACTTTCCTGGCCTGCCTCAGGACATCCTGTAAGCCTGGGAACCTGCCCAAGAACCGCTGCACCACCAGGTTGAGGACGTGAGCCATGCAGGGCACATGGGTGAGCTGCCCCTGTCGCAGGGCGGAGAGGAGGTTGGTGCCATTGTCAGAAACGACCATTCCTGGCTTAAGCTGACGTGGCGTCAACCACCTCTCGGCCTGCCCCTGCAGAGCTGCCAGAACCTCTGGCCCAGTGTGGCTCCTGTCCCCCAAACACACCAGCGCAAGCACGGCATGGCATCTTTTTGCCTGCGTACTTGCGTAGCCCCTTGTACGCCTACGGAGCACCGCTGGTTCCAAGGACAGAGCACTGGAGGAAGAAGAAGAGGAGGGGGTGGAGGAGAGAGGTGTGTCACAACCAGTAGCAGTAGTCGCGTTTTGGAGGCGTGGTGGCGGAACAACCTCCAACACTACTGCACCTTGTCCTGCATCCCTCCCAGCTGCCAATAGAGTGACCCAATGGGCCGTGAAAGAAAGGTACCGTCCCTGTCCATGCCTGCTGGACCATGAGTCAGCGGTAATATGCACCTTACCGCTGACCGCCCTGTCCAGCGAGGCATGGACATTGCCCTCCACATGCCGGTAGAGAGACGGAATCGCCTTCCGCGAGAAAAAGTGGCGTTTGGGAACCTGCCACTGAGGAACCGCACATTGAACAAACTCACGGAAGGGGGCCGAGTCTACCAACTGAAAAGGCAGCAGTTGAAGTGCTAGCAATTTAGCAAGGCTAGCATTCAACCGCTGGGCATGTGGATGGCTGGGAGTGTACTTCTTTCTACGGTCCAGCAGCTGGGGCAGGGAAATTTGCCTGCTGCATTCGGACGTCGGTGTACTGCAAGTACTTGGTTGTGACACACCGAATTCTACACCTTCAGTCCTCTCAGAGCAGCTTTCAGAGAGGACTGAAGGTGTAGTGGGGATGGAGATCCCAGCTGAGGAGGAGCAAGGAGAGGTCCGCTTAGTTCTTTGGTGTGGGTCTTTTATGTGTGCCTGCCAACGAGCTGCATGGCAGGTCGCCATATGTCTGGTCATGCTTGTCGTGCCCAAGCGGCTGATGTTTTGGCCACGCGAGATACGCTTGAGACAAATATTGCAAATAGCAGTGGTGCGATCTGCTGCACTCGTCTCAAAAAAGGCCCACACCAAAGAACTTTTCTGATAACGTGCAGAGGCAGCGCCCTGCACAGGCGGAGCTCTGCGGTGTTGTACAGTTGCTGTGCTGGCCTCTACCTGGCCTCCAGGGGGCATCCTGCCTCGTTGGACATGTGACGCCGCATCCTCCTCCTCCTCGTCCTCCTCCTCATCCTCTCTCCCTTGAGGCACCCACGTGGAGTCAGTGACCTCATCATCCCCTCCCTCTTCACCACTAGAGCAAACCTGGCAGTAAGCTGCAGCTGGTGGAACTGTACTGCCAGATTCCTCAAGCTGGGTATCGTCATCCGAGCCTTCGAATCGTTGGGCATCCTCCTGGAGCATGTACCCAACACTGTGCTCAAAGAGTTCGGGGGACTCCTCAGGAGGACATGGTGGGTCTAGGGAAGGGGTGGCTGATGATGCTCTGTCAGTACCCTGAGCCTGGGTGAGAGAGGATGAGGAGGATGAGGAGGGCTTGGTCATCCATTCTACCAAGCCTTCAGCATGATGCGGCTCCACATGTCCAGCTGCCGAAAACAAAGACGCGCGTGTCCCATGGCCACGTGCTGATGACGATGCACGACCACGTCCACGTCCACGGCCACGTCCACTAGAAACAGAGCCTGCCTGCCCTGTGTTCTTGGCTCTGCACGCTCTGCCTCCCCTTGGCGGTCTTCCAGCCATTGTAGTCGGTAGTCCTGTGGGTGCTGCTGAGAAGAAAATATAGGAGCTCTGTGTGATGCCACTAACACACTAGAAGTCCTGTGGGTGCTTCTGCAAAGAAAATAGAGGAGCTCTGTGTGATGCCACTAACACACTAGAAGTCCTGTGGGTGCTTATGCAAAGAAAATAGAGGAGCTCTGTGTGATGCCACTAACACACTAGAAGTCCTGTGGGTGCTTATGCAAAGAAAATAGAGGAGCTCTGTGTGATGCCACTAACACACTAGAAGTCCTGTGGGTGCTTATGCAAAGAAAATAGAGGAGCTCTGTGTGATGCCACTAACACACTAGAAGTCCTGTGGGTGCTTATGCAAAGAAAATAGAGGAGCTCTGTGTGATGCCACTAACACACTAGAAGTCCTGTGGGTGCTGCTGAGAAGAATATATAGGAGCTCTGTGTGATGCCACTAACACACTAGAAGTCCTATGGGTGCTTCTGCAAAGAAAATAGAGGAGCTCTGTGTGATGCCACTAACACACTAGAAGTCCTGTGGGTGCTTATGCAAAGAAAATAGAGGAGCTCTGTGTGATGCCACTAACACACTAGAAGTCCTGTGGGTGCTTATGCAAAGAAAATAGAGGAGCTCTGTGTGATGCCACTAACACACTAGAAGTCCTGTGGGTGCTTATGCAAAGAAAATAGAGGAGCTCTGTGTGATGCCACTAACACACTAGAAGTCCTGTGGGTGCTGCTGAGAAGAATATATAGGAGCTCTGTGTGATGCCACTAACACACTAGAAGTCCTATGGGTGCTTCTGCAAAGAAAATAGAGGAGCTCTGTGTGATGGGACTAACACACTTCAAGTCCTATAGGTGCTTCTGGGAAGAAAATATAGCTCTGTGTGTGTGATGGGACTAACACACTTCAAGTCCTATAGGTGCTTCTGGGAAGAAAATATAGCTCTGTGTGTGTAATGGGACTAACACACTTCAAGTCCTATAGGTGCTTCTGGGAACAAAATATAGCTCTGTGTGTGTGATGGGACTAACACACTTCAAGTCCTATAGGTGCTTCTGGGAACAAAATATAGCTCTGTGTGTGTAATGGGACTAACACACTTCAAGTCCTATAGGTGCTTCTGGGAAGAAAATATAGCTCTGTGTGTGTAATGGGACTAACACACTTCAAGTCCTATAGGTGCTTCTGGGAACAAAATATAGCTCTGTGTGTGTAATGGGACTAACACACTTCAAGTCCTATAGGTGCTTCTGGGAACAAAATATAGCTCTGTGTGTGTGATGGGACTAACACACTTCAAGTCCTATAGGTGCTTCTGGGAACAAAATATAGCTCTGTGTGTGTGATGGGACTAACACACTTCAAGTCCTATAGGTGCTTCTGGGAAGAAAATATAGCTCTGTGTGTGTAATGGGACTAACACACTTCAAGTCCTATAGGTGCTTCTGGGAACAAAATATAGCTCTGTGTGTGTGATGGGACTAACACACTTCAAGTCCTATAGGTGCTTCTGGGAAGAAAATATAGCTCTGTGTGTGTGATGGGACTAACACACTTCAAGTCCTATAGGTGCTTCTGGGAACAAAATATAGCTCTGTGTGTGTGATGGGACTAACACACTTCAAGTCCTATAGGTGCTTCTGGAAGAAAATATAGCTCTGTGTGTGTAATGGGACTAACACACTTCAAGTCCTATAGGTGCTTCTGGGAACAAAATATAGCTCTGTGTGTGTAATGGGACTAACACACTTCAAGTCCTATAGGTGCTTCTGGGAACAATATATAGCTCTGTGTGTGTGATGGGACTAACACACTTCAAGTCCTATAGGTGCTTCTGGGAACAAAATATAGCTCTGTGTGTGTGATGGGACTAACACACTTCAAGTCCTATAGGTGCTTCTGGGAAGAAAATATAGCTCTGTGTGTGTAATGGGACTAACACACTTCAAGTCCTATAGGTGCTTCTGGGAAGAAAATATAGCTCTGTGTGTGTAATGGGACTAACACACTTCAAGTCCTATAGGTGCTTCTGGGAACAAAATATAGCTCTGTGTGTGTAATGGGACTAACACACTTCAAGTCCTATAGGTGCTTCTGGGAACAAAATATAGCTCTGTGTGTGTGATGGGACTAACACACTTCAAGTCCTATAGGTGCTTCTGGGAACAGAATATAGCTCTGTGTGTGTGATGGGACTAACACACTTCAAGTCCTATAGGTGCTTCTGGGAAGAAAATATAGCTCTGTGTGTGTAATGGGACTAACACACTTCAAGTCCTATAGGTGCTTCTGGGAACAAAATATAGCTCTGTGTGTGTAATGGGACTAACACACTTCAAGTCCTATAGGTGCTTCTGGGAACAAAATATAGCTCTGTGTGTGTGATGGGACTAACACACTTCAAGTCCTATAGGTGCTTCTGGGAACAAAATATAGCTCTGTGTGTGTGATGGGACTAACACACTTCAAGTCCTATAGGTGCTTCTGGGAAGAAAATATAGCTCTGTGTGTGTAATGGGACTAACACACTTCAAGTCCTATAGGTGCTTCTGGGAACAAAATATAGCTCTGTGTGTGTAATGGGACTAACACACTTCAAGTCCTATAGGTGCTTCTGGGAACAAAATATAGCTCTGTGTGTGTGATGGGACTAACACACTTCAAGTCCTATAGGTGCTTCTGGGAACAAAATATAGCTCTGTGTGTGTGATGGGACTAACACACTTCAAGTCCTATAGGTGCTTCTGGGAAGAAAATATAGCTCTGTGTGTGTGATGGGACTAACACACTTCAAGTCCTATAGGTGCTTCTGGGAACAAAATATAGCTCTGTGTGTGTGATGGGACTAACACACTTCAAGTCCTATAGGTGCTTCTGGGAAGAAAATATAGCTCTGTGTGTGTAATGGGACTAACACACTTCAAGTCCTATAGGTGCTTCTGGGAACAAAATATAGCTCTGTGTGTGTGATGGGACTAACACACTTCAAGTCCTATAGGTGCTTCTGGGAAGAAAATATAGCTCTGTGTGTGTGATGGGACTAACACACTTCAAGTCCTATAGGTGCTTCTGGGAACAAAATATAGCTCTGTGTGTGTGATGGGACTAACACACTTCAAGTCCTATAGGTGCTTCTGGGAAGAAAATATAGCTCTGTGTGTGTAATGGGACTAACACACTTCAAGTCCTATAGGTGCTTCTGGGAAGAAAATATAGCTCTGTGTGTGTAATGGGACTAACACACTTCAAGTCCTATAGGTGCTTCTGGGAACAAAATATAGCTCTGTGTGTGTAATGGGACTAACACACTTCAAGTCCTATAGGTGCTTCTGGGAACAAAATATAGCTCTGTGTGTGTGATGGGACTAACACACTTCAAGTCCTATAGGTGCTTCTGGGAACAAAATATAGCTCTGTGTGTGTGATGGGACTAACACACTTCAAGTCCTATAGGTGCTTCTGGGAACAAAATATAGCTCTGTGTGTGTAATGGGACTAACACACTTCAAGTCCTATAGGTGCTTCTGGGAACAAAATATAGCTCTGTGTGTGTGATGGGACTAACACACTTCAAGTCCTATAGGTGCCTCTGGGAACAAAATATAGGAGCTCTGCCTGCCTGCCACGAACACACTACAAGTCCTATAGGTGCTTCTGGTAACAAAATATAGGAGCTCTGCCTGCCTGCCACTAACACACTACAAGTCCTATAGGTGCTTCTGGTAACAAAATATAGGAGCTCTGCCTGCCTGCCACGAACACACTACAAGTCCTATAGGTGCTTCTGGTAACAAAATATAGGAGCTCTGCCTGCCTGCCACGAACACACTACAAGTCCTATAGGTGCTTCTGGTAACAAAATATAGGAGCTCTGCCTGCCTGCCACGAGCACACTACAAGTCCTATAGGTGCTTCTGGTAACAAAATATAGGAGCTCTGCCTGCCTGCCACGAGCACACTACAAGCCCCTCTTTGTCAATCAATCTTTGTAACTGAATCTATCTAACTCAATCTCTGTAAGTGAATCTCTCTAACTATCTAAATGCAGCAGAGTGTCACAGAAACAGCCTGCTCAATCTGCGCCGGAACAGCATGTGACCGGCGCAGACGGCGTGGCGGCGTTTTATAGGGGGGGGCGTGTACTACAGCCCCTGAGCTGTAATTGGCTACAGGCGTCCTGCCTGTAGCCAATTATGGCTCTTCGAGTTTCCGGGGCTGTGATTGGCCAAGCATGCGGGGTCACAGTGCATGCTTGGCCAATCATCAGCCAGCAATGCACTGCGTCGGCCGCGCCGGCCGCAATGCATTGCGGGGCCGCTCGCAACACCCCAACGTGATGCGAGCGGCCAAAATAGTTCTGGGCTCGCCGAGCGAGCGAACGCCCGGTGCTCGATGCGAACGTGGGTTCGCATCGAGCACCGGGCCCATCCTTACCTGACACGTACATCCATTAGCTTGTAGCCCTTGAACAATACAGCAGTGGTATATCTCTGCAAAAACAACAAAGAGTCTGTCGTATGAAAATGTTCACTAGAGTGCATCTGCCTTGGCAGAGACAGCGATTTTCCAAAGCTTTTCAATGTAATCATCTAGCATACACATTGAGATTGTCACATGAATCTGATAAAATCTTTTCTCGGCTATGCTTAGCTTATTGCAGGCCACACTCAAACAAGGCTTGATTGCGATAAAGATCTGAGCGTCACTTGTGGAAAGTGGGCAGTGCATGAGCAATAATCATTCGATAATGAGCATTTGAAAGACATAAAAATATGTAGCTTCATTAGTAAAATTTTGCAGCGCACACAATGTTATGATCGTTAAAGTAAAACTAAAGGCAAAACCTTTTTTTTTTTTTTGCATAAAAAAATTAAGTTAGTTAGAATAAGTTTTATTTATTTATTTTTAACTGTGTCTCATTGGGGAGATTTCCCTTCACTTTCTGTCCCATAGGCAATACAGGAAGTCAAAACTATCTAAAGTGTCACCAGGATCACCAGAACCAGCGACGGCTGGTGCTCAATATTTTGCGTGCGGAGAATGGACGGGAATGCAATGCGTCGATCCCCCTCCCCTCTGTGGGAGATGGACAGGAATGCAGCAATCCCCCCCCCCCGTGCGAGAGGTAGATCAGGCAGACATAGATCCGGGCTGCAGCTCCACTCTCCGGGGGTCATCGCTTCTCCTCCAGGCTAAACAGGAAGTGGGTCCTGACTGAGACTCGATTGGCCGAGAGTCCTAAGACTACCCTGGCCAATCGAGACTCGGCAACTGCTTCCTGCTTGGCCAGGAGGGAATCAGGAAGACAATAGCGAATATTAATTCGCTATTGTCACACAAGTGGGTGGGCTCAAGGCGCAGTACTCTGCGCTCTGAGCCCACCCTTTTTTTAAGCCAATTAGAGCCTCAGGCTCTAATCTTGTGCTTAAAGTGGTGGGACACCCTGAAAATAAAAACTTGGGAGAAAGTTAGTAACAATTTAAAAAAAAAAATATATATATATTTTTTTTTTTTACTTACCAGAAATGGCTGTTGCTAGGCAGATCGTCCTAATCTGCCTCCTCCAGCGCCGCGGTGATCTTCTCTTCTTCCGTCTTCAGGTGAATGGGGCGCGGTGTGTTGTGGGAACTGTGTCCCACAACACACCGCGTTCCCCATTCACAAATACAACTCGCGCATGCGCAGTTGGCCGCGCGCCGACTCGCGCATGCGCAGTAGGCCGCGCGCCAACTCGCGCATGCGCAGTAGGAAACGAGAAGCCATTTCCCTTACTCAGGATGGCGGCGGTGGATCCGGATAGCCGAGGGACATCTCGGCCTCCACCAACGACATCGCGGGCGCCCTGGGAGGGTAAGTGTACTTTTTAAAAGTCAGCAGCGACTTTTTTTTTAGCTGCTGACTTTTAAAAAATTTTTTTTTTTAGGTGAAACCCCGCTTTAAAAAAATAAATAAATGAAATCCATGTGTCTGGCACCCAGCATGTAGATTAGGGGGCCGGCACTGACCAAACCTAGTGTCCCAATTGGGAGATGTTCTTATTCTGGTAATAAAACAAAATTTGGGGATTTTTTTTTCACTTTCACTCTTGGTGATAGCAATAAAATGTATATGTATATGTATATATATATATATATATATATATATATATATATATATATATATATATATATACGCAATATATATATATATATATATATATATATACGCAATCACCAGCCACTTTATTAGGTACACCTGTTCAGTTGCTTGGTCACACAAATTGCTAATCAGCCAATCGCATGGCAGCAACTCAATGCATTTAGGCATCTAGATGTGGTGAAGATGACTTGCTGAAGTTCACGCTAAGCATCAGAATGTGGAAGAAACGGGATTTAAGTGACTTTGAACATGGCATGGTTGTTGGTACCCATGACTAAGCTCCGGGGGCGGAGTGAAACATGTTGGGGGCGTGGCCTGGTAGGTGCTCAGGCTGACGTTGTCTCTATCATACCACCATAGGACTCTGTGGATGCACTGCACCAGGGATATTTCCTCTCTTCCTTCCAGTGGCATTGTTGTTCGTGCCAGATGGGTTGGTCTGAGTATTTCAAAAACTGCTGATCTTTTTCATTTTCATGCAAAACTATCTCTAGGGTTTGCAGAGAATAGTCAGAAAAAGAGAAAATATCCAGTGAGCGGAGGTTGTATCGACGAAAATGCCTTGTTGATGTCAGAGGTCAGAGGAGAATGGGCAGACTGGTTTGAGATGATAGAAAGGCAACAGTAACTCAAATAACCACAAATTTTAACCAAGGTATGCAGAATACCATCTCTGAATGCACAACACATCGAACCTTAAAGCAGATGGGCTACAGCAGCAGAATACCACACCAGGTGCCACTCCTGTTAGCTAAGAACAGGAAACTGAGGCTACAATTCCCACAGGCTCACCAGAATTGGACAATAGAAGATTGGAGAGATTGCCTGGTCTGATGAGTCTTGATTTCAGCTGTGACATTCAGTGGGTAGGGTCAGAATTGGGCATAAACAACATGAAAGCATGCATCCATCCAGCCTTGCATCAAAGGCTCAGGCTGGTGGTGGTGTAATGGTGTGGGGGATATTTTCTTGGCACACTTTGGGCCCCTTAGTGCCAATTGAGCATCATTTAAATGCCAGGACCTACCTGAATATTGTTCCTGACCATGTCCATCCCTTTATGATTACAGTGTACCCATCTTCTGATGAGTGAAAATGGTGATCAGCGCAACTTATATAATTGTAATCATACAGGAAACAAATTCCCTGTATATAAATACTTTGCAAACAATATGCTGTGCAAATAAATATAGTGCAAATAATAAATAGTTATTATGCAAATAATAAATATTGAGCAAATAATGCTGTGCAGACAATATTAACTTCTATGTTCCTGTGCAAAATATATGCTGTGCAAACAATACTGTATTCTATAATACTGTGCAAAATCATATATAATATCCAGTCCTTTATTTACAGCTAATGGTGTATGTGTATACAGATAAAGTCCCACTTCATCAGATGGTTATAGCCATACAATGGTTAATAAGTTCATTAGGTATAGAGAAGTAAACTTGCAGAAAGTGCTGATGTGCAACAATGTAACAAGCAAACCCTTCAAGTGACTTCCACTGTGCAATCTTCGTGTACCCCACTCAGTGCTCTCTATACTCTTACCTCCAAGTGGGTAAAAAAAAAACACAGAGATCACTATGGTGAAGGGCCTTCCTAGATTCAATAACAATGGATGATGTCTCTCAGAGTGCTGTGTTCAAATGATGGCTTCCGATTGGTCCGTTCAGCCGTTTATCCACAGCAAGTGAAAACAGGGAATAAACAGGAATATCCCATAGTGTAATATGTAAAACTATCTTATTTATTAATCAGTCAAATGGCTACTTACAACAAACAATAGTAAAAACAGCAGATCTGTAATGTGTACGGCGTTACAGGTGCCTCTTACGTCACTTCCGGTTATTTCGTAGTCCGGGCACTCCCTATGCATTACGTCACGGCACGTGACTTCATCAGGGGATACCATCTTCTGATGGCTACTTCCAGCAGGATAATGCACCATGTCACAAAGCTCAAATTATCTCACCACTAATTTCTTGAACATGACAATGAGGTCACTGTACTCCAATGGCCTCTACAGTCACCAGATCTCAATCCAATAGAGCACCTTTGGGATGTGGTGGAACAGGGGATTCCCATCATGAATGTGCATCAGACAAATCTGAAGCAACTGCTTGATGCTATCATATCACTATGGACCAACATCTCTGAGGATTGTTTCCAACAATGTGTGGAATCTATGTCATGAAGAATAAAGGCAGCTCTGAAGGCAACAGGGGGGTCCAACCTGGTACTAGCAAGGTGTACCTAATAAAGTGGCCAGTCAGTGTATATACAGTATAACACACACACATCCACACAACATGTAAGTCAGTCTAAGAATGGGCTAGTATTTGAACTTTCAAGTCAGCAGATCTGTACAACCCGCACTGGCTTAGGGCCAGTTCACACTGAAATGAGGTGCAGGAAAGGCGTATTCTGTGCACGTTTGCTGCACCACATGTGAACGTGCTGCCCTTGTGAGATACACACAGGTGCTATTAATTGCTAATAGTACCTCAAACACAGCTTGCAAGCACATTGAATTTGAGGCCACGAAACTGCATGATACTATAGTACTATGTGGTTTGGTGCAGTGTGATTTGTAAAAGTCGTGCTTTGCACATTCCTGAGCGTTTGGCAGCCCCTTCAGATGAAGGGGCTGTCGAAGCCAGAGCGCATTGAGGAAAATGTAGAGATGGCGCTGGACCCATAGGGTTATCTTACTTGTAATATTAACTTAAAGTGTTACTAATCCCACACCAGTAAAATCAGTCTGTATATGCAGCATAGCATGCTTGTTATACTCACTGTGGAATTTAAGGGGTTAATCCTCTGCATTGTGTAAAAAGGCTGTTTTATCCTGTATGCACAGATCCTTCCCCTCCTGCACTGTCTATCTGGGGAAGGCCAACTAACACAGGCAGGGTAGCCAAGCTGCAGATGCTCAGTTGTGTCTTTTATGCTGGAGAGAACATTTACTTGTTGATCAGAGCTAGCCAGGTCACATGATATTGACACCACACATGTGGGCGTGTATACAGGCTGCAGTGGAAATCTCCGCCCTCCTGAACTCTCAGCACTGGAGAAACTCTGCAGTTTATCATGTAACCGTGGTATACAGATCATCCAAAAAGGTATATAATGACAGTATTTTAATGTAGAAAGATCATTTATAAGCTGTGGGCACTTTGAGGGGCAGATGAACTATTTTCATATTACTGGGTTTAGTAACACTTTAAGATATTAAAGTGGAGTTCCACCCAAAAGTGGAACTACTGCTTACCTGTCTCCTCGCCCTCTCTGGTGCTACATTTGACACCTTTCGGGGGGAGGGGGGGGAGTACCTGTTTTTGACAGGTACCCTGTCCCCACTTCCATCGGACCTTGCCGCAGCGAGGTATGTCCGAAGTCTGGTCCCGTCCTCCTCCCTCCTCCTTCCCCTACTGTCGGGCCAGTAGGATAGCGCAGCCGCACTTCGTGCATGCGCAGTAGAAACCTTCTAGTAAGGCTTCACGCCCAGGTTCCCTTATCGGCAATGGCGGCGGCAGCACCCGACAGCCGATGGAAACATCAGATGCGGTGCCGACATCGCTGGACTCCGGGACAGGTAAATGTCCTAATATTAAAAGTCAGCAGCTACAGTATGTGCACCTGCTGACTTTTAACTTTTTGAGGGGAAGGCGGAACTCCGCTTTAATGCTGCTCAAAAATATGAATTTAGGTGTCACAATGTCCGTTGACATTGAAAACAAAATTAAGAAAAATACCTTTAAAAGTGGTGTTTTTTTTGCCCATGTGCATGAGGCCTAAAACAAAACCATATTGGTGCTGTATTTGTGGCATGCCAGGAAGGTACTCATGCAGGATTATAAAGTTACTGAGGGGTCCACTTTAAAGAGAATTAATGTTGAGAGATATGTGTAAGCTACTCTTGCTAACCTCCTTCTGAAAATCATAGTTGCTTGGCTCCAGTGGTTGTAATACTTTTCTGAACCAACATAAGTAATTAAAGGAATTCTGATTTCACATGCTTTCCCTGGATCAGTGATATAAAGAGCATTGAAGTAATCAAAGCCAAATAATTATCATTCCCACCAATGACAGCCTAAATTTAATAAGGATTTATGTTAACAACACCTTCCAACTACAAAGCTTTTGTAACCTAGCAATGTAACCTTTCATGTGCCCATTATGTTACAATTGTCTAATGCGGAGAGAGAGGACAGCTCAGAGAGGAGAAGAACGGGAGATGGGAGAACAACCGGCGAGGGAGAAGACGTTGCCAGAAGAGGGAGAAAAGCCGGAGCTGCCTTAATAAAATACTTTAAAAACCTGCGTAGTGTGTTTATTTTTGACACTTTTTTTTAGGTGAATGGGTATGGGTACCATGTACCCCATACTCATTCACCTAGGGTGGGCTCTGGGGGCCCCCTTATCAAAGGGGGCTTCCATATTCCGATAAGTCCCCGTCCGCAGACCCCGACAACCACCCAGCAAGGGTTGTCGGGAAGAGGCCCTTGTCCTCATCAACATAGGGACAAGGTGCTTTGGGGTGGGGGGCACATGGCCCCCCCTGCCCCAAAGCACCAACCCCCCCATGTTGAGTACATGTGGCCTGGTATGGTCCAGGAGGGGGGGGGGCACTTGCTCAACCCCCCTCTTTTCCTGACCTGCCGGGCTGCGTGCTCGGATAAGGGTCTGGCATGGATCTTGGAGGGGAACCTCAGGCAAAATTTTGGCGGGGTTCCCCTTCAAGATTCTCAGCACACAGTCGCACCGAAGTCGGATCAACAATTTAAGGATTTAAGGGCGTGTATAGATGGACGTTGGCATCCAGGGTGTGTTTGTAATGCACCTCCAACTCTGGTCAGCAGGCTCCCATTTACTGCAAAGGTATAGTGGGAAGGACAGTTATGACTTGCTTAGCTTTATGTTTCTTTGGACCCAGCGTGTCCTCCTTAGATGAGTTTTCGTGGCATGCAAAGCAGGTAAAATGCTGCCTTTTGCTGCATTTTTGTGAGCAGTGCTGCTTTGGAATGCAAAAACAATGCTCATCTGCATAAACCTCATTGTCCTTCTCTCTTGGTGTATGTACTCGGTGAGCAGCACCATCAGAGAACAAAACATTGCTATATACCCAATATTAAAAAATTCTGCAAATGATTAAATAATATTATAGTAGGTCTGTTACATGTAATTGAGTTCAGTGTATCTCAAAGCACCTGGTGCCTGAGACATTTAAAACATTCCTTAGACTTTTAACATTCATGCTACCCTTGCTGGGAGCCAGCAGTGGAAAATGAGAAGTTATATCCCTTTTATTTAAATATGGAGCACCCCAAGCTGCATAGATTGAACACTCTTTAGCTTTCTACACTCGGTAATGATTTACCATAGCTCATCTCAGAGTGATCATTGCGATAATCAGTTTCAAAAACATTGTAACAATAATGTGGATGTTGGTGGACTTAGTGAAAACATATTACTATTAAATAAACATAACATTATTGAATGAAATGAGTTATTATTAGTTAACTGCTGCATGTCCAAGGACTATTTTCTTGATCACATACATTGGTTGTTCAGAACTCAGAATTAAATCTGACAAAGGGAAACGTGTGGCTTTATATAAAAAGTCACTGTTGCAATACATAGGTATATCGTTTTTTTATGATAAATCTTAAAAAGCACACAATGGGGTTAATTTACTAAAACTGGAGAGTGCAAAATCGAGTTTAGCTGTGTGTGGCAGCCAATCAGCTTCTAACTCAAGCTTGTTCAATTAAGCTTTGGAAAAATAAAAATAGAAGCTGATTGGCTACCATGCACAGCTGCACCAGGTTTTGCACTCTCCAGTTTTAGAACCCTTTCCCACTGGGGTTGCGTTCGCGGTAAAGTGCTGGGGCAGTTTTCAGGGGCTTTAGCGCTGGCAATAGCCTCTGCTAAGTGCCTGAAAACCGCTCCCATTCATTCAAGTGTGACTTTTCACACTTGGTCAGTGCGCTTGCGGGACGTTACGAAAAGTCCTGCAAGCAGCATCTTTGGGGCGGGTTGGGAGCGCTGTTTTTAGCGCTCCCAAAGTGCCCTGCCCATTGGAAGGAATAAGTATCGCTTCCAAAGTGCCTGAAAAGCGCTTCAGAAAACGCCACAACACAGGAATTTTTAACCCCTTCTTTGGGGTTAAAAGCACCCCGCTAAAGATTTAAAATCGCTACTTAAACAGTGGTAAAGCACTGCTAAAACGAGCCGCGCTTTACCACAAACGCAGCCTTGGCCCCAGTTTGAAAGGGGTCTTACCGCTGTTTAACCCCAAAGATATTGCTTGCAAGACTTTTTGTAATGTCCCACATGCGCATCACCCAAGTGTGAAAAGTCACACTTGAATGAATGGGAGGCGGTTTTCAGGTGCTTAGCAGAGACTATTTCCAGCGCTAAAGCTCCTGAAAACTGCCCCAGTGTGAAAGGTGTCTAAGTAAATCAAGCCCACAGTTTCTAGAAATCAGTGACATTTGGTAGCTGGAGATGATTGCAGTACCCGAGTTCACACTTGTCTCTGGCATGTGCAGAAATAGCTTTTAATTCACACCTTCCAAACTTTCCAATATTCTTCTGCTCTGCCCTTTTGTAACTATCCATCTGTCACCAAGCATGTGTCTCAACGCTGTACTGTATATATTTGGATGCCAAGTCATTAGAATCTACTGTAAGTAAAATAAACCAAATTGAGATAAGAATAGAAATTCACTTGCAGTCCATTAAAGTGTTTTCTAAAGACACTGCTTGGTGTATGATCAACAGATAATGACTACTGCAGCAACATGTGCTTCTGGTATAGTATAGATCAGCCTTTCTCAACCTTTTCAACACAGAGGAACCCCTTGAAATAACTTTCTGATCTCAGGGAACCCCTGTTAATAATTACTATACCTACTAATCATGATAGTGTGATAGTCAGTGGGGTAAGCTAAAACGATCATTTGTGTTAGTGGGAGCTAATCTGAGAGGTAGCTCATTACTCAATGAACCCCTAGCAACCTTTAGAGGAACCCTGGGGTTCCATGAAACCATGGTTAAGAAACCCTGGTATAGATGCTAAAGATGTTTGGTTGCCCATAATAATTAGTTCAAAGTTAAAATTAATCTTACAATAAATTAACCTCATAAATGTGTCATCAGTGTAAAAAAAATCACCTAAAATCACATAAATGACGACAATCCAGATCTTTGCTTTGTGGCTTCTATTACTTTTTAACTTAAATTAATCTATTCATTTTTTGTATTATTGCCCAATACCTATTTTGACAATTATGCCAACCAGGTTATAGTACAAGCTTTGTATGTTCTTATATACAAGATCCCATCCCCAACCAATCTGCAGATGCAGTTAGACCATAGCAATGAGAAGGACCCTACCTTAGCATAGCAGAAGGAGATGAGCAGGAGAGGGAGCAGATACCCAAACACAAAGGTGCACACCACATAGATCCTCTTTTGCTTCAGATTTGGCCAGTGCTCCCAACAGAAGGTCAGATTGTTGCCTCTGTGTATCAATCGTTGATTGTAGGCAACAGGAGAAGCCATGGCAATAGACAGGATCCAGATGAGGATTACTCCAAGCAGGGCATTTCTGGAGACACGGATGGTGGACGATCTCCTGGAGTGCACTATTGCCACATAACGATCAACGGACATGGCAGATAAGGTGAAGATGCTCACCAGCATGGACACTGTTAGAAAGTAATGAATGAACTTGCAGATAAAAGCTCCAAGCACCCAAGTTGGCAGGACATAGACAGTGGACTGGAAAGGGATGCAGAAAAGTAAGTAGGCAAGGTCAGCGATGCTGAGGTTCAGAATGAAGATGTTGGTGGTGCTGCGGGGCTTCCCTGGTTTGTTTCTCGCCAGGACAGTAATGACCAAAGAGTTGCCCAAAACCCCTAGAGCGAATATGATGCAAAACACCACCAAGGTGATAATGTTATCAATGCCGATTTCTAAGAGGGGTTTGACTGATGGCGGTTCAACAGTGACATTGTTGTCCTGGGCAAGACCATCACTCTTATTGCCTAGCTCAGCCAGGAGATCCATGTCTCAGAGTTGGCACTGATCAAAGATCTCTTCTTTTCTTCAAGGGTCTTTTCCTCCCTTCAGTGATCTCTTCTTCCTTTCAGTGATCCTCTCTTCCGTTCAGTGGTCACTTCTTCTCCTTAATGATCTGGTCTTTCAGCCAATAATCTCTTTTTTTTTCCTTCAGTGGTCTCTTCTTTTTAACGATCTCTTGATCTTTTCTTCCTTTTAACTAAATGATCCCTTCTTCCCTTCAATGATCTCTTCTTTTTGTAATCTCTTCTCCCTTTCAATGATCTCTTGTTTCTTTTAGTGATCTTTTCTTTCTTTCAGTGATCTCTTCTACCTTTCAATGATCTCTTCTTTGTTTTAGCGATCTCTTCTCACGATCTCCTCTTTCTGATCTTTTCTTTCTTTCAGTGATCTCTTCTACCTTTCAATGATCTCTACTTTCTTTTGGTGATCTTTTCTTTCTTTCAGTGATCTCTTCTACCTTTCAATGATCTCTACTTTCTTTTGGTGATCTTTTGCTCTCTTCTCCCTTTCAAGGATCTCTTCTTTCTTTCAGAGATCTCTTTTCATTAGCGATCTCTTATTTCTTTCAATTATCTATTTTTTCCCTTCAACGATCTTTTCTTTACTTCAATTCCACAGTAAAAGTGAGATCAGCTACTATCAGGTAGTCCAGGATGTGAGCAGAGTACGTAACAGGTGTCCGGGCGATGAGCAGGCTGGCAGTGCCAAGTAGGGGAGAAGTTTGGGTAAGCGATGTGCAGAGAAGGTGCCGCTAGCGATGAGCAGAGAAGGTGCCGCTAGAGAAGAGCAGAGAAGGTGCCGCTTGAGAAGAGCAGAGAAGGTGCCGCTAGAGATGAGCAGAGAAGGTGCCTAGCTGCTGCCTCCAGTGTGACTGGCTCACTCTCTGCCTGGAGTCCTCACCTCTCTGTTCTATCAGCTGCGCATGGCAGAGAAACCGAGCCCTCTACTAGTTACAACACACAAACATAGCCAATTGTACAGGCTCGGCGCTCATACAGTGAGATCCTACAGTCTCTTCCTTCCTATGTATCAGCCCTATGCCTTTTCTCTGACCTACACCAATGCAGCCTGGTATCAGCAGGGAGGATCTTCCTGGCAATGTTATAAATGGGATAACAACAGCTAGGAGAAAGGAGCACAGAAAATACTACCTCTATGTCATAGCAGTGTTCAGTGGGTTAATGTGATTCTAGCAGCATATGTGGGAAATGTCACTTACCATCTATGAATGTGCAGTGGTATTTTTGGCAAAAATTGATTGCGCTCTTAAATTACCCGTTTCACCAGCTGTGAAAGTTGAAACTCTAAATTTTATTCATTAAAGTGATTCTGCAGCCTAAATGTTTTTTTTTTTTTTTTTTACCTTTATGTATTCTATGCATTAAAGTGATACTAAAGTGAAAGTTCACCTTTACATAAAACCTGTAAGGTGAAGTTACACTGGACCCCCTCCCCTTCCCGCCCGGTCCCGTTGTACCCGAGTCTCGCGATCACCCGCTGTGGGACATCGGGTCGCCGCTTTACCGATCCAGGGATTTGAAATCTCTGCTGCTTTCTCTCCTCTTCTCAGCGCTGATAGGATGGGCTAGCTGGGTTCTGATTGGTCGGCGCCATCACATGGACCAATTAGAATGCAGTGGCGGCCTGTCAATTAGGGGCGCCTGAGCACCACCCCCTCTCTCCATGGCCGCAGCCCCTATGCTCTATGCACAGCCTCTATTTTGACAGAACACCGCCACCCCTTATTCATGCCTCAGTCCCCTTTCATTGCGCATGAATTACAGTGGCGGGGGTGTTTGTTTGAAGCACCTGATTAGAGTCAGAGGCTCTAATAGGCTTCAAAATAGGGTGGGCTCATGGAGCAGAGCATTGCGCCCTGGAGCCCACCCAGGTGTTACAACAGCGAATGAATATTCGTTATTGAAACATTGATCCTCAATCTGGCCTATCAGAAGCAGGTCTGAGACCCGTTTTCCAATTAGCTGAAAAGAGAAGAGTCCCAATTGGCCACTAGGAGGAGGGGGAAACGGAAGCCGCTGCGATGCAAGTGGAGAGCAGGGGAAGGGAAAGCCATCACCGCCGCCACCAAGCAAGGGAAGCCCCCGGTGAAGCCCGGGAGAAGCGTTGCCCACCATTGATGGGGTAAGTGCACCAAATTCCACTTGAACGATTGACCCAGGGAGGGGTTGATACTGTTTGCCGCCCCCCCAAAAAAAAATTGCCACCGGCCTCCACTGTTAAAATGCCTCCCATATATACCTTTACGAGGCACGTTTAGGAGATTAAGCCACTGGAATTTCAAATTCCCGGACTGGTGAAGTGGCAACCAAATGTGTCACAGTGGGTGATCGCAGAACATCTGTATAGCGGGACTGGGGGGATGGGTAGGGGGTCTAGTGTAAGTTCACCTTATAGATTTTCTGTAAAGGTGAACTTATTCTTAAACACACATTTCTTAATTTATCATGTCTCTTTCTATTTCTGAGGGCACTCTGATTATTTTAAAAGAGAAGCATGGGCTGCTTTTTTTTTTTTAAGATTCATACTTACATAGCTGGATGCTGCATCTGTCCCCCACCAGCTCTAACACTGAGAACTGTGTGATCAAACACCGTCGATCACTCAGTTCTCACAGCCCCTTGAGCAAAGAGTCAGTGACTGGCAGTCAGCAGCTCTCTGCGCTGTCCCTCCTCCCCCACGCTTACTGGAGTGCCAGACTGTGGAGGGACGGGAGCAGCTGGCTCAGGCTCTCAGCGGCTCGCTGAGAGGCTGTGTCGGTTGCTGGTCCAGGCATGTGGGCGGATCCTGACTTCATTGTTTTGATCTTGCCCTGGTCTGCCTCTGTAATGTCAGCCGACAGTGGGCTGCACTCCTGTGATCCACAGGAGAAGTATAGGCAAATGGGCGAGGTGAAGAGGTGAGAGGGAGGTGAAGCCTACATGTAATATCCCACCCCCATTGTGTTTAGATGGTTAGTGGACATAGAGGAGGAGGGAGGGGATGGGCTGTCATTTACCACTGTGTATAAGCCCACACGTGTGTCTCTATAATCACATGGGCTGCTCAGATGTGATAGGGAGGAAATTCTCAGCATAGAGACTCACTGAAAACTGAGCATGTGCAGAGCAGTCAACACTGCTTTGCAAAATCCCTAGCTGAAATGGGGACATGGACAGAAGGTGGAGTTAGAGAGCAGTAGGATCAACCTGTTTTTTTCTTTTGCAGAACACAGAAAATGAATCTCTTAGTGACACAGTGAGTATGAACAGTATGTAATACATCATTTATTGATAGTTTTTATTATGTGGGTTTGGTGACACTTTAAGGTAAAAAAGCTTCCGTGTAACAGAATCCCCCCCATTGCCCCCCCCCCCGATACTTACCTGAGCCCATTCCCAATCCAGCAATGTGTGCAAGAGCCAGAGAGAGGTGCCAGAGAAGAGCAGAGAAGGTGCCGCTAGAGATGAGCAGAGAAGGTGCCTAGCTGCTGCCTCCAGTGTGACTGGCTCACTCTCTGCCTGGAGTCCTCACCTCTCTGTTCTATCAGCTGCGCATGGCAGAGAAACCGAGCCCTCTACTAGTTACAACACACAAACATAGCCAATTGTACAGGCTCGGCGCTCATACAGTGAGATCCTACAGTCTCTTCCTTCCTATGTATCAGCCCTATGCCTCTTGCCTTTTCTCTGACCTACACCAATGCAGCCTGGTATTAGCAGGGAGGATCTTCCTGGCAATGTTATAAATGGGATAACAACAGCTAGGAGAAAGGAGCACAGAAAATACTACCTCTATGTCATAGCAGTGTTCAGTGGGTTAATGTGATTCTAGCAGCATATGTGGGAAATGTCACTTACCATCTATGAATGTGCAGTGGTATTTTTGGCAAAAATTGATTGCGCTCTTAAATTACCCGTTTCACCAGCTGTGAAAGTTGAAACTCTAAATTTTATTCATTAAAGTGATTCTGCAGCCTAAATGTTTTTTTTTTTTTTTTTTTACCTTTATGTATTCTATGCATTAAAGTGATACTAAAGTGAAAGTTCACCTTTACATAAAACCTGTAAGGTGAAGTTACACTGGACCCCCTCCCCTTCCCGCCCGGTCCCGTTGTACCCGAGTCTCGCGATCACCCGCTGTGGGACATCGGGTCGCCGCTTTACCGATCCAGGGATTTGAAATCTCTGCTGCTTTCTCTCCTCTTCTCAGCGCTGATAGGATGGGCTAGCTGGGTTCTGATTGGTCGGCGCCATCACATGGACCAATTAGAATGCAGTGGCGGCCTGTCAATTAGGGGCGCCTGAGCACCACCCCCTCTCTCCATGGCCGCAGCCCCTATGCTCTATGCACAGCCTCTATTTTGACAGAACACCGCCACCCCTTATTCATGCCTCAGTCCCCTTTCATTGCGCATGAATTACAGTGGCGGGGGTGTTTGTTTGAAGCACCTGATTAGAGTCAGAGGCTCTAATAGGCTTCAAAATAGGGTGGGCTCATGGAGCAGAGCATTGCGCCCTGGAGCCCACCCAGGTGTTACAACAGCGAATGAATATTCGTTATTGAAACATTGATCCTCAATCTGGCCTATCAGAAGCAGGTCTGAGACCCGTTTTCCAATTAGCTGAAAAGAGAAGAGTCCCAATTGGCCACGAGGAGGAGGGGGAAACGGAAGCCGCTGCGATGCAAGTGGAGAGCAGGGGAAGGGAAAGCCATCACCGCCGCCACCAAGCAAGGGAAGCCCCCGGTGAAGCCCGGGAGAAGCGTTGCCCACCATTGATGGGGTAAGTGCACCAAATTCCACTTGAACGATTGACCCAGGGAGGGGTTGATACTGTTTGCCGCCCCCCCAAAAAAAAATTGCCACCGGCCTCCACTGTTAAAATGCCTCCCATATATACCTTTACGAGGCACGTTTAGGAGATTAAGCCACTGGAATTTCAAATTCCCGGACTGGTGAAGTGGCAACCAAATGTGTCACAGTGGGTGATCGCAGAACATCTGTATAGCGGGACTGGGGGGATGGGTAGGGGGTCTAGTGTAAGTTCACCTTATAGATTTTCTGTAAAGGTAAACTTATTCTTAACACACACATTTCTTAATTTATCATGTCTCTTTCTATTTCTGAGGGCATTCTGATTATTTTAAAAAGAGAAGCATGGGCTGCTTTTTTTTTTTTTTAAGATTCATACTTACATAGCTGGATGCTGCATCTGTCCCCCACCAGCTCTAACACTGAGAACTGTGTGATCAAACATCGTCGATCACTCAGTTCTCACAGCCCCTTGAGCAGAGAGTCGGTGACTGGCAGTCAGCAGCTCTCTGCGCTGTCCCTCCTCCCCCACGCTTACTGGAGTGCCAGACTGTGGAGGGACGGGAGCAGCTGGCTCAGGCTCTCAGCGGCTCGCTGAGAGGCTGTGTCGGTTGCTGGTCCAGGCATGTGGGCGGATCCTGACTTCATTGTTTTGATCTTGCCCTGGTCTGCCTCTGTAATGTCAGCCGACAGTGGGCTGCACTCCTGTGATCCACAGGAGAAGTATAGGCAAATGGGCGAGGTGAAGAGGTGAGAGGGAGGTGAAGCCTACATGTAATATCCCACCCCCATTGTGTTTAGATGGTTAGTGGACATAGAGGAGGAGGGAGGGGATGGGCTGTCGTTTACCACTGTGTATAAGCCCACATGTGTGTCTCTATAATCACATGGGCTGCTCAGATGTGATAGGGAGGAAATTCTCAGCATAGAGACTCACTGAAAACTGAGCATGTGCAGAGCAGTCAACACTGCTTTGCAAAATCCCTAGCTGAAATGGGGACATGGACAGAAGGTGGAGTTAGAGAGCAGTAGGATCAACCTGTTTTTTTCTTTTGCAGAACACAGAAAATGAATCTCTTAGTGACACAGTGAGTATGAACAGTATGTAATACATCATTTATTGATAGTTTTTATTATGTGGGTTTGGTGACACTTTAAGGTAAAAAAGCTTCCGTGTAACAGAATCCCCCCCATTGCCCCCCCCCCCGATACTTACCTGAGCCCATTCCCAATCCAGCAATGTGTGCAAGAGCCAAGGCTCTCCCGACTCTGGGCAGGATGATAGCAGCAGGAGCCATTGTCTCCAGTTGCTGTCAATCTAATGCTGTGATGAGGGAGCTGGGGGGGGCAGAGCAACTTGGTCTGTGCCAATAGACGTAGACAGGACAGCTCGGGATCAAGCCTGCAAAACTACCCCCATAGGAAGCTCTTTACTAGGGGGGTACTCCAAAAAAGGAGGAGCCAGGAGCACTGGCGGGGGACCCCAGAAGAATAGGATAAAGGCTGTTCTGTGCAAAGCCATTGCACAGAGCAGGTAAGTAGAACATGTTTATTATTTTATTAGAAAAAAAGTTATGTGTGACTTTTAATGCGACTTGACAGTTCAAAGTCACATGATAAGTCACACCTCATTTGCAGCAATGGAACCATTCAAATCACCACGACTCAAGTCACAGAGACTTTCAAAAAGGTTCCTGCACTATTTCTGTGTGATTTCATGTGCAACTTGCATTGACATCTGTGTAAATGAAGTCGCACAGATGTCAGCAAGCCACACATGAAATATCACTGATCGGCAGCTTTGAAATTGCACTGAAGTACAGGGGTTTCAAAGCCGCACTGATGTGAACCAGGGCTTAATATCACTTTAAAGAGTAACTCCACTTATTTTGAGAAAAAAAACATCCTCCTCTGGGTGATCTGTGTACACTGCAGGGATTTTAATAAACTTTGTTGCAGACTCCTACCCTTTGTTATTAGGAAGGAATAGCTGTTTGTCTGTGTACATATGCACATTTTTATAATTTGATCAGCTGCTGCACTTGCAGGGCTCTAATGAGGAAAGTTGCAGGGTCTGCGTCCCTTTAGACTTGATTTCCCTTTAGGAGTGTCTCAACAAAAATTACATTTTTGTAGCAGGGGATGTTCAAAATCTGTCTTGTATCTTAGTGCAGACGTCTGGGAAAATCAGTGAGCCAATCACACAAGCAAGAAATTACATTTTCAAGGGTGTTCTGTACATCATCTGTGTACAGAACGTCTTAACACCATATTGCATTGTACAGAAAATTACAGCACTGCAGATTGAAAAGGAAAGGTAATTTTTAATAACATTCAATTACAATTTGACTTGTGTCACCATTGTATACGCTATATTATTATTTTTTAATTTGCAAATTTTTGTCCGAAAGACCACACACGATCAGATTTTCCGACAACATAATCTGATCAGACTTTTTCCGTCTGAATTTCCGACCGTGTGTACGGGGCAATATACTCACCCAGGACAGAGGTTTTTGGAGGGGACTGAATGCTAGCCTCTTGCCTACTAATTATGGACCCTGGATTTTAATCACTTGACAACTGGGCACTTAAACCCCCTTCCTAACCAGACCAATTTTCAGCTTTTGGTGCTCTCACATTTTGAATGACAATTACTCAGTCATGCAACACTGTACCCATATGAATTTTTTGTCCTTTTTTTCATACAAATAGAGATTTCTATGGTGGTATTTAATCACCGCTGGGTTTTAAAATTTTTTGCGCTATAAATCAAAAAAGACAGAAAATCCGGTAAAAAAAATAAAAATAAATCTTTGTTTCTGTTAAAATTTATTGCTGAGTATTGGCGAGTATTGGCAGAGTATTGGCAGAGTATTGCAGGGTATTGGCAGAGTATTGCACAGTATTGCACAGTATTGCACATTATTGCACATTATTGCACATTATTGCACAGTATTGCACAGTATGGGCACAGAGCAGCGCTGTGGGCACTACAGATCCAGCCCACAGCGCTGCTTAAAAAGATCTCTCCCTTCTCCCCCTCACACTGTACAGATCAGTACAGAGAGGGAAGGGAGGAACCGGCGTCATGACATGTTTGTTCATAAGTGAACACTCCATCATTTGACGGAACAGTTGCGTGGTAAACGGCTGCTACAAGCGGCCATTTACCATGATCCGTGATGCACCGGGTCTTCCGGACCCGGCGGTCACTGGTGTTTGCAGGAGCGCACCCCAGGGGGCACGCGAGAGCAACATTCTGGTAGGACGTCCATGGACGCCCTCCCAGAATAAGCCGACCGCGCTGTAGCCGTCTTTCAGCTATGGCCTGGTTGGCAAGTGGTTAAGGGAACAATACTCTTTGTGATGTGTATGCCTGGGAACCCTTGAAGTAATGTTACTTTGGATTCAAGTCCATGTCTCCCCAAGACACACAGACTCTGGGATCCCTGTATGGGGCCTATATGCCGTATTAGAAATAGTGACTGCTTTATACTGTTGGGACTCATAGCAGATGCTGATGTCATCAACTCCAGCCACCTGTCTGTCTGTTGTATGCTATAATGTGTTTATTGTAAATAAGTCTAGTGTGGGCTCTAAGGGTCTTTAACCCATTGTTATTTGTGCTAATTAACTCTGCTATTGTGTGAAGGAGTTCTGTGTTGATATTTATAATAATCTGTATTGTATAGTCAGTTAGGAGATGACAAGGCTGACCTGAAAGGTCATATCTCTGAGTCACCTAGTCTGGTTAAATGATTAGTTAATTAGTTCATGTTCATTAGGTTTCTGGTTACAGCGGATGATGTGGAGTAAACAGGGCAGAGTGCTGGCAGAAGTTCTGGCAACAGGGCAGAGTGCTACCAACCTCTGCCCAACACTGGCAACAACTACAGAGTTCCAGGGAGCCAGGGCAGTCAGCCCCTCTCCCCAGCGACAAGCAGATGTAGTGAAGCTTCTACTCCCAGCTGAATTGCTGGCAACAGGGCAGAGTGCAGATGGCCTCTGCCTAGCACCCACAGTGCCTGCACAGCTTCAGGGAACTGGGGCAGTTGGCCCCTCTGCCCAGCAACAGGCCAAGCCATGGAATGGTAAAGACCACCCAGCTGAAGCGCTGGCAGCTGGACAGAGAGTGAATGACCTCTGCCCCACACCTACTGATGACAATGATTCCTTGCAGCCAAGAATGGAGATCATGCGGACTGACTATGTGAGTTCACTCTGCTTGACTAAAGCATGCCCAGACCAGGTGCAGGTCTGGGACCTTGTTAGTTGACTTTTGATGGGGGAGAAATGTGACAGACTCAACAGGGACAGAGGCTTTTGGATGGGACTGAATGCTAGCCTCTTGCCTACTGATTATGGGCCCTGGATTTTAAGGGAACAATACTGTTGTGAGGTGTATGCCTGGGGACCCTTGAAGTGATGCTACTTTGGATTCAAGTTCATGTCTCCCCAAGACACAGACTCTGGGATCCCTGTAGAGGGCCTATATGCCAAATTAGGAATAGTGACTACGTCATACTGTTGGGACTCAAAGCACATGCTGATGTCATCAACTTCAACCACCTGTCTCTGTCTGTTGTATGCTATAATGTGTTTATTGTAAATAAGTCTAGTGTGGGCTCTAAGGGTCTTTCACCCATTGTTATTTGTGCTAATTAACTCTGCTATTGTGTGAAGGAGTTCTGTGTTGATATTTATGATAATCTGTACTGCATAGTCAGTGAGCTAGGAGATGACAAGGCTGACCTGAAAGGTCATATCTTTGAGTCACCTAGTCTGGTTAAATGATTAGTTAATTAGTTCATGGTTACAGTTTGTATTGTCATTCTGGTGTATATATATCTGTGTCAGATCTTAAATAATAAATTTCATGTCCCAGCTTTGTAACTGAGCTAGTCTCATCTGGGTCTTGTTTACAATATTCAGCTGTAAAATCTGTTATCTGAAGGTCCGGATTGGAGGAAGCAGTGTACTGATGGAAGCACTTAAGCAGAGTGTGACGGGGATCCGTTAAAGCCACACTGTTTTGCTCATGGTGCTACTTAGGTAAAATTAGCTTAAAAAGAAGAATCAACATTTTTTTTTTATAGTTCAAAGAGCATGATTTTTCCTTTTGGGCATATTTAAGGAAGTTTGGTTAATTTAATTTAAAGCTCTTTGCATTTGTTTTTCTCCTATTCTGTGTGTATATTTGTGTACTGTTGCATTGAATTTTTTATTTTACTTTTTTATTAAATGTTTTTTCTATAAAAAAAAAAAAAATCAAAAAATACTTAGGCTAATGAAGGGCCACTTGGCACACACAAAAATAGGTCCAGGATATTTGAAAGGAGCTTCGAAAGCAATTTAGCCCAGGTTTACACTAACTGCCTGTTAGAAAAGGTGCGAGTTCTGCTGAACTCGCACGATTTCAAACCGGCAATGCAGTCCGAATTCGGGGGCAGTTTAACAGACATCTGTGTGGGTTCCTGCACAGACGTTTATTCAAATCACCCCCAAACTCACCAAAGGTAGTACAGGAACTACTTTTGGGAATCGGTGTGGCACCAATTTGGACGGTGCTATTGCCGGCAATAGTCGCCGATTTTGCATGCAACTTGACATGTAGGAAGTGAAGGTGGGCTTAAAGTCAATTTGAAAATCCACCCTAATTTTGCCTTCTCTGTTTGCTAAAATAGCAAAATGTAATTGAAATCTCTTAATTTTCACCAAAAATATTATCAATTTTGCTCATTCCTATTGCTAACCTAACTTTTTGAGAATGTTCTCTTGCTTTTATGCTGGTCTGTTGCTTCAGAGCTTTCTGTGTTACAGGCCAGAAATTAGTATAGAGATAAGGAATTATGATACTTTTCTAGCACTTGTCTGAATTCTTGCTTCATATCTGGGACTCAAAACATATAAAGCCAGACACAGCCTGGAAACTGGTATTGTTAGGAGATCTGCAACAGCAGCCACCATACTTTTGGCATATTTCCTTTGTATAGTAAAATAGCTAAAGAATTGGTTTCTTTAAGGCCCCTTTCACACCGGGGCATTTTTTCATGCGGTGCAGCGCTAAAAATAGCGCCTGTTCACTGCATGAAAAGCCGGCCCCTTTAACTCCAGTGTGAAAGCCGGCGGGCTTTCACACTGGAGCGGTGCGCTAGCAGGATGACAAAAAAAGTCCTGCTAGCAGCATCTTTGGAGCGGTATAGGAGCGGTGTGTTCACCGCTCCTATACCGCTCCTTCCCATTGATTAGAATGGGACGCCGCGGTAAAACCGTGGCAATACCGCCGCAAAGCGCCGCTACGGCGGCGCTCTGCGGGGGTGTTTAAACCCTTTTTCGGCCGGTCGCGGGGGGGGGTAAAACCGCACCGCGAGCGGCCGAATACCGCGGTTAAAATGACGGTAAAGCAGCGCTAAATATAGCGCTGCTTTACCGTCACCGCGGCTCCCCGCCCCGGTGTGAAAGGGGCCTAAGTGCCAACATTTTAGGTCTAACATGAATCATTCAAATCTCATATATTTAGCATATTAATGTAATTTTAAAAGTCATTTTCATTATTTATAAATCTTCAGCTGTCATTAAAGCATATCTAAATTCATAAAACAAAAATATATTAGATTGTAGCTTTCCCATTCTTTAATGTGATGGCTGCATTTGTTTTATTTTTTTCAGGTTTATTACCTTCATTTTCACCAGGTAATTCTGCACATAACACACTTCCTGTCTCTTCATGTCCACATTTATTTCTGTATGTAGAGAGGGAGTTAGGGAGTCAATAGAGGGAGTTATAGTTATTCATATTGTAAAGCACTGCACAAACTGTTGCCACTGTATAAATCCTGTATAATAATAATAATAATAATGATCTCACAGAAGTAAGATATACCTGTGCTCAGAATAGGAAATTGAAGAGAGGGATTACTTTGACGTAGTTGACCAGCTTAAGCATGTTTTCCAATATATATGAAATAAAAATCTTTTTTTATTGCAAGGTTTGCTAGAAAGGGTGTGCAGAGCTGTTCATATAGAATTCTAGAATTTTTAGTGTTAAGATGTGCTCATACCCTATTAGCACCTGATGGATTATAAATAGGTAAAAGCAATTGGCATCTGAGCACAGGTATATCTTGTTTTCTGCATTGTAGGTCAGTGGCCAGACCTGAACCTTGTATCTCTCTTACAACTTGTGCCTGTCTGCTCCATATTGGCACTATATCCACTGGAACATTTGCTTTTTGCAGAGCAGAATAACGACCAGCCAAAGAGTCATTTAAGCTTAAACATGTATTGCAATGTATGTGTATAAAAATCCCTGTTTTATATTGCAAGGTTTGATAGAAAGGGTATATAACAGTGTGCAGAGGATTCATCCAGAATTTTATATTTTAAAGAATTTTATAGAGTTTAACAAATTGAATACAGTGAAAAATGACATGCATTCATTGCAAACCAAAACAGGAATAAAAGCGTATGGCGTATGGTATATATCAAAAACACATTTCTGAAACTGGCTTAGGTTGAGGAGAGTCTTGGTGGGACCTGTAGATCTAACATAAGGGATATAGGAGATGAAAAAATGCTCAGAGGTACAGCGGGCAGGGTCACCCCACCACCAGGCACCGTAACTGGGAACTATCTGTGCCCAATAGGGGGAGCCCCGCCGCCCCACCGCCCAGCCTCCTGGTTGTACAGTCGTATTAGGGGCTCTCTCCTCTGGAAAACCAATACGCTGGGAGGCTTCTGTGTTTAGGAGCCTGTCATTTTCCTAACAAACAATAACAAATAAGGAGAGAAGAGTGAGGAAAGCGGAAGAAGAAAGAACGAAAGGAGGGATAGATGGAGGAGAAAGAAAGGGAGGGGGGAAAGATCAGGATGGACGGAACATCAATTTCAGGAGACAAAATATCTCAGGGAAGTATTGAGTTGGTGAGCATCGGAGATCCAATATAAACGGCCCAGGATTCCCAGGTGGATTCAAATCTACTAACTGTGTCTGAGATTATGTTGGATAGCTTTTCCTGTGACATTATCCAGGAGACTTTTCTGATTACTGCAGGGAAGGAGATTTTGGTTGCTTTCCAGGCTTTAGCAACCGTTAGTTTGGCTCCTAGGAGTATAAATCTGACAAGTCTTCGTGAGGCTTTGGATAAGTTTGGGATGTGAGCATTGAGGAGGGCCACCATAGGGGATCTGGGGTCCTACAAGCCTTTCAATTAAGTTAAATACTTTTCTCCAGAATGATCTTATTTTGGGGCACTCCCACCAAATGTGTGACATAGTGCCGTTGAGATTACACCCTCTAAAGCACAGGGGGTTTGCCGTTGGAAAAATTGAGGCAAGACGTGAGGGGGTGTAGTACCATCTGGAGATGATTTTAAGGCTTGCTTCTATTAGCGTTGTGTTTAGGATGCTCTTGAAAGAGTCAAAGCTTGCTTTCTGCCATACCCCCAGATCCCAATGGAATTGGAATTCATCCAGAATGTTTATGGTTATCCCACAGGCTCATCTTCAAGCATGTCTATCCTTGTTCATCTCCATAACATATTAGATTGATGGCTCTAGTAACCAGTGCCAAAGCTAGACATTCTTTCACCCGGAGCAGAGACCCAGTTTGCCCCCCCCCCCCCCCCCCAAGGTCATTCAGTGCCCAGGATAAAAATGTTGGGAGTGTAGGACATGTAGCATTTTATCCCGCAGTAAAATATGGGGTAAGAGTGACATCCAAACAGCACAAGTGGTAGAGCTGCAGCAAAGATTCAGGCTCCATGCACACTAGAAACTAAAAAGAATGTCAGAAAAATGCTGGATGAAAAAGCTTTTTTATGCCAGCTTTTAGCAGTGTTTTTGTAGCAGTTAGTAGCAGTTAGGAGCATTCTGTGATTTTTTTTTCCCCAAAAACACAGGAAAAGTTTTTTTCCTGCTCCTAGAAGCTGAAGCTTCAAAGAACACTTCTAGAAGCAGATACGAAAGTTCAAAAGCTTTTGCTAGGAGTGACATGATATATGAGACTGTGATATTACAGAGATCAGGCATCAGGGGAGAAGATCGGAATGAGGCAATACAAGGAGTAACATCAAACCCCTCTCTACGAAAGTTCAATTACTAATAAGGGTCTAGAAGTATATAGGGAGCCCTCCATAATGAAGGAGTAATAAAGGACCTACAGCCAGAAGTTCTGGGAGTAATATAAGATTCCCAAGTAGAGTATAGAGCCCCCCCTCCACACACACTTCTAGGTGCTCAGGGAAAGTATTCAGAGATCGCCCGCCACCGAGGAGTGCATGGGGGTGATTAGAAGGGACCCACTCCCGTTCATACATTTTTGACACCCATTTTTGACCCCTTCCAGGAGAAGGAGACTCCTTAACAGGAGGACTGCTTGGGAGTGATTAGAAAGGACAGGACCCCTACCATCCATCCAGGAATACTGCCCCCCCCCCCAGCCAGAAGGTGACTCCTTAACAGGAGGTGTGCATTGGGATGATTCCATCTAGAAATACTGATTCCCCTCTCCAGGAGAAGGAGACCCCTTAACAGGAGGAGTGCATGGGGGTGATTCCCTCTAGGAATATTAACCCCCCTCCAGGAGAAGACCCCTGAACAGGAACAGTGCATGGGGTGATTAGAAGGGACCCTTCCATCCATCTAGAAATCAATAAAATGAGACCCCTTTCTAGGAAATCTTCCCCATGCCGCACTAAAATCAGATTGCATGGGTGTTCAAACCTACAGTATGCAATCCGATTCCTGCACCATTTCACAGTTCGCACTACAATCTGCAAACCACTCTGGGGGTATCATTAAATTTGTATTGAGACCCACAGCGGTGTGCAGAGGGCAGTGTGAACCTCCGGCGATTCAGGTGGGATGTGGGAACCCACACTGGAATCGCGCTGGTTCCCGCATCGCACAAGTGTGAACCGAGCCTTAATGTCATGCAGTTAAAGCTGAAATCCGGGATAAGCAAATATTGTCTAAGTACAAGAGGGATGTGTATTATTAACTGAATATTGGAATGAGATTTACTAAAACTGGTGCACGCAGAATCTGGTAATCAATCAGCTTCTAACAATAAATCCTAGAAGCTGATTGGTTACTATGCAGAGCTGCACCAGATTCTGTGTGCACCAGTTTTAGTAAATCTCCCACACAGTGTGCTTTGTGTATATCATCCACACCCGTGCAGTAATCCAGCATGAAACATTGCCTCTGTGCGAATCTTCACTGCATCTGAACACCGCAAACCAAAAACAATATTTTATTAATTTTTAATATTCAAAGCAAACTTCCCCATCTACCCATGTCTCTATGCTTTATTTTGCTGAGAAATCACATTGAAAAACAACTCCCTAGAATTTCTGGCAGTGGCCATCTTGAGTGCGGGCAAATGATTCATGTAGCATTTACTTCCTGGTATCCATCTGCCCTTAGCTAAAGCATGCATGCAGGAAAGTGTGCTTAGCTGGGAAAATTCCTCCTCCTCTCCTCCCCTCCTGAAAACTCCTGGGTTACTTAAAAAGTAACCAAGTTGTTGACCCTCCTGAAGACTCCTGGGATGTATGACATCACTTGTCTAGGCAAGAAACCAGGAATTAACTGAAGAAATGTAAAAAAAAAAAAAATAAGTTTAAACCAGGAAGTTACTGAAGAAATGTAAACAACAAAAGTTTAAAACAATTAACTATGATATACGTTCTTATCTTTTTACTAATGCTAGTAGCATGAGGATTAAGAATAATCAATGCTGGTTCAGAGAGTTAAAGTGTAAGTTCACCTTTACAGAAAGATCTGTAAGGTGAACTTACATTCCCCCCGAGTCCCGCTGACGTGGGCCGCTGCAATCTCCCGTTCTGATCCTCGGTATGTTCGCGTCAGAAGTTTGAGGCTTAGAAATCCCCTTAGCTGAATGTCCAAAACATACTCCTGGGGCAGATATAGTGGGATTTAGATACGGGAGATTGCCACGGTTCGGGTCAGCGGGATGGGGGGGGGGAGGTGAGAAGGGAGTCCTGTGTAAGACCACCTTACAGATTTTTCTGTAAAGGTGAACTTACCCTTTAAGGGTAAGTTCACCCGCCGTATAGTAAAATGATGGCTGGCGGGATACCCTCTCGTTCTGGGATGACATTATATGACGTCACCCCAGTGACACCGCTCTCGTGCGCCTGCGGGGGAGACAAGGAGCGACCCTGATTTCGGTAAAGAGCCGATGATGAGACTCTTGACCCATGTGATTGTCTGTGTCCAATCACATGTAAACACGGAAGTGCCGTTTATCGGCTCTCCTCGCCTCATACTGACAGAGTGTGGGGAGAGGAGAGCCGATCAGTGGCATCTCCTTGAAGGGGAGACCTGTACAGGTAATCAGGGCACTTATCATCAGCCCCAGCAGTGCCCAGGAGTTATGCCAGTCTGTACCCATCAGTGACACCTATTAGTGCCCATCAGTGATGCCAGTCAGTGTTGCATTTCAGTGCCCATCATTGCCTGCCCATCACTGCCACCCATCAGTGCCGCCCATCAGTGACGCCTATCATTGCCCATAAGTGCCACCAATCAGTGCCCATTAGTGTCACCTACCGGAGCCCATCAGTGTCACCTATCAGTGCTCATTAGTGCTGCATATCAGTGCCCATCGGTGTGGCATATTAGTGCCTCCTCATCAGTGTCATCTAATCAGTGCCCTTCAATTGGCCTGGGCAGGAAGGGGGTGAAAGTGCCAAGTATTGAAGCGGTTAAAGACCAGTAAATGCTGCATTCTCTCCTTGAGCAGGGTGACTCATCTGGTATCTGCCCCCTCTTGGTTGGTGAACCTGCTGGGCCCCTCCCACACCTCTACTCCCTATTTTTCCAGGGTAATGGGTTTGCAAAGGCATTTGGTGCACACAGGTGACAGTCTTTAGAGATTGTGTGTTCTAATGAATGCTCTTCTTGTAGTGGACTGGTCATTGGGTACAGCACTACACAGGGAACTCACAGTACCGGACTACTCAGTTCTGGCTCTGTGCTGCTTAGAAGACAGCTTTCAGCAAGACATAACTCGTGATAGATTACGTTTCTACGTTTACACTGAACAGAAGTCTATGTTATGGGATACAGTTAGGCTCTTATGTACTATTAGCACATCAATCTCTAAATTCACGTGGATTTAGAGAAGAGAATCTTAGAGAAGTCTTGCCATCTAGAAGTTCAAATTCTGTATAATATGCTTTTTTACAGCAGCTGCCAGCAGCCAGTCAGCAAACACATTTCTTTGCTGATCATGGGTTATACCTCTTGCAATAAAGTACAGAGATTTAGTTGAGAGAAGAGATTAGTCATCAGTTGCATGTAAATACATATTAAATATACATTTAGAGTGTTCCAGATAGAGGACAGCTATCACAATGTGCCTGCTTCTCAGAAAGATTTTTTTAGGCGTGTGCGCAGCGTTTTTGACAGATACATTTTGTTTTTAAGACAAGAAAATGCAGGTATTAGAAGCATGACACATTCAACTTTTTCTGAGGATGTCTTTGCTCATCATATCTACATCACAGGCAAGCGTTGAGACAGCGGAGACATCACTGATGTCTAATCCGATTACAGCTGGCAGCACACATGGACAGTCTTGCTTTCACTGAAGACATCTAATTCATTTGATATAATGCATTGGATACATTTAGAGCATGCATAACAAATTGCAATGGGGACATGGACTTTTATATACCACTACAAATCAATGCTATTTGTAGTTAGGACTAGTCACACATTGGCACTGGCACTATAGCAATTAATAACTCGCAGGGCTCATGCATATAGGAATATTATATGACCTTCTACACCTTAAGGGCTCACGCACATGGGTACACTCTTCCTTAAAACGCAAACACGCTGGAGTTTTTGGTGCACAGAAACTCCTGGTGCCCCGTGAATGGATGTGGGCAGCTGTATACAAGCATGTGCTGCTACTTGCATAAAGGGGTGCTTGTACACTTCTGAATATGTACTATTTGCATTCAAAGACGTATGTCTGTAGCATACAGACATCTGCATACAGCCTCCTACACTCATTCATGTCTATGAGCGAATAAGGCTGGGTTCACATATGTGCGAATTGGAATGCAATTCTTATCCAATGCGCATGACATGCGAGTGTGACCAGCTCTCAATAGAGCTGGATCACACATGTCCAGGGTGGCCGCCGTGCAATTTCATACCTCCCAACTGTCCCTGATTTCGAGGGACTGTCCCTGATTTAGAACAATGTCCCTATTTCCTCCTCATTTGTCCCTCATTTTGGTCTGATCTATATAGTTGTATATAAAATGCACTTTTTATCTTTCAAAAAGTATTTCCCAGTGCTAAACCTTTCATCCAATTTCTAAATTGTTACTTTTGTAAATTTCAAAAGCCAATATAAAGAAATAGCAGTGGTAAAAAAAAAGCACTTTTTTTTGGGTTATAATTCGCCTTTAAAGGAGCGTGGCAGGGGGTACATACTTTTTCTAATAGGTGTCTCTCGTTCACATCTCAAAAAGTTGGGCCCTGTGCATTTTTGGGTCTGGTTCAGGCTCGAATTTAGGCAAAAATGCGGACCTGAACCGGTGAACAGAAACGCACCGGACACCAGGCTGGAAACTGCGGCCCTACATATGTGAACCCGGCCTTGCACTCAAGGCCTCCTAGCCACAAAGATATGGCAGCTTCTTTACATTTTAGGGAGGAATGTGCCTGTGTGCATAAGCCCTTAGGGGGTACATTTGCCCAAAAAATTATGTAACACTTCAGTTTAAAGCGGAGCTCCACCCCAAAGGGGAAGCTCCGCGTGTTTGCACCCTGCCACCATTTGGCACTTTTTGGGGGGAGTGGGTCCCCGCCGAAAGTTCGCCCCCCCTTTCCCTGCACTCTTATGGGACACATCACAGGTCCCAGAAGACTACAGGACTATTGGCAAGGTGCAGCGTTGCTCACGCATGCGCAGTAGGAAACTTTACATCGCTTTACATCCTGTTTCGCTTACTAGAGATGCTGGAGCCAGCACCCCGAAGCCGAATGAAGAATCGGCTCGGGTAAGGACATCACTGGATCCCTGGACAAGTAAGTGGCCTATATTAAAAGTCAACAGCAGTATATGTAGCTGCAGAGTTTGAATTTTTTTGGGGGGGAGCTCCTCTTTAAGGGATAAAGTAGGTTGGAAATGGTTACAGTACAGAAAGAAATAAGGTCAGAAGTTAGGTGATGAGGTTTAAAGCAGAAAAAAAAAAAGAGAATAAAAATGAATAGACCTGTAAAATTAAAAATTAGAAAGTAGATTTTGCTACAATACTCACATTCAATCCAGAGCTGTCCTCTGCAGTAATCATTTTTTTCCCATCAAATGCCACCATAATTAATGTTTACCACCAAATGCTACCAGTCTTCCACAGTGTCAAATGAAAATATATTGTTCATAGAATTAGCATGCATACCTGAATCTTGCTTAATACAATTCTTCTGACATTCCCAGCACAGTCTCATGCTGAAATAGGGAATATCATTCAGAATCTAGCACATACAGTAGCTTCAGTGAATCACCTTAAATAAGCTGCACATGCTGAGAACAGTTGAATAGTTTATTGCAATTTATGTATGCTGCATAACTGTTTAATTTGTTTAACATTTTTGCACAATGTGACATTAATTTTTAAACTGTCAACACTGGTGCTTCTCTTCTCTAACTCTCACTCTAATAAAAATATATTGTGTAGACTAGTACTGATAATACTGATACAAAAGTCCTGGCTTGCATTTATTTATTATACTGTTTTAATACATTACCTGCCTATTTTTTATATTATTATTATTATTATTACCATATTATTATTATTATGATGTGACAAGTAAACACAAATATTTAAAAACATTTTACAATAATTTAAACATTTCTTTAATTCTTTATTTTTTTTTGCAGACTGTTTTGTATTGTAACACCACTTTTTTTTTCAGACTGTTTTGTATTATAATACCTACAACTTGTCCCCTTCAGCTGTCACGGTGGCTCACTATGTGCAAGACACAAAGTAAGTTGAGCCAGCAAGTTTGGTAAATGTTAAACAAAGGATTCCGTTCTTAGGTAAAGGTATAGCCTCCCCAAAAAAGACACAACAAAGTAGTGTCCAAAGAACAAATAATCACAAAAAGGGAAATGGCACTGCTAAAATTTTTTTAAAAATTGCATAAGTGCCACCTAATCATAATGATTTGTAAATTGATATGTGACAGTATGAGATCTATATGGGACAGTGAGAAATATGTGAAGGTAAGTCCCTATGTAATGTGATAAAAGCCAATAAAATTAGAAAGGAAATAAAAAACCTTATTCACACCTGAGAAGTTTAAGTATCCACCATAGGATTGATGGCTAATGACATGTCCTAATTGCTATATAGAACTATGTATATACATAGCAGAGTGACCCACTAATACCAAATTAATCAAAAACAAGAATGTATATGGAACAAATAAATAATAAGAGTGAAAATTCAATTGATGAATCAAAAACACAAATATGTGTGTAAAAAATGTGATAAATACTCAGTCCATAAGTGAAATAATATATATATAAGAGAACGAAAGAAAGTCTCTTAGTATTAGATATCCGTATTCCCAATAAAGTGATTTTATTGCTGGTTTTCAAGTGATGCAACATTTTCTCAAATTCTCTGCAACAAACAATAAAGTGACTTGTGCTGGTTTTCAAGTGATGCGACTTTATCTCGACTTCTGTGCAACAAACAAGGTGACTTCTCATGCTCCCCCTTAGGTATATGCACTCACCAGAAGCCCTGACCCCTGCAGGGGTAAAGAGCACCTAGAAAATGGAATCTCCAGTCCTGGTGTCCCTGGAACCGATACGTTCTCTTGATCCGGAACAAGGTGCATATAATGCGGTATCCACATAAAAATCAGAAACGGGCATCCATAGTGTAAATCCAAAAAAACTTTTTATTTGACACAAATAAAAATAAAAAAACGGCTTTCCATAAGCATAGAAGATAAAAAAAACTCCAATTGCCCCAATTAAATGCAAAGCGTATGGACAAGTTCTTAGGTCTGGGCGGCGTGCGCTCCACAGACCGTAACTAGAGAACCGGAAATGGCGGGAAATTATTTTGACGTGTACCAAAGCCCCACTTACGTGTTTCATCATAGGACGTCATCTGAGGCGTGGCCATCTTGGTACACCTCACGTCATTATATAGTAGGTGGAGGTATCGCCGCACATGTTACCAATTATGCCGAATCTGGCAGGCAAATAAAAATGAACTAATAGAGGAGGAGAATTGCAATGCCCATATATAGCAGAGCAGTCTCACAGAAAACAATTGTAAGAATATTTATCAGGCTAACACAGGTATAATGAAAGCCCGGCAAGGCCCCCTGGTGATGGAAAATTGTAATTGCATGCCACATAACTAATGCAAAGTGGAAATTACCAAGTAAAGATAACATATATAAATGTAGCGCCCACACCTTATTAAAGTGTGCGCTGTCAATGTAAATTTATTTTTTTCCCAGAACTGTAACGGAGTTCTGGGGGTTAATTGTACAGGATTTACTTTGGCATCAGTTTGGCTGGGCTGTACTGGAGTTCTGCCTGGTCATAGGTGCAGTGAGGCACCTGTGACAGGCTGAGAACCAAGCCTGGATGGACGTGTTAGGTACCAATCTTTCCCCGGAGCCAATCAGTGGGCGCATCTGGCCCTGCTGTGAAGTCTGGGAAGGGGTATTTAAGGTGCTGAGGTCATGTGCTCGGGGTTTGGCTTTGTCTTCTGTTCCTGGTTCCGGTCCGGGGCAGCCCTGTGAGGGGTCCCGGGCCCAGGAGTGTCTGCCGTCCCTGCAAGCTCGTCACCCTGACCAGCCCCAGAGGCCCTCATGGTCTGGGGTGGGGATCCATCCGTTCCCGAGCCTCGGAACAGGCGAGTACGAGGCCCAGTAACTGAAGGAGGATTCAGAGACGTCCCAGTGTGCTCTCGGTATTGGAGGGACTCAGCAACTCGTACAATCGACCAGCGGAGGACTCTTCAGAAGAGGGCCAAGAACCTGGCTGCTCGATAAGAGCCTGGGAGCTGAGTTGTATGGACACTAGAGAATCCACACTTCTCACAGTATCGCCAAGAAGGTTGAGAGATCCAAGTACTGTGAGAAAGGCTCCTACTTAACTTCAGTTACAATCTAGTCTATGGCAGAGACTTTGAAAAGTTTCCGGATCACCTGTTGGCTGCTAAACCCACGGTTAGAGGCTTATCCAGCAATGAAGCGCCCAGTTGCGAGTGGCTACTCTCTGGGCTAACTAAGAGACATTCAGTGGATGTCAGAAGTTCAAAGTGCCTGAGTTTCATCACCCGTGCCCTCTATTCCCATCTGAGACTGTGTTACTGTTGGATGTTACCCATGCAAAATAAAAATCCTCAAAAGGACTTTTGTGTGTCAGCATTGAAGTTACTGGGTACTAACCCTGGGAACCCCTTGACAACAACTGACGAGCTACGAGGAGGTAATCGGTAAGCCCAGAAAAGTTAAGGCTGTCCCTAGGGGTTATGGCCGCTACATAAACATAATATAAAATATGCATTAATTAAACTATTGTGTTGAAGAGAGTGCAAAGGTTAATAGCCATCTGAACTACATAAAAAATCCATAAGTTACATGGATCAAAGAAATAAGTAGTTAAAATATATTAAATAAATAAAAGGCTAAGTGGAAATAAAAATGTAAATTACAATTAAAAATCATCCATAAGTGTGAAGACATCGCATGCAGAAATGCATGTGACCTATTCACACAAGGTTAATTGAGGAAATTTCAACAATAATTAATCAGTAGTAAAAAAGGAGAATTTGAAGAAACACGTATGTCTATTGCTGGTCTTGAAATGGGGAGGTTAGCCCGCTACCCACTAGTAAAATTGACATAATGTAAATTATCTTAGGGAAGAGATGTATAAATATGTATACCTGTAGATATATGTACAAAACTATAAGGGGATTTAAAAATTTTAATTTAAAGAGGGGGAATTATCATTAAGGGAAGAGATATATATGTATATGAACATATAGGTTTAAACATGTATAAAAAGGCTAAAAATGTATGTGGGCAGGACCACTAGACCACATAATGTAAGAATTAGGGAACATATTAATTATATAAAGAATGGATTTCTTAATTCTCACTCTTTAAATTTTAAATTTTAAATCTCCTTATAGTTTTGTACATATATCTACAGGTATACATATTTATACATCTCTTCCCTAAGATAATTTACATTATCTCAATTTTACTAGTGGGTAGCCGGCTAACACCCCATTTCAAGACCAGCAGTTGACAGGTGTTTCTTCAAATTCTCCTTTTTCACTACTGATTAATTATTGTTGAAATTTCCTCAAATAACCTTGTGCGAACACGTCAAATGCATTTCTGCATGCGATGTCTTCACATTTATAGATGATTTTTTTACATTTTTATTTCCATTTAGCCTTTTATTTATTTATTATAGTTTAACTACTTATTTCTTTGATCCATGTAACTTATGGCATTTTTATGTAGTTCAGATGGCTATTAACCTTTGTACTGTCTCCAACACAATAGTTTAATTAATGCACATTTTTTATCATGTTTATATATGGTTATCTTTACTTGGTAATATCCACTTTGCATTAGTTATGTGGAGTTGTTCCGCGGCATGCAATTACAATTTTCCATTGCCAGGGGGCCTTGCTGGGCTTTCATTATACCCGTATTAACCTGATAAATATTCTTACAATTGCTTATTGTGAGACTGCTCTGCTATATATGGGCATTGCAATTCTCCTCCTTACAGTATGTATCTATGGATGTATGGGATGGATGGGTAGGATGGATGGATGGAATGGATAGGGTGGATGGGATGGTTGGATGCATGGGATGAATGGATGGGATGGAAGGATGGGATGGAAGGATTGGATAGGATGGGATGGGATGGATGGGTGGATGAATGGGATGGATGGAATGGATGGATGGATGGGATGGATGGAAAGGATGGATGGGATGGATGGATGGATGGGATAGATGAATAGAATGGATGGATGGGATGGATGGATGGGATGGATGGATGGGATGGATGGATGGGATGGATGGATGAGTAGGATGGATGGATGGATGGGATGAATGAATGGGATGGATGGGATGGATAGATGGGATGGATGGGATGGATAGATGGGATGTATGGATGGATGGGATGGGATGGATGGATGAGTAGGATGGATGGATGGAATGGATTGGATGAATGGAATGAATGGATGGGATGAATGAATGGGATGGAATGAATAAATGGATGGGATGGATGGAATGAATGAATGGATGGGATGGATGGAATGAATGAATGGATGGGATGGATGGATGGGATGAATGAATGGGATTGATGGGATGGATAAATAGGATGGATGGGATGGAAGGATGGGATGGATAGATGGATGGGATGGATGAGTAGGATGGATGGGATGGCTGGTATAGATGGATGGGATGGATGGAATGGATGGGATTGATGGGATGGATGAATGGGATGGATTGTGTGGATGGATTGTGTGGATGGATGGAGGGGATGGATGGGATGGATGGATAAAATTGATGGATGGATGCATGGATGGGATGGGATGGATGGACGGATAGATGGAATGGAGGGGATAGATGGACGCATGGGATGGGTGGGTGGCATGGATGGTGTGGATGGATAGAAGGATGGGATGGATGGATTAGATGGATGGATGGTGTGATGGATTAGATGGATGAGATGGATGGATGGGATGGATGGGATGGATAGGATGGATGGATGGATGGATGGAATGGGATGGATGGATGATGGGAATGATGGGATGGATGATGGATGGATGGGATGGGATGGATGGAATGGGATGGATGGATATGGATGGATGGGTGGATGGGTGGATGGATGGGGATGGATGGATGGGGGATGGATGGATGGGTGGGATGATGGGATGGATGAATGGGATGGATGAATGGGATGGATGGATGGATGGATGGATGGATGGATGGATGGATGGATGGGATGGATGGATGTAGGATGAATGGATGGATGGATGGATGATGGGATGGATGGATGGGATGGATGATGATGAGATGGATGGATGGATGATGATAGATGGATGGATGGGATGGATGGATGGATGGATGGATGGATGGATGGATGGGATGGATGATGGGATGGATGGATGGATGGATGGATGAGATGGATGGATGGATGGATGGATGGGTGGGATGGATGGATGGATGGGATGGATGGATGGATGGATGGGTGGATGGATGGATGGATGATGGATGGATAAGATATGGGGATGGATGGATGGGATGGATGGATGGATGGGATGGATGGATGGATGGATGGATGGGGATGGATGGATTAGATGGATGGATGGATGGATAGATGATGATGGATGATGGATGGATGGGATAGGATGGGATGGATGGATGAATGAATGGATGAGGGGATGGGATGGATGGGGATGGATGGATGGATGATGATGGATGGGGGGATGGATGGGGGATGGATGGATGGATGGGATGGATGGATGGATGGATAAAATGGATGGATGGATGGATGGATGATGGATGGATGGAATAGGATGGATGGATGGGATGGATTGGATGGATGGATGGATGGATGGATGGATGGGATGGATGGATGGTGGATGGATGTATGGAGGGGATGGATGGAGGATGGATGGAATGGATGAATGGATGGATGGATGGATGGATGGGATAGATGAATGGAATGAATGGGATGGATGGATGGGTGATGGATGGGATGATGGAATGGATGAATGGATGGGATGGAGGATGATGGATGGATGGGATGGAATGGATGGATGGATGGATGAATGGGATGGATGGATGGTGTGGGGATGGATGGATGGATGGATGAATGGATAGATGGGATGGATGGGATAGATGAATGGATATGATGGATGGATGGAATGGGATGGATGGGGGATGGGATGGATGAGGGGATGGATGGATGGATTGATAGATGGGATGGATGGATGGGATGGATAGAATAGAAGGATGGGGTGCGATGGATGGAATGGATAGATGAATGGATGGATGGGATGGAATGGAATGGATTTGATGTATGGATGAAGGGATGGATGGGATAGATGCATGCATGAGGTGGATGGATAGATAGTTGAATGGTTGGGATGAAGGGATGGGATGGATTGATGGAAGGATGAATAATTAGATGGGATGAAAGGGCCGGATTGGATGGGTTTTTTTTTCCCCCATCAGGTCTTCTGAGCAGGAGCTGGTTGGCGCACTGAGGCATCGTTGGCACATGCTCAGTTGACACGGATTGCCTCTTGCAGCAACACGCCATTGGTAAATGCGTTGTAAGCCCTGGACTCTTAGGCCCATTTCACACTGGGGCGGTTTGCAGGCGCTATTGCGCTAAAAATAGCGCCTGCAAACCGACCCGAAACAGCTGTTGCTGTGTCTTCAGTGTGAAAGCGCTTGCAGGACGCTGGAAAATAGCGCCTCCTATAGCGCCCGTTCCCATTGGAAACAATGGGGCAGCGCTCCAAATCTGCCCGCAAAAACGCCGCTGCAGCGGCGGTTTGCGGGCGGTATTGACCCTTTTTCGGCCGCTCGCGGGGGGGTAAAACAACCCCGCTAGCGGCCGAGATGCGCTGCTAAAACGCCGGTAAAGCGGCGCTAACTATAGCGCCGCTTTACCGCCAGCGCCCCCACCGCTCCAGTGTGAAAGTAGCCTTAAAGCCACTCTTGGAAGTATTAAACTTTCCCAAATGGAACTATTATTAATGGAAAACTGAGCTTTTTTTCTATACCCCACAAGACGCTCCTTAAAATCTCCCAACCAGACTGAAGGGTGTTACACCTTTGAGCAGTGTGGATACCTCGAGGGCCTTCCTTGTTACTCCCTTCTTCTCTACTTTTTTTTTATATTTAATTCTCATTAACTCCTCAGAGCATTCCAGAAACTATGCTAGATGTCCTATCAACCTACATTAGATCTCATTGTGAACCCTCACTTTACTTATAATCTTACATATTTCCTTGATATTTATGTATCGTTTTATAGTTCAATAGCTCAAGCACAACATCTGTAACAGACTTAATGGCACAAACTTGTGATGTTAACGTATACTAATAATTGTCTCTGGGTTTACCTCATTGGTGTTTTGCTTCTTTGTACTGTAAACCTTTAATAAAACCATTAAACGGGAAAAAAAAGACTTTATTGAAGAGGTTTTGGTGAAGAACTATGGAGCATGTGGACACTAATTGGTAGATTTGAGATAAATATAGTTCTTATCTTATTTAAAGTTAATGAAAAGGCAAATTTGCTTTGCATACTTTTGGATGGTGTTAGAATTTTATTTCTTTTTATGTCCCTGCTGGTAAGATACACTGACCAGCCATACAGGTCCTTCTCAAAAAATGAGCATATTGTGATAAAGTTCATTATTTTCTGTAATGTACTGATAAACATTAGACTTTCATATATTTTAGATTCATTACACACAACTGAAGTAGTTCAAGCCTTTTCTTGTTTTAATATTGATGATTTTGGCATACAGCTCATGAAAACCCAAAATTCCTATCTCAAAAAATTAGCATATTTCATCCGACCAATAAAAGAAAAGTGTTTTAAATACAATAAAAGTCAACCTTCAAATAATTAAGTTCAGTTATGCACTCAATACTTGGTTGGGAATCCTTTTGCAGAAATGACTGCTTCAATGCGGCGTGGCATGGAGGCAATCAGCCTGTGGCACTGCTGAGGTGTTATGGAGGCCCAGGATGCTTCGATAGCGGCCTTAAGCTCATCCAGAGTGTTGGGTCTTGCGTCTCTCAACTTTCTCTTCCCAATATCCCACAGATTCTCTATGGGGTTCAGGTCAGGAGAGTTGGCAGGCCAATTGAGCACAGTAATACCATGGTCAGTAAACCATTTACCAGTGTGAGCAGGTGCCAGGTCGTGCTGAAAAATGAAATCTTCATCTCCATAAAGCTTTTCAGCAGATGGAAGCATGAAGTGCTCCAAAATCTCCTGATAGCTAGCTGCATTGACCCTGCCCTTGATAAAACACAGTGGACCAACACCAGCAGCTGACATGGCACCCCAGACCATCACTGACTGTGGGTACTTGACACTGGACTTCAGGCATTTTGGCATTTCCCTCTCCCCAGTCTTCCTCCAGACTCTGGCACCTTGATTTCCGAATGACATGCAAAATTAGCTTTCATCCGAAAAAAGTACTTTGGACCACTGAGCAACAGTCCAGTGCTGCTTCTCTGTAGCCCAGGTCAGGCGCTTCTGCCGCTGTTTCTGGTTCAAAAGTGGCTTGACCTGGGGAATGCGGCACCTGTAGCCCATTTCCTGCACACGCCTGTTCACGGTGGCTCTGGATGTTTCTACTCCTGACTCAGTCCACTGCTTCCGCAGGTCCTCCAAGGTCTGGAATCGGTCCTTCTCCACAATCTTCCTCGGGGTCCGGTCACCTCTTCTCGTTGTGCAGCGTTTTCTGCCACACTTTTTCCTTCCCACAGACTTCCCACTGAGGTGCCTTGATACAGCACTCTGGGAACAGCCTATTCGTTCAGAAATTTCTTTCTGTGTCTTACCCTCTTGCTTGAGGGTGTCAATGATGGCCTTCTGGACAGCAGTCAGGTCGGCAGTCTTACCCATGATTGCGGTTTTGAGTAATGAACCAGGCTGGGAGTTTTTAAAAGCCTCAGGAATCTTTTGCAGGTGTTTAGAGTTAATTAGTTGATTCAGATGATTAGGTTAATAGCTCGTTTAGAGAACCTTTTCATGATATGCTAATTTTTTGAGATAGGAATTTTGGGTTTTCATGAGCTGTATGCCAAAATCATCAATATTAAAACAAGAAAAGGCTTGAACTACTTCAGTTGTGTGTAATGAATCTAAAATATATGAAAGTCTAATGTTTATCAGTACATTACAGAAAATAATGAACTTTATCACAATATGCTAATTTTTTGAGAAGGACCTGTATTATTATCACCACTGACAGGTAAAGGGAATGAAATTGGTTATCTTCTTACAATGGCATCTGAGAGTGGGTGGGATATATTAGGCAGCCAGTGAAAATGTTTTCCCTGAAGTTGATGTGTTGAAAGCAGAAAAAAAAAAGTCAGGTGTCTCCAAACTTTTTAAACAAAAGGGACAGTTTACTATACTATACTTCAGACTTTATGGGGGCAGAATTGTGGCCAGGGGGGGGGGGGGTAGCTAATCCCCCAGGGCCCAGCATCAGTGAGATTTACAGTGTCAGTAGAAAGGGGAGTAGTGCCCCATCATTGGTATTAGTGGGAGGCATAGGCATGTGCTGGGTGTGCCTAGGCACACCCTAATCACCACATGTGCATTAGCAGGAGCAGCACCAGGTGGGTGGTTGAGGGTGCCAGTGGCCAGTGTAAATGTCCCCATTAAATTAAAATCTAGATTTGTCTTTAGGAACACATTACACACGTATTTATGGTGTATACGTAATATGCTCCCAATCAACTGGCTCCCACCACCAGCATGTGTGCTTGAGCTTTGGGGTGCAAATTAGTGGTATCAATGGGAGGAATAGTACTCCATCATTGGTATCAGTGTGAGGAATAGTACTCCATCATTGGTATCAGTAGAAGAAATAGTGCCCCATTGTTGGTGCAAGTGGGAGGAATTGTGCCTCATATCATTGGGAGGACTGTTGTCCCAGGGGCTGGAAAAAGGCTAACAAAGTATGGAGACCCCTGGGTCTAGCTGACGGGATCAGAGCAACTCCAATACTGTAGCTCTTGCGGAAAGTAGTGGTCAGGACAGACAGAAAATGGTCCAAGGAAGGAAAACCGGCGACAGGGTTATAGGTGGTCAAGGCTTATTAATGCACATGGGTAACGAAGGCTGGCCTGTGAAGTCCAAGAGAAGAGATACTGGAGCTCAAATTGCTGTAACAAGTGAATGCTGGTTCTGATAGAACGGTGTCAGAACAGACAGGGCATCACAGTTTGTTGTGTATGGAGCGGTGTAGCTCATGCTGACCCAATGAGTCAATTAGGAATATTACACTTTTATTGTTTCACTTTAAGCATTATTAAAATCACTGCTTCTGAAAAAAGGTCATTTTTTTTAAACTTTTTTTTGCAGTGATACATGTCCCCTGGGGCAGGACCCGGGTCCCCAAACACTTTAAGATAATAACTTGCATATAAGCCTTTAAAATTAGCACTTTTGATTTTTCATGTTCGTGTTTGATAACCTTGAACGGTGGTCGAACAAATTTCTTGCCTGTTCTGCTGCGACCTGAACAGGGGGGTGTTTGGCCCATCCCTACAAACAATGAGTGAAAGACTCTTAGAAGCCACACTGGACTTATTTACAGTCAACACATTATAGCAGACAGACAGGTGGTTGGAGTTGTTGGGACTCATAGCAGATGTTGAGGTCAACAGTATGAAGCAGTCACACTTTCTAATGTGGCATATCCCAGAGTCTGTCTTGGGGGGGGGGACATGTGCCTGAATCCAATGAAACACCACCGCAAGGGTCCCCAGGCATACATCACTCACAAAAGCACTGTTCCCCAAAATCCAGGGCCCATAAGCAGTAGGCAAGCATTCAGTCCCCTCCAAAAGCCCCTGTCCCGGGTGAGTCCATCACAGGTGGCTTTTCCCATTTCAACTCAAACTCCTCTTCAAATGCCCTACCCGTCCCCAATCCCAGAGGGGGGTTTTGCCTCCACACTTAAGAGCCACTAACCCAAGGCAATTGTTGCTGCATGGGGCGGATTTACTACAAGTATTTTATAGTTCAGAGATATGCAATTAGCAATTTTCAGTCTTTGGTTTAAACCTATACAACCATCTATTTTGATAGGTTTGTTAATGATTAGGATTCCCCTACTTTGCTATTCAGTTTTGTAAAAGTGCTACTTGTGGAAAAAATAAAATCATAAAAAAAAAAAAACACCTTTTATTGCTGACACAAGGAATGACAGGTACTCTTTATGGAGGGATCTGGGGTCCAAAAGACGCCAAACTCCTCCTCTGCACTTTAAAAGTATTAAATAAAACGACAAGATCAGAAATTTTAAAGACTTAATATTGGCGCTGTTGGCTGCCGAGTAAACCTGAAGTGATGTCGCATTTGGGTTTCTACATCGGAGACCCGATCAAATCCAAATTCAGCTTTGGTCGGGTGCCGGTGGCTCGGGTCTCCCCAAACTGAGAGGCGGAAGGGACGTCTTCTCCTTTTAAGAACAGCCGAGAGACTGCTTAGGAGCATCGGTGGTTAATACAAGAAAGCTGAACGTTGGCGCTAAAAAAACGGTACCGGGCTGATGCCTGCAGCTTAAGGCATCACATCTTAAAAAATTAAGTACAGGTAATGTGATTGAAGTGAAGTGGTTAATGCAAGTGTAGCACACTCTAGTTAGGAAGGTGCTAGAGTGAGGAAGGTTCTGTAGAGTAGGAAAATTTAGGCAGGCCTTAACTGGGGGCTAGGTCTGTTGGTTTTCATTCTGGGCTGGGAGTGGCTCAGGGAAGGGCTGGGTGACTCACAGGTAGCATCACTGTCACCTCCCACTTCTTTCTAGAAGGTGCTATAAAGGAGAGGTGGAGCTGCCTGGGGTATCTTGAGGAGCCTTGATTAATCCCCAACTTGGATTGGCAGGGAGCAGGCCTCCTTGAAATACCCAGGGTCAGCCCAGATAGGGAGTTGTTGGGTGGAAGAGCTGGAGTGTGGAGGCCGTCAGAACCCACGCGGAGCGCTCCAGTCTGGGGGGGGTGGGGGCTGACCCTGGGCCAGGGCTCAAGTACATCCAGGAGTGAAAAGATCCTGGCAGGAGAGGCACATGAGAGCAAGGAGAGGACAGTGGGATTGAGCACTGCTAAGAGACTTCAGGGAGGACAACTGGTCGCAGGCAGGCGGGCTGGTGAGTGGAGCACAGTCGGGAGGACGACAATGCCTTAGAGAACTGGGACATTGTATTTTGAGATGGGTGCAGAACCAGAAGAGTGGACTGTGGGAAAGGCAGAGGGAATGCAGTCATTGCAGCCAGGCTGGGCCTTGAGAGCCATCTGGGATTGGCAGCGGAGCAGAGGACAGTTCACACGTGAACTATTTCAACACCACAGGGGCCCCGAGGTCCCTGCCCACAAAAGGCAATTCACTAAGACCTAGTTAGTGTCAGGCCTAACCACGCAGTGCTATGTAGTCTGGAGGAGTAACAGTCTACACCAAATGAAGTGCTGGAGGAGTGAGGGATAAGAGGTCTTAAAGCAAGGGAGTGTACGTACTAGTCGCAAGTTGCACTGAATATTCCTGGGCATCCCATTTCCCATCCAAGTTAATTCCCCTCAAAAAAATAAATAAAAAGCTTACAGACTGTTATGTCTGAGAGCAATGCCCTCTCGATGAAGGGATGGCTGGAATGAATGGATTTGATGTATGAATGGAGGGAGGGATTGGATGGATAGGTTTTTTTCCCCATCAAGTCTTTTGAGCAGGTGCGGGTTGGCGCACTGAGGCATCTTTGGCACATGCTCAGTTGGCACAGATTGCCTCTTACAGCAACACGCCATTGGTAAATGCGTAGTAAGCTCTGGACTTTTACAGCCACTCTTTGAAGTATTAAACTTGCAAGTTTATTTTTCCAAATGGAACTATTAATGGAAAACTGAGCTTTTTTTCTATACCCACAAGACGCCCCTTAAAATCTCCCAAACAGACTGAAGGGTGTTACACCTTTGAGCAGTGTGGATACCTCATGGGCCTTCCTTATTACTTATTTTCTTTCTTACCTTCTTCTCTACTTTTTTACATTTAATTCTTATTAACTCCTCAGGACATCTAGCATAGTTTCTGGAATGCTCTATCAACCTACATTATATCTCATTGTGAACCCTCACTTTACTTATAAAGTTACATATTTCCTTGATATTTATGTATCATTTTAAAGTAAGTTCAATAGCGCAAGCACAATATCTATAACAGACTTAATGGCACGAACTTGTGATGTGAACATATACTAATATGTGTCTCTGGGTTTACCTCATTGGTGTTTTGCTTCTTTGTACTGTAAACCTTTAATAAAACCATTAAAAAAAACGGAGGAAAAAAAAAAAATAACTTTATTGAAGAGCAACTATGGAGCATGTGGACACATTAAGCATGGCTACACAAGTGCAAACAAAGCAGTCTAGATTAAAAACACAAAGCAAAGTTGGCAAGACATTTAGGTTTAATAACCAAGTCAACCTTTATTTTTTTATTTTTTTAGTTATGTATAATTCCATATTATAAATAGTAGAGGACAGTCCTTAAAGTGAGCTCCATCTTCCTTCTTAATTTCACATTTGTAATGTGCATGAAGTCCAGTAAATCGATGAAGACATCTTTGGGTTGATTGCCGTTCATCTTGACCTTGCTGGCACACAGACACTCTAGAAGTCCAATTGAGCAAACTCATTGGAACATAGGGAGGAGCTAAAAAAAGGAGTGATAAAGGGTTAGAGATGAGACATAGATAAGCAATCCTTAAAGCATATTTCCACATTGGCAGCCAAATTGGGATACCACATACATTTCTTACATGCTCCCATTAACATAGCATAAAACGTAGAAATTTAGGAGGGGCGCTGTGGAGCCCCAGCTTTTTAAGAAGCTTTTTTTAAGCTTTTTTTGCCCCCGGGGGCCTCAAGTGCAGCGCTAACCAAGTTTTCCAGCACGACAGGGCACTGGAGTGGAACCGTAGCGGCCATTTATCAACATAGAACCAATAAAAACACATTCCTTGACAGGGGGGAGGCAACCTTGGGTGCTCCAGCTGTTGCCAAACTACAAGTCCCATCATGCCTCTGGGAGTAATTCTAAGTGCCAGCAATGCCTTATGGGAAATGTAGTTCCATAGAAACATAATATTCACAATGATGCATAATAACCCAGGCCGCAGATCTTTGAAGGCACCCATGACCCCAAATTAGCTTTTGCAGCTGTGTGGCTGGGAAGGGGTTAAACATCAGACGCAAGCAAAATCTCTCTTTACATAGGCAAAGCTATGGTCATTAAAGTGGTGTTGCCACCAAAAAAAAAAATTGGGGTTAAAAAAAAATTGGGGAAAAAAAATGTTTGGGGTTTGGAAACAAGAAAACGGTCCTATAGGAAAGTGCGATAACGAGAGAAGCAAATCAGCAACTGAACCCCCCGCCCCATGCCTTTTTACAGCAGTCATTTGATTGTTTGCTATAAGGACATTGTACTGTATATTAAATAAGCCCCAGTGGGCCAGTAGTCATGCTTGCCATCGATCACCAGTGGCATACCAAATTGGGCTCCCATTAACGTAGCATAAAACTTAAAAATGTGAAAATTGCCGGTTAACTGCTTTGTGTTATTTAGGAGGGGCACTGTGGAGCCGAAGCTTTTTGAAACCATTAAGTGCAGCCCCCCACACAGCAAAGAAATGCACACGTACAATGTGCTGAAACCAGTCAAGCTTTTTGAAACCATTAAGGAAGCAGTGGTTAACTTTTTTTGACACCAGGGGCCTCAAGTGCAGCCCCCCCCACACACACAGAAAATAAATGCACATACAAGCCTAAGTTTAGCTTTGAGAAGAAAAAAAACAAACACACTTCAAAATGCACATATTTTTGCAGGAAAAGATAAGTGTTCCCTTTCCTTACATCCCATGATCCTCCCAAGTTTCCTGGAAATCTCAAAACAAAGGTTCAATATTCTAGCAACTATATAGGATGCTTACCAATTTTCCAAACTTTAACTCCAACAGCAATGCCTAGCCAGAGCCCAACCATCCCGCTCATTCTGATGATCTGCAATGAGATATAGGTAACATTAACACAAGGATGATATGGGGCTTTGGCATTTCATATAATGAAGACTGCTCCAGAGAGCAACCAACCACTATATGTATTGCCTATAAACTCTGCTCTGTTGGGACCACAAAGCCTGCAATGGGAAATCATTTGCAACCACATTCTACACTGCTCCAAGATGGGCATTAAATTAGATGATACCCTGTCCACATTATTGAACAACTAGCTTTCTGAATGAATGATTTGTAAAGCGCTGCAAATGCGAACTGAATCGCCTCAAGGCGCTTGGGTCTGTACTTTGTCGTCTTGCTTTATTAGAAGAGGTGGGTCGAGTTTTTTTCTGAAGGCCCGATGGTTATCTTCTAAGTGGATGTTTGTAGAGCGTTCCATAGCCGAGGTCCTTGTACTGCGAATCTTCGCTCTCCCTTAGATTTGTAGACGGTTTTGGTTTGTTGATCGAAGGCTGCGATTATGTAGCCTGACACCAATACATCCGGTGTGAACTCGCAGACTTATTCCAATAAATTAAAATTCGGGAAGATTAAACCTATTAGTGTGGGAACGACATGTGTCATACCTTTTCCCCTTAAGGGGATAAGGCCTCCTGACTCCATATCTTAAGCCTGACCCAAGAATAGGGAGCATTGATTTTGGCCTGGCCGAAGTGTTTGTTGACTGTAATATGGTGCCCTCATACTCCAACCAAGAAAAACTAAGAACCATTCCAAGATCAACACTCCGTATTCCCAGGAAGAAAGGATGAACAATTACAAGAGAATCCGCCATTCCCACTGTAAGCCATAGTTAAACTTCTACACTGAGTGCCAGGGTGCCCTGGAGCAGCGGACAAGGAGACTGAATCAGATCTAGCCCCACCTTCTCGAGGAGGGGGCACTCCTCCCCAATCCAGCAGACTGAGATTGACCCAGTCCCCAAGCCCGCTAGTACAGAACAGCCTGGCAACCAGTCCAGAGACCCAACTACAACTCACAATGAGAATGTAAGACCGTCTTGCAACAGCTGACCCTTTACTTCCAGAGAGCGGGGGCTCCCTGTAGACTTTCCCAAGAGGGATCAGAGTGACATCCCTGCTCAGTACTGCAGAAACAAACTCCTGGAAACCGGTGACCTTCAGGGTAAGCCCAATATAAGTTAATGAGGCAGAGACTCTGGTGGAAGCAGTGTTGCAATGCCCTGCCCTGCTCCATCAAAGCTCCTTATTGCCACAATAACCCACAACCAAGGAGCATGAGACTTTAGACTGAACAGGAACCTCTGAGCCCAAAACTTAAGAGCTATGACAAAAGTCATAACTCAGACAGATCTTGCATCTTGCTTTGAGGGTTTATGGTCTTGGGACTTGGGTGGAAGCAGTGTTGCAGAAAAACTCCTTGATCGCGCAATATGCCATTTGCATTTCACAGGCAAGGGGCCATCATGCGTGCCAACTCGCAAGGCTAAAATGCAAGCCAACTCACAGGGGCTAGGATGCGTGCCACTCGCAGAGACTAGTATGCTTGCGGACTTGCTGAGAATAGTCTGCGTGTGGATTTGCAGAGGCCAGCCTAGGGGGAAGCTCTCCGTAGACTTCCCCAAGTGGGATCAGAGTGAAATCCACTGCCTGCATCTCTTCACAGGGAAAGAGCTCCTAGAAACCGGTAACCTTCAGAGTGGCTAAACCCCAAGCAGCAAGTTGGGATGAAAGCTCATAACTCTGCAATAGACCATCTCCTTCTTAACAAAGTAGCATGTTAATTTTTGGGTCCACAAACAATTGAGTGGTTAAACCCAAGCAATGAGTTATGATGAAAACTCATAACTCAGACAGATGAATGGGCTATAGATTCTCTCTCTCTCTCTACTTCCTAATCCTGCGTAACCAAGTACATTTATTTTTGGGTCCACAAAATTGTGTTATGTTACCCACCATATGTTAATACTGCAGGAGCAGAAAAGGGATTCCATCTTGCTTTGAGTGTTCATGGCCTTCCCATCTTGCTTTGAGTGTTCATGGCCTTCCCATCTTACTTTGAGGGTTCATGGCCTTCCAGCTAGTCATGGAAAATAAATTTACAGTCATGCCTATGTATTCAAAGATAATAAAATCTGAGGTCCAATCTAAACCATGTCATGCAATACAGACTTTCACTGTGAACCTAAAATGCTTGCTGTATGGTTAAACCTGGCTTCAATGTGTTCCAGGGTCACTTACCCCTGAATCTCTAAAGCAGTCAATGCATGAGTCAGTTTACATTTAACTAGTGGGTTAAATGAAAAGAAAAAAACTGATTCCTCCATCCACACCCTATGTGGACACGGGAAGCCTCCCCGCTCATTTTATTTTGACATTTTATTTTGCTGCATGGTTGTTCTGGATAAACCTGGCTTTTATGTGTTCCAGGGTCACTTACCCCTGAATCTCTAAAGATGTCCATGCACAAGTCAGTTTTTATGTTCAACCAGCGGGTTAAATGGTGGGAAAAATAAAAAATCTGATTCTCCATCCACACTTTGTAGATGCGGAAAGCCTCCCCGCTTCATCTTATTTTTACAGCGGGGAGGACTCCCTTGCTGTGAGGCTGAGTTCACACAATGCGATGCGAGAACCAGCGCGATTCCTGTGCGGGTTCCTCCATCCCTCTGTGAACCGCTGTGGGTGTCAAAACAAAGTTAATGACAACCCCCAGATCGGTTGACAGTGCGCGTTGTGAAATGGTGCAGGAATCGCATAGGTGTGAACAGCTCATTCAATTCCAGTGCGGACCAAAAAAACAGTCCGGCACCCTTTTGATCCAAATGCAATGCAAATTCAGCCATATATAATCTGTATGGTTGAATTCACATCGCACATACATCGTATAATCTGCACAGCAATGCGGTGCAAATACGAATCGCGATAGTGATAACAGCCTCAAAATATACAAATCAGATTTGCCTCTGCAGCACTTATCAAGCCGGGATAAACTGACTTCTGTTCAACCCCAGTGGTCACACATGGATCGAAATGCAGCTTAAAGCACAAAAAAGTTTCACTTAAAGGGGCCCCACAGATTACAGCATTTATAGATTGAGGTATGTATCAAATTCAGTTAGCACAGTGTTGCCATAATTCAGCCTTGATCATCTCGCCAGCTACAATATAAATGTAAGCCTTAGGATCACATGAAAATATAAGCGGCAAAATTGAGGAATATGGCGTTGGTTGTAACAAACAGATATTGATAACGGAAACCATGTGAAGTTACAAATCATTGAAGTGTTGCCATTTTGTGGGAGCAGCAAGTATCCAGACCCTTTTGCCGTGGCCCAAGCTCTCCATAAACTTCCCCAAGAGGGATCAGAGTGTGAAAGCCATGGCCCTGCCTACATCTCTTCAGAGAAAGAGCTCCTAGAAACCGGTAACCTTCAGGGCAAGCTGAATACTGATGTGAATGAAGGCACTAACCAAGTTTTCCAGGGTGACAGGGCAAGCAGCACTGTAAACTCCGAATTATATGGAAGGCTCGCTCACCCCACCCACACCCCCCAGGAGCTCAATCCATGCTAGACACACTTCCAACCGAACCATAACATCTCAGACCCCAGAACCTGGTCACCACCAAATCGTGTGGTTAAATCCAAGCCCATGAGTCACGATAAAGGCTCATAACTCAGTTTAGCAATGAAATTAGGAAGGCTGGTCCACAAAAACATGTTACTAAACCCAAAAATCGAGCAACGATAAAACCTCATAAACTCGTCCTGTGTTTATAAAAAACTTACCATTTGCTGAAGCTGCAGGGCCACCAAAGGAAATTCCACATTGCTTTGAGCTTTTTTTCTCTCTCCCACTATAAAATTGAAAAAGATCATAAAATGAATACAGTAAGATTGATCGCGCAACATGCCATTTGCATTTCACAGACCAGAGGCCATCAAACGTCCCGACTCGCAGTGACTAGGTCGACGTCCCGACACGCAGCATGCATGCGCGCCGACTCGGAAACACTAGGCTGCGTCCGACTCGCAGAGGCCAGCCTGGGGGAAGCTCTCCGTCTACTTCCCCAAGTGGGATCAGAGTGAAATCCACTGCCTGTATCTCTTCACAGAGAAGGAGCTCCTAGGAACCGGTTACCTTGACGCCGAAGACTGATGTGGATGAGAGCCAACCAAGTTCTTCGGCGTGGACAGGGCAGGGCATGACACTGCAGATGCCGAAAAACAGGGAAGGCACCGCCCAACTCATCCACACCCCTAGGGGCTCAATCCATGCCAGACACTTCCAACCGAAACCATAACATTTCACTCTTGGACCCCCAGACCTGGTCACCGCCACCTGTGATTTTGTATCTTACCATTAGCAGAAGCTGCAGGGCCACCGAGGAAATTCCACATTGCTTTGAGCTTTTATTTTCTCCCACTAGAAATTGAAAAAGATCAAAAAATGAACGATGGGGTCAATTCCACTGAAATCTAAAACCAAAATAACATAACCCTACAAAGAAATCTGGAATCTAGCATTACCGACCTACTGAAAGTGCTTACTTACCCCCCCCCCCCCCCCAGAAAAGTATCCATATTTGGGGAAACGCCTAAACCTGCATACTTGTCTGGGGTTAAAGAACAGCAGTGACGGCAAACTTGTCATCCAAAACATTCCATGACTGGAGTAAACAGATGTAAAACACCCCTCCTCCTCCGAGTAATTACCACCACTACAGCCCCACTTTATCGAACTATATAAGAAAAAAAAACAAAAAAAACGAAGTTACTTACGGTAACGTTCTTTCCGGGAGTCTTTCAGGACAGCCACCTGAGAGACCTTGGCTCCTCCCCTCTGTAGGAAACACCTGCGCCAGCTTGCTATAAATTTCCTCCTCCCCTGCTGCTCCTCAGTTCTTTGAAGAGCACCTCCCGTTTGCTGGGGAGACACAAGAAACATATGATACACAGATAATAATTTATATCACATTTCCTGTAAGGAAACCTCATCCTTGATATACATTTGGGGGGGTACCCGGCTGTCCTGAAAGACGCCCGGAAAGAACGTTACCGTAAGTAACTTCGTTTTTCCCCTATCGTCTTTCAGGACAGCCACCTGAGAGGATAACCGAGCACTTACCCCTAGGGCGGGACCACAGCTTGTAAGACCTTACGTCCAAAGGTCTGATCTTTAGCTGACCATAAGTCCACTCTATAGTGTCTTACAAAAGTGGCAAAGCTGGACCATGTTGCCGCTTTACAAATCTGTTCCGGCGTCGCTCCAGCTCTCTCTGCCTGTGACGCTGCCATTGCCCTTGTGGAGTGTGCCCTGATTCCTTCTGGGATCTGCATACCCCCTATTTTGTAAGCCTGCTCTATGGCTTCCCTTAACCATCTGGCTATTGTACTCCTTGAAGCCTTGTGCCCTTGCCTGGCTCCAGTGTATAAAATAAATAAAGACTCCGTCTTTCTGATTGACTTTGTTGCCTCTAAATAATGCAGGATGCATCTCCTGACATCTAAACTATGAAATTTCACTTCCTTCTCCTGAGAAGGATTCGGACAGAATGATGGTAATACAATTTCTTGACCCCTGTGAAATTTTGAGGCCACTTTAGGTAGAAACCCCGGATCCATTTTGAAGACTATACGATCCGGAAAGATCTGGCAAAATGGGGGTCTGATAGATAGGGCTTCCATCTCACAGACCCTTTTTGCTGTAGTAATTGCTACCAAGAAGATTGCTTTAAGTGTCAGCATCTTCAGGCTGCAATCCTTTAATGGTTCAAAGGGATCTGCTGTCAGAGTTTGTAACACCAATGACAGGTCCCACTTGGGAAAGGCTGTGTTTTGTGGCGGCCTTTGTCTGCTCACGGATCTAAAGAGTCTGATTATCCAGGGGTTTGAGGCTAAACTCCTCTCCTGGTAAACTGACAGTGCTGACACTTGACTCTTTAACGTGCTGAGGCTTAGTCCTTTGTCTACACCACTCTGTAGAAACTCTAGGACTGCTACTGAGCTTTGTGTTTTAAAGTTGCTCTCTGTACACCAACGATTAAAACATTTCCATACCTTCTGGTAGATGTTACGTGTCTCAACCTTCCTGCTTTTCAGCAGTGTGTCTATCAGACGGTTTGAGAACCCTTTGGCTCTTAATAGCTGTTCCTCAGATACCAGGCGGCTAGTTTCCACTTTCCCACCTGTGGACAGTGCACTGGGCCCTGGGTTAGCAGATCCTCTTGGATTGGTAGAAACCAAGGCGGCTCTATGGCTAGTTCTTTGAGCATAGAGAACCACGGTCTCCTGGGCCAGTGAGGTGCTATAAGGATTAATGACGTGTCTTCTGTACGAAATTTCCTTATTACTGCGGGTAGTAGTACTGGTGGGGGAAAAGCATAACATCTGCTGAACGCCCACTTCTGCGCCAATGCGTCTACCCCGAGTGCTCCCTCCTCCCTTTTTAGGGAGAAGAAGGCTAGGACTTTCCTGCTTTCTCTGGAAGCAAATAAGTCCACCTGAGGTATTCCCCATTTTTTGGCAATCTGGTTGAATACCTCTTGTTTTAGCACCCATTCTCCTTCTCTTACTTTCTTCCTGCTGAGAAAGTCTGCCACTCTGTTTAAGTCTCCTTTTAGGTGTACTGCTGAAAAGGAGAGTATGTTTTTCTCTCCCCAACTCAGGATCTCTTCTGCTAGGGCCCACAGAACTCCGCTTCTGGTTCCCCCTTGCTTGCTTATGTAAGCTATTACTGACGAGTTGTCTGATCTGATCTGTACATGATGTCCTTTTAATTCCTTCTGGAAGGACTGGAGTGCGAACCACACCGCTTCCAGTTCCTTCCAGTTGGACGATCTTGTCCGTTCTTCCTTCCCCCAAGCACCTTGTGCTAACTGGGAGTCCAGGTGTGCTCCCCACCCTACACCGCTTGCGTCTGTGGTTAGGATTCGGGAGATAGGTAGGATCCATAGCCGTCCTATGTCTAAATTTTCTGTCTTTCTCCACCACCATAAGGACTTTTTTACCTTTGCTGGTATTGATACCTGCAAATCCAGAGACTCCTGCCTGTGATCCCATATCTTTAATAGGAACATTTGCAGTGGTCGGAAATGCAGGTTTGCCCACTGAACTGCTGGGATTGCAGATGTTAGCAACCCTAGTGTTGACATTATTTTTCTTATAGAACAGGGTATACTGGTCTGTATTGCCTTTATTTCTCTTTGAATCTTTGTTATCTTTTCCTCGGGTAGAAAAACTCTTTGCTGAACCGAGTCTATTACATAACCCAGGTATTTTAACTGTTGCGTGGGTTGTAGACTTGCTTTTTCCACATTCACCAACCAACCTAGACTCTCTAGGAATACCCGAGTGTACTCGAGGTTTTCTAATAACCTTTCGGGTGTCCTTGCAAACAGAAGAAGGTCGTCTAAATAGGCAATAATGGATATGCCTTTTAGTCGTAGTGGTGCCAAAGCTTCTGCCAGAACCTTGGTAAAGATTCTTGGCGAAGATGATAGGCCAAAGGGCAGAGCCTGAAACTGAAGATGTACAGTTTCTTTTCCTGTTTCTATTGCTAGCCTTAGAAACTTCTGGTGATTTGGGTGTATGGGTATGTGCAGGTATGCATCCTTTAAATCCTAGCGACGCCATATAACAGTCTGGAGGCAACAGGGCCTTCACTGAATATATGGAGTCCATCCTGAACCTTTTGTAGGTTATGGATAGATTTAGTGGTTTGAGGTTGAGGATCGGCCTGACCTTTCCTGAGGGTTTCTGTACTCCAAATATATGGGAGTAGAAGCCCTGACCTCTTTCTGCCCCTGGTACCCTGATGATTACACCCTGTTTCTTGAGGTCCTCTATGGATCTCATTAACCCTCTGGCTTTTTCCTTGTTGTTTGGCAGCTTGGTGATGTACAGTCTGTTTGGGGGGAATTTTGAGAATTCTAGGGAATACCCGTCTCTTATCGTCCTTAAGATGTATTGACTGGAGGATATTTTTTCCCATTGTGAGATGAAGGCCCCCAGTCTTCCTCCCACTGAGAGGACTTCAGTCCTTATTGCGGGTCTGCTCAGGAGGGCGAAATATTGCTCCTCCTTTGCTATTCCCTCGCTGACCCCAAGGTTTCTTTTGATTAGTTGCCTTGGGTACTGAAAACCGGGACTTGGTGTCCCTCTTTTGCCTCTTTCTATTTTGTGGAGGCTGGGCCCAGGGTGCTTTCCGTTTCAGCGGAAAAGCCTTCTTTTTGTCCGCTGTACGGTCTAGCACTTTCTCTAAGCCTGGCCCAAATAGGTCTCCCGTAAACGGGATCCCGCATAACTTGGCTTTGGATGCAGCATCCCCTTGCCAAGTCTTTAGCCATAGGGCCCTTCTGGTAGAATTGGCTAGAGCCGAGGATCTGGCTGCCATGCGTACCAGCTCTGCTGATGCATCTGCTATGTATGCAATGCCTTTGAGAAGAGTGGGAAAAGAGGACAAAATCTGCTCCTTCGCAGTACCTTCCTCAATATGTGCCTGTATACGGTTCAGCCAAAACTCTACATTTCTGGCTACCACCGTGACCGCCATGGCTGGCTTTAGGCTTCCCACTGTGGAGTCCCATGACCTCTTTAATAGGGTATCCATTCTTTTGTCCATTGCTTCAGAAAGGACCCCCATATCCTCAAAAGCTAGATCGGTGTGCCTGGAGACTTGTGAGAAGGCAGCGTCTAGTTTTGGGATTTTGTTCCATACTGATGACTCATCATCTGAAAATGGGAACCGTCTCTTTAAGGCTTTAGAGAAGAATGGTTTCCTTTCAGGTTCCTGCCATTCTTTCTTAATTGCCTCTACTAAGACGTCATGAACAGGAAAATTTCTCTTTTCTTGTTCTCCTAAACCCTCATACATCTGATCATGCAGGGATAAAGGCTTCTTTTCCGTCTGTATACCCAGCGTGGTATGAATGGCTCCCAACAGCTGGTCTACCTCTTCTAATGAGAGTTTGTATCTGGAGGGTTTTCTGGAATCCCCTTCCAGTGTTTCACCCTCAGATTCTTGGGAGCCGGACGCTGTGCTGTCAGGCTCGTCCTCTGCCTCCTCTCTAGGAGTAACTGAAGGACCGGCACTAGTGGAGGGTAGTGCCTGTGCTTTTCCTAGTACCGGTAGTACTGGTGGGGGGGCAGTTTGCAGTTGAGGGATCTGGAACCCTTCAAAAAGGGTTTTAAAGGCTACAAAGGTACTTGATAGCTCCTTGACAGATGCCGCTAAATCACTGCCCTGCTCTGTGGAATGTTCTTGCACCAACTTGTGAATACATTCCTTACATAATGCTTTCCCCCAGGAATCTTTTAGTGTGTTTTTACAAGAAGGGCACCTCCTTTTTGAGTTATAAGAGGGCTTGGACTTGTCAGGTTTCTGAAAAGATATAAAGAGAAACCCCACACATATTAATACTGACATAAGCTTCCTGCAGCATGCAGGTGCACAGCGTCTTTCATATGGGCTTACCACACTAGGGGCCCAATGAAAAATAACCCTCTGACACAGGAGGGACCTACCCACCCCCCCCTTGCTGAACCCTTGAGGGGGAGGGGGATGGGTGGTTGATATAGGCCAGGGGAGGTCCTCCCCAGGTTCCCCTTACCTTTACATGGCTGGAGCTGGTCTCTGTCGTAGCAGTCTGGTCTCTACCTTCTGCGTCCGACATGCTTGTGTCACCACCGGAGCTTTAGCTGACACTACAGCATGTGTAGCTCCTCTCCTAGCCCATGCCTGGCCTCCTTTTCATGATTCGCGGCCGGAACCGGAAACCGCGAACCCGGAAGTACACGCCCCTTTTGTCGGATGTGACGTCGCCCGTCACTGACAACGCCGGTCTCCTATACCCAGCGTGTTCCGCGCTGAGAGCGCCACACGCCGCTGGAGGTATGGAACGGCAGGACCTGTACCTGTGCTCCGCACTCGGAGCTGAGAAGGAAACCCCCCTGACCTCCGCTTGCACTCAGGGATGCAGGGGCGGCAGTCTCCCCAGGTTAGTTACCTGGTCTGTTTGTCCAGAAGGAGCCGCTGCTGCTTCGTTTGTGGACATGTATCTTTTGCCTGAGCCCATACCCCCTGGTAATCCTGACTCTTTCTGGCTGGTTCCAAAAAAGGTGTCTCCCCTCCTGGAGGAAACACAAATAACTGAGGAGCAGCAGGGGAGGAGGAAATTTATAGCAAGCTGGCGCAGGTGTTTCCTACAGCTGGCGCAGGTGTTTCCTACAGAGGGGAGGAGCCAAGGTCTCTCAGGTGGCTGTCCTGAAAGACGATAGGGGAAAAACTAACTCCAACAGCAATGTCTAGCCAGAGCCCAACCATCCCGCTCATTCTGATGATCTGCAATGAGATATAGGTAACATTAACACAAGGAGGATGATATGGGGCTTTGGCATTTCATATAATGAAGACTGCTCCAGAGAGCAACCAACCACTATATGTATTGCCTATAAACTCTGCTCTGTTGGGACCACAAAGCCTGCAATCAATGGGAAATCATTTGCAACCACATTCTACACTGCTCCAAGATGGGCATTAAATTAGATTATACCCTGTCCAAATTATTGAACAACTAGCTTTCTGAATGATTTGTATAGCGCTGCAAATGAGAAATGAATCGCCTCAAGGCACTTGGTTTGTCCCTCGTTGTCTTGCTTTATTAGAAGAGGTGGGTCGAGTTTTTTTTCTTAAGGCCCAATGGTTATCTTCCAAGCCGATGTTTGTAGAGCGTTCCATAGCCGAGGTCCTTGTACTGCGAATCTTCGCTCTCCTTTAGATTGTAGATGGTTTTGGTTTGTTGATCGAAGGCTGCGATTATGTAGCCTGACACCAATACATCCGGTGTGAACTCGCAGACTTATTCCAATAAATTAAATTCGGGAAGATTAAACCTATTAGTGTGGGAACGACATGTGTCATACCTTTTCCCCTTAAGGGGATAAGGCATCCTGACTCCATATCTTAAGCCTGACCCAAGAATAGGGAGCATTGATTTTGGCCTGGCCGAAGTGTTTGTTGACTGTAATATGGTGCCCTCATACTCCAACCAAGAAAAACTAAGAACCATTCCAAGATCAACACTCCGTATTCCCAGGAAGAAAGGATGAACAATTACAAGAGAATCCGCCATTCCCACTGTAAGCCATAGTTAAACTTCTACACTGAGTGCCAGGGTGCCCTGGAGCAGCGGGCAAGGAGACTGAATCAGATCTAGCCCACCTTCTCGAAGGAGGGGGCACTCCTCCCCAATCCAGCAGACTGAGATTGACCCAGTCCCCAAGCCCGCTAGTACAGAACAGCCTGGCAACCAGTCCAGAGACCCAACTACAACTCACAATGAGAATGTAAGACCGTCTTGCAACAGCTGACCCTTTACTTCCAGAGAGCGGGGGCTCCCTGTAGACTTATCCCAAGAGGGATCAGAGTGACATCCCTGCTCAGTACTGCAGAAACAAACTCCTGGAAACCGGTGACCTTCAGGGTAAGCCCAATATAAGTTAATGAGGCAGAGACTCTGGTGGAAGCAGTGTTGCAATGCCCTGCCCTGCTCCATCAAAGCTCCTTATTGCCACAATAACCCACAACCAAGGAGCACGAGACTTTAGACTGAACAGGAACCTCTGAGCCCAAAACTTAAGAGCTATGACAAAAGTCATAACTCAGACAGATCTTGCATCTTGCTTTGAGGGTTCATGGTCTTGGGACTTGGGTGGAAGCAGTGTTGCAGAAAAACTCCTTGATCGCGCAATATGCCATTTGCATTTCACAGGCAAGGGGCCATCATGCGTGCCAACTCGCAAGGCTAAAATGCAAGCCAACTCACAGGGGCTAGGATGCGTGCCACTCGCAGAGACTAGTATGCTTGCGGACTTGCTGAGGATAGTCTGCTTACGGACTCGCAGAGGCCAGCCTAGGGGAAGCTCTCCGTAGACTTCCCCAAGTGGGATCAGAGTGAAATCCACTGCCTGCATCTCTTCACAGAGAAAGAGCTCCTAGAAACCGGTAACCTTCAGAGTGGCTAAACCCAAGCAGGAAGTTGGGATGAAAGCTCATAACTCTGCAATAGACCATCCCCTTCCTAACAAAGTAGCATGTTAATTTTTGGGTTCACAAACAATGGAGTGGTTAAACCCAAGCAATGAGTTATGATGAAAACTCGTAACTCAGACAGATGAATGGGCTATAGATTCTCTCTCTCTCTACTTCCTAATCCTGCGTAACCAAGTACATTCATTTTTGGGTCCACAAAATTGTGTGGCTAACCCAAGCCATGTTACCCACCATATGCCAATACTGCAGGAGCAGAAAAGGGATTCCATCTTGCTTTGAGGGTTCATGGCCTTCCCATCTTGCTTTGAGGGTTCATGGCCTTCCAGCTAGTCATGGAAAAGAAAATTTACAAAGGAGTCATGCCTATGTGTATAAAGATAATAAAATCTGAGGTCCAATCTAAACCATGTCATGTAATACAGACTTTCACTGTGAACCTAAAATGCTTGCTGTATGGTTAAACCTGGCTTCAATGTGTTCCAGGGTCACTTAACCCCTGAATCTCTAAAGCAGTCAATGCATGAGTCAGTTTGCATTTAACTAGTGGGTTAAATGAAAAGAAAAACTGATTCCTCCATCCACACCCTATGTGGACACGGGAAGCCTCCCCGCTCATTTTATTTTGCTGCATGGTTGTTCTGGATAAACCTGGCTTCAATGTGTTCCAGGGTCACTTACCCCTGAATCTTTAAAGATGTCCATGCACAAGTCCACTTATGTTCAACCAGCGGGTTAAATAGGGGGGAAAAAAAAATCAAAAAAAATCCAATTCTCCATCCACACTTTGTGGATGCGGAAAGCCTCCCCGCTTCATCTTTTTTTAAATAGAGCATATTGCACCTTTAAGCGTTTGTTTAAGTTTGGAAAAAGACTTGATAGTTGCCCTAGGTGCCGGGGATCTGGTGGAGGTGCCCCAAACTGTTCCGTTATTGGGAAGGAGTGATTAAGATTTTGAATCTAAGATTTGCAACTAGGCTGAATAAAGAGGTGGTGGTATGTATTCTGGGATATAGGCAGGAACTGAGGGAGAGGAAGAGTACTACGGTAGCCATCTTGAGGAGCAAGATTCAAGCTAGGAAGCTGATTGCTTTGAAATGGCAATCAAAAACAGCACCGACAGTAGGAAACTGGATAGATGTAGTAAATGAAACCCTTCCTAAAAAGAGGGCAGCTTACCTGAAGAGACGAAACTTGATAGAATTTTAAAAGAATGTGGAGACCCTGGATGGAAGGAAAATAAGACCCGTTGTTATTGGTAGAGGAGGGGGGATGGGGAGGAGTTAACAGAAGTAAAGGAGGGGTATAGGGGGGACAAGGGGAGTAAGTTGAGACGGAGTATTGAATTCATGTAACTCCGTTGCGTCTCTTCACTGAGCTCCCTAAGCTGTTTTATGTGAGGCCCGCTGATGCTCTTAAGATAAATGCAGTTTAATGAGTGAACGGGATCATTAAATGTTTGTAAAGTAATGAACAAGATTAGGGTTAAAAAAAATATTGTATGTATAGTCACTGTTGTAATAATTTGTAAGAAAAATTTTCTAAGAAAAAAAACATTAAAAAAAACGATAAAAGCTCATTAACTCGTCCTGTGTTTATAAAACTTACCATTTGCTGAAGCTGCAGGGCCACCAAAGGAAATTCCATATTGCTTTAAGCTTTTTTTTCCTCCCACTAGAAAATTCAAAGATCAAAAATGAATACAGTAAGATTGATCGCGCAACATGCCATTTGCATTTCACAGACCAGAGGCCATCATGCGTCCCGACTCACAGGCTAAAATGCGAGCCAACTCACAGGGGACTTGAATGGGTGCCGAATCGCAGCTAGCATGCGTCCCGACCCGCACATCCTAGTATGATCGCGGACCCGCTGAGAATAGTCTGCTTGCGGACTCGCAGAGGCCAGCCTGGGGGAAGCTCTCCGTTGACTTCCCCAAGAGGGATCAGAGTGAAATCCACTGCCTGCATCTCTTCACAGAGAAAGAGCTCCTAGGAACCGGTTACCTTGACGCCGAAGACTGATGTGGATGAGAGCCAACCAAGTTCTTCGGCGTGGACAGGGCAGGGCATGACACTGCAGATGCCGAAAAAACAGGGAAGGCACCGCCCAACTCATCCACACCCCTAGGGGCTCAATCCATGCCAGACACTTCCAACCGAAACCATAACATTTCACTCTTGGACCCCCAGACCTGGTCACCGCCACCTGTGATTTTGTATCTTACCATTTGCTGAAGCTGCAGGGCCACCGAGGAAATTCCACATTGCTTTGAGCTTTTTTTCTCTCCCACTAGAAATAGAAAAGATCAAAAAATGAACGATGGTGTCAATTCCACTGAAATCTAATAAACCAAAATACCATAACCCTACAAAGAAAATCTGGAATCTAGCATTACCGACCTACTGAAAGTGCTTACTAAATCACCTACCCCGCCCCCCCCCCCCCCCCCCCCCCAGAAAAGTATCCATATTTTGGGAAACACCTAAACGTTGGACACTATGTATAGGAGAGGAGTGTGGAGGGTATGACGTTGGGCACTATGTATAGGAGAGGAGTGTGGAGGGTATGACGTTGGGCACTATGTATAGGAGAGGAGTGTGGAGGGTATGACGTTGGGCACTATGTATAGGAGAGGAGTGTGGAGGGTATGACGTTGGGCACTATGTATAGGAGAGGAGTGTGGAGGGTATGACGTTGGGCACTATGTATAGGAGAGGAGTGTGGAGGGTATGACGTTGGGCACTATGTATAGGAGAGGAGTGTGGAGGGTATGACGTTGGGCACTATGTATAGGAGAGGAGTGTGGAGGGTATGACGTTGGGCACTATGTATAGGAGAGGAGTGTGGAGGGTATGACGGGCACTATGTATAGGAGAGGAGTGTGGAGGGTATGACGGGCACTATGTATAGGATAGGAGTGTGGAGGGTATGACGGGCACTATGTATAGGAGAGGAGGGTGTGGAGGGTATGACAGTGAGCAGCATGTACAGGAGAGAAGTGTGTAGGATATGACAGTGAGCAGTATGTACAGGAGAGGAGTATGGAGGGTATGACAGTGGGCACTATGTATAGGAGAGGAGGATGAAGTAATCTGGGAAGTAAAAATGTAAAGGTTTGTGGAAGGATGTTTAGGGACTGCGTAGTGGTTAAGTGGGCCATACATGGATTGAAATTACACCAATTAAGCAGAGACCAGCCTGTCAGGTTTTCCCCAAAACTATCAGTGCTGCCAGCTATAGTTAGCAAAACTAATCATAGTATTCACTGGCAGAACACAACACTGCGGGAGTGATACCCCCATCCACAGGTCAGCAGGTGAGAGGGTGTGGGGACAGGTTGGGGAGAGATAGTGGTCAGTGGCTGGGTAGGCACTGGTTAGTATCAGAGCCAGATACACACAGGTTACATATGCCACGATCGTTAGAGCGAGAGCAATAATTCTAGCACTAGACATCCTTTAACTCTAAACATGTAACCTGTAAAAATATTTAAAGCATCGCTTGGTACACAAAATAAAAAATTGTGCTACATTTAGTGTTTTTTTTAGGAATGAAACAGTTTCTTTCCAAAAACATCATTTGAAAATTTGCTGCGTAAATATCGTGTAACATAAAAAGTTGCAAAGACCACCATTTTATTCCATAGGGATGCTAAAACACCATATATAATGCTTGAGGGTTCTGTGTAATTATCTAGCAAATAATTTACATGTAGGAGAGAAGTGTCAGAATTGGCCTAGGTGGCGAGGGGTTAATCATAAGTAATATACAGATTATTATAAGCCCTGTGATCTCATCCTCAGTGTGCTGCAGAGTATGCCAGCTTGTATTTATACTGGCCGCTCTGTATGTAGCTTCTGACAGGCTGCGCAAGCATTAAAGGTCGCCACCTTTTCTTCAAGCAAAACCCCAACACATTAGCAGTGCACAGTAATTTTTTTTTTTTTAGTACATTAAATTCATTACCTCTGTACAATGCAAGGCAATTTTTATGTATTCATGTAGTATACACTATACATATATTTTGTGATTGAATAACATTTCTAATCATATGGAGTTAATCACAAGAGTCCCCCTTTACCTCAGAGGTAACAAAGTTGACACTCTTGGCTTACAATTGCAGTGAGCAGTCTGGGCCGGGGGCGGACTGAAAACTCATGGGGCCTCCAGGCAATTGAAGATCGTGGGTTCCCCAGGTTTAAAGATGGCTGTCTCATGGGAGCCAACATTATTGTGGCAGGCCGAAGCTTAGAGGTACCAAGCTCTGCAACATGCAGAGTGGCAGAAAGAGTGCCGAGGGGGGCGGTGGGGGGCAGTAGGAGAGGAGTGCCGAGGGGGAGGGGGGGGTGCGGGGGGGGGCAGTAGGAGAGGAGTGCCGAGGGGTGAGGGTGGGGGGCAGTAGGAGAGGAGTGCCGAGGGGTGAGGGTGGGGGGCAGTAGGAGAGGAGTGCCGAGGGGGAGGGTGGGGGGCAGTAGGAGAGGAGTGCCGAGGGGGAGGGTGGGGGGCAGTAGGAGAGGAGTGCCGAGGGGGAGGGTGGGGGGCAGTAGGAGAGGAGTGCCGAGTGGGTGGGGGGCGAGGGAGTAGGGGGGGGCAGTAGGAGAGGAGTGGGGGGGGCGAGGGAGTGAGGGTGGGGGGCAGTAGGAGAGGAGTGCCGAGGGGTGAGGGTGGGGGGGGGGCAGTAGGAGAGGAGTGCCGAGGGGTGAGGGTGGGGTGGGGGGCAGTAGGAGAGGAGTGCCGAGGGGTGAGGGTGGGGGGCAGTAGGAGAGGAGTGCCGAGGGGTGAGGGTGGGGGCAGTAGGAGAGGAGTGCCGAGGGGTGAGGGTGGGGGGGGGGCAGTAGGAGAGGAGTACCGAGGGGTGAGGGTGGGGGGCAGTAGGAGAGGAGTGCCGAGGGGTGAGGGTGGGGGGCAGTAGGAGAGGAGTGCCGAGGGGTGAGGGTGGGGGGCAGTAGGAGAGGAGTGGAGGGGTGAGGGTGGGGGGGGGGGCAGTAGGAGAGGAGTGCCGAGGAGTGAGGGTGGGGGGCAGTAGGAGAGGAGTGCCGAGGGGGAGGGTGGGGGGGCAGTAGGAGAGGAGAGCCGAGGGGGAGGGTGGGGGGCAGTAGGAGAGGAGTGCCGAGGGGGACGGGGGGGGGCAGTAGGAGAGGAGGGGGGTGCGAGGGGGGGAGGGTGGGGGGCAGTAGGAGAGGAGTGCCGAGGGGGACGGTGGGGGGCAGTAGGAGAGGAGTGCCGAGGGGGACGGTGGGGGGCAGTAGGAGAGGAGTGCCGAGGGGGACGGTGGGGGGCAGTAGGAGAGGAGTGCCGAGGGGGACGGTGGGGGGCAGTAGGAGAGGAGTGCCGAGGGGGACGGTGGGGGGCAGTAGGAGAGGAGTGCCGAGGGGGACGGTGGGGGGCAGTAGGAGAGGAGTGCCGAGGGGGACGGTGGGGGGCAGTAGGAGAGGAGTGCCGAGGGGGACGGTGGGGGGGCAGTAGGAGAGGAGTGCCGAGGGGGACGGTGGGGGGCAGTAGGAGAGGAGTGCCGAGGGGGACGGTGGGGGGCAGTAGGAGAGGAGTGCCGAGGGGGACGGTGGGGGGCAGTAGGAGAGGAGTGCCGAGGGGGACGGTGGGGGGCAGTAGGAGAGGAGTGCCGAGGGGACGGTGGGGGCAGTAGGAGAGGAGTGCCGAGGGGGACGGTGGGGGGCAGTAGGAGAGGAGTGCCGAGGGGGACGGTGGGGGGCAGTAGGAGAGGAGTGCCGAGGGGACGGGGGGGGGCAGTAGGAGAGGAGTGCCGAGGGGGACGGTGGGGGCAGTAGGAGAGGAGTGCCGAGGGGGTGGGGGGGACAGTAGGAGAGGAGTGCAGTAGGAGAGGAGTGCCGAGGGGGACGGTGGGGGCAGTAGGAGAGGAGTGCGGAGGGGATGGTGGGGGCAGTAGGAGAGGAGTGCAGAGGGGATGGTGGGGGCAGTAGGAGAGGAGTGCGGAGGGGATGGGGGGGCAGTAGGAGAGGAGTGCAGAGGGGATGGTGGGGGGAGTAGGAGAGGAGTGCAGAGGGGATGGTGGGGGCAATAGGAGAGGAGTGCGGAGGGGATGATGCCAGCTGGATATATGAAGTGGTCTGGGGGGGGGCTGAGAAATAGTGATGTATATAAAAACAAAGGCTATTGTACTCATCCACTAATATTTACAACAATGAAAACTAGATGTCGTTTTTAATTAATCGGCATCGGCTGATTGTGCTGATAAAAAAGGCCGATTATAACTTCAGCCGTGACTTGCAAAAGACTTCTGTAATAGAAGTCAATACAAGTTGCCTCAGTCTTCCCCTGGAGTGACTTCTCTCTGGTCTGCCAAGAAAAGACCAAAGAGATACAATGTTTAATGTTTACACTTCTGAATGAACTGAACTCTGTGGAGAAGTTCTCAGTTTAACCATTTAAAGACTAAATCTTTTCTGACACTTGTTGCTTACAAGTAAAAATCCTGTATTTTCTGCTAGAAAATCACTTGGAACCCCCAAAAATTATATATATTTTTTTTTTACAGAGACCCTAGGGAATAAAATAGCGGTTGTTGCAATATTTATTTCACACGGTATTTGCGCAGCGGTCTTTCAAACGCATTTTTTTTGGGAAAAAAAAATAGACTAATGATTTTAAAACTAAAACAGTAAAGTTAGCCGATTTTTTATTTTTTTCGTCCAAAAGTTTTGATTACCTATTTTTGTGTATTTAATATACAGTTTTTTTTTTTATCTAAATTATACGTACAAATGAACTGATTGGAGGTTTGTTTTGTTTAATAAATGTTTAAATGTAGGAAATTTTCTGTATCACTTATTACTTAAGGCTGCTTTCACACTGGAGCGGGCAGGCGTTGACGGTAAAACACTGCTAGTTTTAGTGACGCTTTACTGTCATTTTAGCGACGCCATTCGGCTGCTAGTGGGGCACTTATAACCCAGCTAGTGGTCGAGGAAGGGGTTAAATACGCCCGTGAATCGCCGCTGCCAAATCGCATTGCAGGCGCTTCGGCAGCGGTGCCCATTTCAATGGGCAGGAGTGGAGAGGAGAAGTTAACACCGCTCCAAAGATGCTGCTTGCAGGACTTTTTTTTGAACGTCCTGTCAGCGCATCACCTGTGTGAAAGCAATGTGAACTGCTGGGGAGTGTCATACAATGTTAACGACACCCCCATTTCAGCTCGCACCGCACCGAGTGACAGTTAGGACATGAATCGGATCGCATAGGTGTGAACACCCATGCGATTCTGGTGCGGACCAAAAAAGGTCCTGTGCGATTTTTGTCTGAATGCGGTGCGATATTGCACCGCACAGACATTGCATGCGATTTGCACTGCAGTGCGGTGGGAATCACATGAGATATCCCACAGCACATTGGTGTGAATCGGCCCCAAGATCATTCAGCCTTACTGGGTGCAATTATAAAAGTTGAGAAATCCACCCCTCCCCCCACATAACAAATCATGGAGACGGGAAGGAATGCTATCTGATCAGGTGACCTCAGACACACACACTGCACTATAACAATCATCAGATCACTGCATGTTCTACTCTGCCCACCTATGACTACATACATGTCCCCTAAATGACTTGTCTGTCTATAGTCTGCTGACTGTTCACTGCATCCCATGATGAGAAACGTCCAGTCAAAACACAGTAACGGCCAATCCTGGGAGAGCTGGAGGGGAGGGGGATGTGAATTGTGAACTTTTTAGGCTCCATGTACACTGAAGCTCATAAACTGCAGTTTATTGGAGTTTGGGCGTTTTTTTAAAAGCCCATAAACTCCACTCTATGTTAGCCTATGTGTCCATGCACACATGGACGTTTTTTTAGCTTTAATGAGCAGTGGAGTTTATGGGCTTTTTTCTGAACGCCAGAAATTTGCGTTCAAAGTGCCGTTTTTCACCGCCAAAAAAAGCCAAACGATGATAAACGCTCATGAACGCGCCTTAATTAGCGTTCGGCGTTCTATTTTTTTCAATGCATTGGGAGAGTTTGGAATGCATTGTGGGATTTTTGGAGTGTCCTCTGTGTATTAGAAAAGCCCATTAACGCTAATAAACGCTCAAACGCTAGTACAAAACGCTGTAAAAAGCAAGTTTTTCAACCAGCGTTTTCTGCCAGCAATCTGGTGTCCAGAAAAAGCTTTTTGAGCTTCAGTGTGCATGGAGCCTTACAAAGCATGTGCCTGTCTCTTAGGCTCCATGCACACTGAAGCTCAAACTGCAGTTTATTGGAGTTTCGGCGTTTTTTTTAAAAGCCCATGAACTACACTCTATGTAAGCCTATGTGTCCATGCACACATGGACGTTTTTTAGCTTTAATGAGCAGTGGAGTTTATGTTTTTTTTTCTGAACGCCAGAAATTTGCGCTCAAAGTCACGTTTTTCACCGCCAAACAAGCCGAACGCTCATGAACGCTCGTTAATTAGCGTTCAGCGTTCTATTTTGTCAATGCATTGTGGGAGTTTGGAATGCATTGTGGGATTTTTGGAGTGTCCTCTGTATTTTCATTAAAAACGCCCATAAACGCTAACGCTATAAAACGCTCATAAATGCTAATACAAAATGCTGTTAAAAGTACATTTTTCAACCAACGTTTTCTGCCAGCAATCTGGCTTCCAGAAAAAGCTTTTTTTAGCTCCAGTGTGCATGGAGCCGCATGAACGCTCGTTAATTAGCTTGGCGTTCTATTTTTTCAATGCATTGGGGGAGTTCGGAATGCATTGTGGGATTTTTGGAGAGTCCTCTAAGTATTTTTATTAAAAACGCCCATTAACGATAATAAACGCTCATAAACGAGCGTTAATTAGCGATCAGCGTTTTTTTTTTCAATGCATTGTGGGATTTTTGGAGTGTCCTCTGTATTTTTATTAAAACCGCTCTTTAACTCTAACACTAATAAACGCTCATAAACCCTAGTACAAAACGCTATAAAAAGCTAGTTTTTCAACCAGCGTTTTCTGCCAGCAATCTGGTGTCCAGAAAAAGCTTTTTTGAGCTTCAGTGTGCATGGAGCCTTACACAGCATGTGCCTGTCTCTTAGGCTAGTGCATGAGATATGTAAATCACCCGTCACTCACAGCAAGGGGGTGTTTGACAAATTTTTCAAGTTTTTGTCAAGATTTCTCTAACTAAAACATAAAAAAAGGATTGCTCAGGCCTCAAATCTTTGTGGCAAGACTGGGCTCACATCAAAGGACATTTTACTCTCTACATTATGACATTAGAAATCCACTTTAAGGCCAGCCCCAGCAGAACACAATTCATAGGAAATATTATTAGATTAGAACATTTGTTTTAGTTTAACAAAGTGCAGAAAAAATAAATGTAACCCAGAGCTTCTAAACCAACATCACCACTTACCAAACCAGCATGGCAGCCGCAAGCCATGTGCTCCCATCTGTAGGCCAACAGAGCAGAGGGCTCCACAAGTGGGTGTATTTATATGGAAAGCAGACATTTTTTCCCTCAGACTTTATTTGGGACAAAACCAGTATATTTCAGCATGGATTCCCCTGGGGTTAATCTCTGTAGCTTTGTGCTCAGGCTTGTCTGTACACGAAAGCATTAAGGCCGGCCCCAGCAGAACACAAATCATAGGCAATCTTAAAAGATTAGAACATTTATTAGATTTATTTTTCCTGCATTTTGTTTAAAATGTAACTGGGAGCTTCTAAACCAACATATCAAACATCACTTAGCAAACCAGCATGGTGGCAGCAAGCCATGTGCTCCCATCTGTAGGCCAGCAGAGCCTACAGATAAATACACCCCCTTAGTGCTACACAAAGGGGGTGCATTTATATAAAAAGCTGACTTTTTTCTCAAACTTTATTTAGGACAGGACCAACCTGACAAATAAACTCAAAAAAAGTTCAAATAACTCCATTGATCAGCAGTAGATTTCAGCATGGATTCCCCTGGGGTTGATCTCTGTAGATTCTGCTCAGGCTTGTCTGTACATAAAAGCATTAAGGCCGGCCCCAGCAGAACACAATTCATAGGAAATCTTAGAAGATTCACAGTATAAATGAACTTAAACAAAGTGCAGGAACAATAACTGGGAGCTTTAAACCCAACATGGCAAACTTTATTAAACATCACTTACCCAAACCAGCATAGCAGCAGCAAGCCATGTGCCCTCCTCTGTAGGCAATCAAAGCAGACTGCTCCACAAGTGGGTGTATTTATAGGGGAAAGCAGACAATGAAAATGTCAGCTGACACAGCCACTCCCTCTTCAACTTTAACCCCTGATTGGCCAGATTCAGTGTTATTTTTCCAACTTGCCTAAAGAAAAAAAAAAAAGATTTGTCACATTTATTCGGTAAAAATTCAGCAACCAAATAAGACAAATCGGTTTGTTGAATAATGCAGAGTGCATTAAGGGGCCCGTTCACATCTGTGTTTTTTGCCTTTTTAGTGCTTTTTTAAATGTTTTGTTTTACAGACCCGGGAACTCAACACAGGGATGGTGAGAACCCCTCATAATGGGCACATCAGGTGTACAGACCCGGAACTCAGCACAGGGATGGTGGGAACCCCTCATAATGGGCTCAGCAGGTGTACAGACCCGGGAACTCTGCACAGGGATGGTGGGAACCCCTCATAATGGGCACAGCAGGTGTACAGACCCGGGAACTCTGCACAGGGATGGTGGGAACCCCTCATAATGGGCACAGCAGGTGTACAGACCCGGTAACTCAGCACAGGGATGGTGGGAACCCCTCATAATGGGCACAGCAGGTGTACAGACCCGGGAACTCAGCACAGGGATGGTGGGAACCCCTCATAATGGGCACAGCAGGTGTACAGACCCGGGAACTCAGCACAGGGATGGTGGGAACCCCTCCTAATGGGCACAGCAGGTGTAAAGACCTGGGAACTCAGCACAGGGATGGTGGGAACCCCTCATAATGGGCACAGCAGGTGTACAGACCCGGGAACTCAGCACAGGGATGGTGGGAACCCCTCATAATGGGCACAGCAGGTGTACAGACCCGGGAACTCAGCACAGGGATGGTGGGAACCCCTAATAATGGGCACAGCAGGTGTACAGACCCGGGAACTCAGCACAGGGATGGTGGGAACCCCTGGTAATGGGCACAGCAGGTGTACAGACCTGGGAACTCAGCACAGGGATGGTGGGAACCCCTCATAATGGGCACAGCAGGTGTACAGACCCGGGAACTCAGCACAGGGATGGTGGGAACCCCTGGTAATGGGCACAGCAGTTGTACAGACCCGGGAACTCAGCACAGGGATGGTGGGAACCCCTCATAAAGGGCATAGCAGGTGTACAGACCCGGGAACTCTGCACAGGGATGGTGGGAAACCCTGGTAATGGGCACAGCAGGAGTACAGACCCGGGAACTCAACACAGGGATGATGAGAACCCCTCATAATGGGCACATCAGGTGTACAGACCTGGGAACTCAGCACAGGGATGGTGGGAACCCCTCATAATGGGCACAGCGGGTGTACAGACCCGGGAACTCAGCACAGGGATGGTGGGAACCCCTCCTAATGGGCACAGCAGGTGTAAAGACCTGGGAACTCAGCACAGGGATGGTGGGAACCCCTCATAATGGGCACAGCAGGTGTACAGACCCGGGAACTCAGCACAGGGATGGTGGGAACCCCTCATAATGGGCACAGCAGGTGTACAGACCCGGGAACTCAGCACAGGGATGGTGGGAACCCCTCATAATGGGCACAGCAGGTGTACAGACCCGGGAACTCAGCACAGGGATGGTGGGAACCCCTGGTAATGGGCACAGCAGTTGTACAGACCCGGGAACTCAGCACAGGGATGGTGGGAACCCCTCATAAAGGGCATAGCAGGTGTACAGACCCGGGAACTCTGCACAGGGATGGTGGGAAACCCTGGTAATGGGCACAGCAGTTGTACAGACCCGGGAACTCAGCACAGGGATGGTGGGAACCCCTCATAAAGGGCATAGCAGGTGTACAGACCCGGGAACTCTGCACAGGGATGGTGGGAAACCCTGGTAATGGGCACAGCAGGAGTACAGACCCGGGAACTCAACACAGGGATGATGAGAACCCCTCATAATGGGCACATCAGGTGTACAGACCTGGGAACTCAGCACAGGGATGGTGGGAACCCCTCATAATGGGCACAGCAGGTGTACAGACCCGGGAACTCTGCACAGGGATGGTGGGAACCCCTCATAATGGGCACAGCAGGTGTACAGACCCGGGAACTCAGCACAGGGATGGTGGGAACCCCTCATAATGGGCACAGCAGGTGTACAGACCCGGGCACAGGGATGGTGGGAACCCCTCATAATGGGCACATCAGGTGTACAGACCTGGGAACTCAGCACAGGGATGGTGGGAACCCCTAATAGGCACAGCAGGTGTACAGACCCGGGAACTCTGCACAGGGATGGTGGGAAACCCTGGTAATGGGCACAGCAGGAGTACAGACCCGGGAACTCAACACAGGGATGGTGGGAAACCCTGGTAATGGGCACAGCAGTTGTACAGACCCGGGAACTCAGCACAGGGATGGTGGGAACCCCTCATAAAGGGCATAGCAGGTGTACAGACCCGGGAACTCTGCACAGGGATGGTGGGAAACCCTGGTAATGGGCACAGCAGGAGTACAGACCCGGGAACTCAACACAGGGATGATGAGAACCCCTCATAATGGGCACATCAGGTGTACAGACCTGGGAACTCAGCACAGGGATGGTGGGAACCCCTCATAATGGGCACAGCAGGTGTACAGACCCGGGAACTCTGCACAGGGATGGTGGGAACCCCTCATAATGGGCACAGCAGGTGTACAGACCCGGGAACTCAGCACAGGGATGGTGGGAACCCCTCATAATGGGCACAGCAGGTGTACAGACCCGGGAACTCAGCACAGGGATGGTGGGAACCCCTGGTAATGGGCACAGCAGGTGTACAGACCCGGGAACTCAGCACAGGGATGGTGGGAACCCCTCATAATGGGCACAGCAGGTGTACAGACCCGGGAACTCTGCACAGGGATGGTGGGAACCCCTCATAATGGGCACAGCAGGTGTACAGACCCGGGAACTCAGCACAGGGATGGTGGGAACCCCTCATAATGGGCACAGCAGGTGTACAGACCCGGGAACTCAGCACAGGGATGGTGGGAACCCCTCATAATGGGCACAGCAGGTGTACAGACCCGGGAACTCTGCACAGGGATGGTGGGAACCCCTCATAATGGGCACAGCAGGTGTACAGACCCGGGAACTCAGCACAGGGATGGTGGGAACCCCTCATAATGGGCACAGCAGGTGTACAGACCCGGGAACTCAGCACAGGGATGGTGGGAACCCCTAATAATGGGCACAGCAGGTGTACAGACCCGGGAACTCTGCACAGGGATGGTGGGAAACCCTGGTAATGGGCACAGCAGGTGTACAGACCCGGGAACTCAGCACAGGGATGGTGGGAACCCCTCATAATGGGCACAGCAGGTGTACAGACCCGGGAACTCAGCACAGGGATGGTGGGAACCCCTGGTAATGGGCACAGCAGTTGTACAGACCCGGGAACTCAGCACAGGGATGGTGGGAACCCCTCATAATGGGCACAGCAGGTGTACAGACCCGGGAACTCAGCACAGGGATGGTGGGAACCCCTCATAATGGGCACAGCAGGTGTACAGACCCGGGAACTCAGCACAGGGATGGTGGGAACCCCTCATAATGGGCACAGCAGGTGTACAGACCCGGGAACTCAGCACAGGGATGGTGGGAACCCCTCATAAAGGGCACAGCAGGTGTACAGACCCGGGAACTCAGCACAGGGATGGTGGGAACCCCTCATAATGGGCACAGCAGGTGTACAGACCCGGGAACTCAGCACAGGGATGGTGGGAACCCCTCCTAATGGGCACAGCAGGTGTAAAGACCTGGGAACTCAGCACAGGGATGGTGGGAACCCCTCATAATGGGCACAGCAGGTGTACAGACCCGGGAACTCAGCACAGGGATGGTGGGAACCCCTCATAATGGGCACAGCAGGTGTACAGACCCGGGAACTCAGCACAGGGATGGTGGGAACCCCTGGTAATGGGCACAGCAGGTGTACAGACCCGGGAACTCAGCACAGGGATGGTGGGAACCCCTCATAATGGGCACAGCAGGTGTACAGACCCGGGAACTCAGCACAGGGATGGTGGGAACCCCTGGTAATGGGCACAGCAGTTGTACAGACCCGGGAACTCAGCACAGGGATGGTGGGAACCCCTCATAAAGGGCATAGCAGGTGTACAGACCCGGGAACTCTGCACAGGGATGGTGGGAAACCCTGGTAATGGGCACAGCAGGAGTACAGACCCGGGAACTCAACACAGGGATGATGAGAACCCCTCATAATGGGCACATCAGGTGTACAGACCTGGGAACTCAGCACAGGGATGGTGGGAACCCCTCATAATGGGCACAGCAGGTGTACAGACCCGGGAACTCTGCACAGGGATGGTGGGAACCCCTCATAATGGGCACAGCAGGTGTACAGACCCGTGAACTCTGCACAGGGATGGTGGGAACCCCTCATAATGGGCACAGCAGGTGTACAGACCCGGGAACTCTGCACAGGGATGGTGGGAACCCCTCATAATGGGCACAGCAGGTGTACAGACCCGGGAACTCTGCACAGGGATGGTGGGAAACCCTGGTAATGGGCACAGCAGGTGTACAGACCCGGGAACTCAGCACAGGGATGGTGGGAACCCCTCATAATGGGCACAGCAGGTGTACAGACCCGGAACTCTGCACAGGGATGGTGGGAACCCCTCATAATGGGCACAGCAGGTGTACAGACCCGGGAACTCAGCACAGGGATGGTGGGAACCCCTCATAATGGGCACAGCAGGTGTACAGACCCGGGAACTCAGCACAGGGATGGTGGGAACCCCTCATAATGGGCACAGCAGGTGTACAGACCCGGGAACTCAGCACAGGGATGGTGGGAACCCCTCATAATGGGCACAGCAGGTGTACAGACCCGGGAACTCAGCACAGGGATGGTGGGAACCCCTCATAATGGGCACAGCAGGTGTACAGACCCGGGAACTCAGCACAGGGATGGTGGGAACCCCTCATAATGGGCACAGCAGGTGTACAGACCCGGGAACTCAGCACAGGGATGGTGGGAACCCCTCATAATGGGCACAGCAGGTGTACAGACCCGGGAACTCAGCACAGGGATGGTGGGAACCCCTCATAATGGGCACAGCAGGTGTACAGACCCGGAACTCAGCACAGGGATGGTGGGAACCCCTCATAATGGGCACAGCAGGTGTACAGACCCGGGAACTCAGCACAGGGATGGTGGGAACCCCTCATAAAGGGCACAGCAGGTGTACAGACCCGGGAACTCAGCACAGGGATGGTGGGAACCCCTCATAATGGGCACAGCAGGTGTACAGACCCGGGAACTCAGCACAGGGATGGTGGGAAACCCTGGTAATGGGCACAGCAGTTGTACAGACCCGGGAACTCAGCACAGGGATGGTGGGAACCCCTCATAAAGGGCACAGCAGGTGTACAGACCCGGGAACTCAGCACAGGGATGGTGGGAACCCCTCATAATGGGCACAGCAGGGTGTACAGACCCGGGAACTCAGCACAGGGATGGTGGGAACCCCTCATAATGGGCACAGCAGGTGTACAGACCCGGGAACTCAGCACAGGGATGGTGGGAACCCCTCATAATGGGCACAGCAGGTGTACAGACCCGGGAACTCAGCACAGGGATGGTGGGAACCCCTCATAATGGGCACAGCAGGTGTACAGACCCGGGAACTCAGCACAGGGATGGTGGGAACCCCTCATAAAGGGCACAGCAGGTGTACAGACCCGGGAACTCAGCACAGGGATGGTGGGAACCCCTCATAATGGGCACAGCAGGTGTACAGACCCGGGAACTCTGCACAGGGATGGTGGGAAACCCTGGTAATGGGCACAGCAGGAGTACAGACCCGGGAACTCAACACAGGGATGATGAGAACCCCTCATAATGGGCACATCAGGTGTACAGACCTGGGAACTCAGCACAGGGATGGTGGGAACCCCTCATAATGGGCACAGCAGGTGTACAGACCCGTGAACTCTGCACAGGGATGGTGGGAACCCCTCATAATGGGCACAGCAGGTGTACAGACCCGGGAACTCAGCACAGGGATGGTGGGAACCCCTCATAATGGGCACAGCAGGTGTACAGACCCGGGAACTCTGCACAGGGATGGTGGGAACCCCTCATAATGGGCACAGCAGGTGTACAGACCCGGGAACTCTGCACAGGGATGGTGGGAACCCCTCATAATGGGCACAGCAGGTGTACAGACCCGGGAACTCAGCACAGGGATGGTGGGAACCCCTCATAATGGGCACAGCAGGTGTACAGACCCGGGAACTCAGCACAGGGATGGTGGGAACCCCTCCTAATGGGCACAGCAGGTGTAAAGACCTGGGAACTCAGCACAGGGATGGTGGGAACCCCTCATAATGGGCACAGCAGGTGTACAGACCCGGAACTCAGCACAGGGATGGTGGGAACCCCTCATAATGGGCACAGCAGGTGTACAGACCCGGGAACTCAGCACAGGGATGGTGGGAACCCCTAATAATAGGCACAGCAGGTGTACAGACCCGGGAACTCTGCACAGGGATGGTGGGAAACCCTGGTAATGGGCACAGCAGGTGTACAGACCCGGGAACTCAGCACAGGGATGGTGGGAACCCCTGGTAATGGGCACAGCAGTTGTACAGACCCGGGAACTCAGCACAGGGATGGTGGGAACCCCTCATAATGGGCACAGCAGGTGTACAGACCCGGGAACTCAGCACAGGGATGGTGGGAACCCCTCATAATGGGCACAGCAGGTGTACAGACCCGGGAACTCAGCACAGGGATGGTGGGAACCCCTCATAATGGGCACAGCAGGTGTACAGACCCGGGAACTCAGCACAGGGATGGTGGGAACCCCTCATAAAGGGCACAGCAGGTGTACAGACCCGGGAACTCAGCACAGGGATGGTGGGAACCCCTCATAATGGGCACAGCAGGTGTACAGACCCGGGAACTCAGCACAGGGATGGTGGGAACCCCTCATAATGGGCACAGCAGGTGTACAGACCCGGGAACTCAGCACAGGGATGGTGGGAACCCCTCATAATGGGCACAGCAGGTGTACAGACCCGGGAACTCAGCACAGGGATGGTGGGAACCCCTCATAAAGGGCACAGCAGGTGTACAGACCCGGGAACTCAGCACAGGGATGGTGGGAACCCCTCATAATGGGCACAGCAGGTGTACAGACCCGGGAACTCAGCACAGGGATGGTGGGAACCCCTCATAAAGGGCACAGCAGGTGTACACACCCGGGAACTCAGCACAGGGATGGTGGGAACCCCTCATAATGGGCACAGCAGGTGTACAGACCCGGGAACTCAGCACAGGGATGGTGGGAACCCCTGGTAATGGGCACAGCAGTTGTACAGACCCGGGAACTCAGCACAGGGATGGTGGGAACCCCTCATAATGGGCACAGCAGGTGTACAGACCCGGGAACTCAGCACAGGGATGGTGGGAACCCCTCATAATGGGCACAGCAGGTGTACAGACCCGGGAACTCAGCACAGGGATGGTGGGAACCCCTCATAATGGGCACAGCAGGTGTACAGACCTGGGAACTCAGCACAGGGATGGTGGGAACCCCTCATAATGGGCACAGCAGGTGTACAGACCCGGGAACTCAGCACAGGGATGGTGGGAAATTCAAAGGGACGTACAGATGCGTTCATTTGCTCAGCCGTGCCATTCTGTCGACGTACATCGTCATGCGCTGGTCAGGAACCGCTTAAATACGATGTATCAGATGTGAACTTGTAGGGTGTCCTTTTGAAAAGTCTGGTGTGCTTTGCGTCTTTAGTGTGTTTTGTGAAAGACGCACCAAAAAATACGTCTTCCATTATAGTCAATGTTAACGCAACGAAAAAAGCAACACACTTTTTTTTTTTAGTGCGCTTTTTAAATCACATGTCCACCCCCCCCCCCCCCCCCTAGGGGTCCATGGAGAAAAAAAGGCCTGAAGAAAGCATTATGCGTTGCATTTGAATTTTAAAACAAAACATTTAAAAAAGCACTAAAAAGGCAAAAAACACAGATGTGAACGGGCCCTCTAATGCACTCTGCATTATTCAACAAACCGATTTGTCTAATTTGGTTGCTGAATTTTTACCGAATAAAAGTGACAAATCTTCTTTTTTTTTCTTTAGGCAAGTTGGAAAAACAACACTGAATCTGGCCAATCAGGGGTTGAAGTTGAAGAGGGAGTGGCTGTGTCAGCTGACATTTTCATTGTCTGCTTTCCCCTATAAATACACCCACTTGTGGAGCAGTCTGCTTTGATTGCCTACAGAGGAGGGCACATGGCTTGCTGCTGCTATGCTGGTTTGGGTAAGTGATGTTTAATAAAGTTTGCCATGTTGGGTTTAAAGCTCCCAGTTATTGTTCCTGCACTTTGTTTAAGTTCATTTATACTGTGAATCTTCTAAGATTTCCTATGAATTGTGTTCTGCTGGGGCCGGCCTTAATGCTTTTATGTACAGACAAGCCTGAGCAGAATCTACAGAGATCAACCCCAGGGGAATCCATGCTGAAATCTACTGCTGATCAATGGAGTTATTGGATTTTTTTTGAGTTTATTTGTCAGGTTGGTCCTGTCATAAATAAAGTTTGAGAAAAAAGTCAGCTTTTTATATAAATGCACCCCCTTTGTGTAGCACTAAGGGGGTGTATTTATCTGTAGGCTCTGCTGGCCTACAGATGGGAGCACATGGCTTGCTGCCACCATGCTGGTTTGCTAAGTGATGTTTGATATGTTGGTTTAGAAGCTCCCAGTTACATTTTAAACAAAATGCAGGAAAAATAAATCTAAAATGTTCTAATCTTTTAAGATTGCCTATGATTTGTGTTCTGCTGGGGCCGGCCTTAATGCTTTCGTGTACAGACAAGCATGAGCACAAAGCTACAGAGATTAACCCCAGGGGAATCCATGCTGAAATATACTGGTTTTGTCCCAAATAAAGTCTGAGGGAAAAAATGTCTGCTTTCCATATAAATACACCCACTTGTGGAGCCCTCTGCTCTGTTGGCCTACAGATGGGAGCACATGGCTTACGGCTGCCATGCTGGTTTGGTAAGTGGTGATGTTGGTTTAGAAGCTCTGGGTTACATTGATTTTTTTCTGCACTTTGTTAAACTAAAACAAATGTTCTAATCTAAT